>PKML01043809.1:272193-330775 GCA_002933935.1 Eutrema yunnanense | reverse complement strand
AAACACATTCTAAAAGTTCTAGCAATAGTTTCTTCAATTCCCTACTGTCTAGAGAGTAAGTCTTTAATTTCGAGAGTATCGTAGAATAATGGTCGATAGATCTGGATCATGGTGTTGATGATTCAGTTAAACTTTGGTTGTATCCTGGGACTCATGGATCTATAAAAACCCGTCACACTACGGGAGATTCTTAGAGTTAAGGAAAGAGATTTATCTCGCCTCCTCAGATCTTGTTATTGCTTTATCGTTTTATAAATCGTCTGTTCCTTAACTGTTTATTTATTTATTATTATCGTGATTAAATCATTCCTGTCTGTAGTGTAAAATTTTGGTCCTACAGTTTGATCCGCCGCGGGCGGGTACGTGTCAAGTTTTTTTTTAAAAAACGAAGCAGGTACGGGTCGAATGTGTTAAATACAGGGCATGTACTGGTTTAAAGTTTTGGAACTGCAAGTTTGCGAGTTACCCGCATAAACATTAAAAACAAAAAAATAAAATCCTAGATCTACTTTTTATTTTATTTTTTCATCTCCCTCTCGTCTTCTCCGCCTCCCTCTTCCTCTCTTTCTCTCACCTCTCTCTCTCTTCTTCTTACCTCCCTCTCTCACCTCACCTCACGCTCGCCTCCCTCTCCCTCTCTCTCTCCCTCGCCTCCCTTTCTCACGCTCGCAGTCTCTCTCTCTTTCTCTCTCTCTCTTTCTCTCTCTCTCTTTCTCTCTCTCTTTTAGACTTTCGCCTCTCTCTCTTTCTATCTTAGATTTTTTTTGTTTGGTAATGTTGCGGGTTATCCGTCTGATTCGCTTGACTAATGCGGGACGGGTGCGAGTTAACAATATGATGATTCGCGGGTCTAGCGGGTAAAAAAAAAAACCACACCCGCAGCGTGTCGGATCAAACTGGGCGGATCCGACCCGCTTAAAAGGCCTACTTGAGCTCCACGCAACCAAACATCACCGTTTCATTCTGTATATTCTAAAGTCAAATGTTGACCATTTGACTCGTCTAGTGTTATGCTTTGAAATCCCTCAGTCACTTGCTAAACAAAGTCACGTATGTTCATTTTTTGTGCGTTTTTAAAAATCCAAACCAAATATGGTGTGACTTTACATACCTTGTTAATTGAATTTCGAATGGTTAAACTGATGTTTTCCCCAAATCTGATGTTTTCTTTTCTTTTTGCGGTTTTAGCCATTTTTGTGGGTTAAAATTTTGAAAACTTTCCAATTTTTGGAAATTAGATAAGAGAAGCCTCCTCCCTTGAACCCCATGCAACCAAACGGAGATTCATTATTCAAACTTCACCTAAAACGGCACCGTTTTTTCAGACTGGATATGCTTGTATAGCCAAACCAAAATTATTTGACTTTTGACTCGTCTGATGTTTGCTTTCAAATTTTAATCATATCCGTATCAAAATATGCTCAAAAGCATACAATTTTGTTTCCAATACTTGGTATTCTTAAAGGAAAATTAATGAATCGATGATTATAATTTACAAATATCATCACAAACTAAAAGATATAATAAACTCATTTGAATTTGAAAAACAAACTTTTTCTTGATTTTCAATTTCCATAAATTCATCATCTACTACTTGTAATAAATAACAGGCGTATTAGATCTTGCATCCCACATACCACCTTCTTTCAAATACTCAAGATACCGAGAAAACTCAGGCTTCGTCGTCGTCGACTTCTTCTTCTTTCCGTATAAAAAGCTAAAGATCGGGTGGCTAAATTTGCTTGTTGGTTTGACTTTCTTGGATTTCTGACGAGGAAGCTCCTCAAGAATGGTCGGGACACCACCAGCACCAAGCTTTATAGATGGAGCGTAGTAAGGAACACTCGTCGATCTTCTTAGCTTTGCTCCGAGTAAACCGAAAGTTGAATCATCACTCACTCGCTCGTAGCCTCCACGACGGCTTCTTGTCCTCGTGCTAAAGCTTCTAAGCATCTTTTGATATTTTCTTAACTGTAAAATAGAGAAGTCAAGAAGATGATGTGAAGAGATGATTTTGTTGTTGTTGTTGTTTGCTTTGTTGTTGTAATGAGAGAGAGTTTCATCAGTGTGTTGTTATATATAAAGATGTGGTTGTGTCTTATTAAATTTGAATGTGGAAATGGTCAGACTTTGGCTGCCAGTTTGAAAGAAAAGTCCAATAATTTTATGTTTTTTTATTCTGAAAAATAACCAAAAAAAATTAAGTGATGAGAAGGATGGGTTCGTTGAGCTTTCTTTGACTTTTCAACTCTATTCTAACGCAATCCTTGACTCGGTTTATATTTACATTAATAGATTAATCATCTAAGTCGGTCAAATAAATGAATAACATGTTTTTATTGTTCATACTCTTTTTCAATAAGAAGAAATCATGCAATTTTTCTATATCTTTATTATGATTGTGGAAATATGTTTCTTAAAAGTTAGAACTAGTAATCGTCATATAGTCATTTATCATATTCATTTTATATTTCCAAGACAAAGCTTTTATTAGACTTAATTAGAGGTGTTTTTAATCTATGATTTCAGGTCAAATTTCTTGGCCTTTTTAGTTGTTCAGTTTATTAAAATAACCAACAATGTACAATCGAGAAGCATGACTTTACAATTTTTTTAGAGAACAAAAAAAAAAACCTTTCTTCCGAGTTGAAAAGGTTAAAAACGCAAATGATATACCAAGGTCAAAGTCAATAATCCAAGGCTCTACCTTTCTTCTGAGTTGAATCTGTTCCAAGCTTCCTGGAAATTTAGAAACATTAACACAATTCTAAAAAGTCAATGTTGTTGTTCAGAGATTGTGTTTTAAGTGTTACACAACATGAAGATATGTGTATAGTAGTGTTACCTTAAGAAGATCGAAGACCTTTTCGCAGATATATTTCTGGTGAATGTTTGCTCCTCTTTGCTGTAATTTGTCTGGATGAACACAAAGTGTTGCTTTCCTGTAAGCTCGCTTCACAGCTGCTGAAGTTATTACCTCTGTTAATGGTAACGGTTGCCAACCGCTCTCGGGACCGAGGATCTGGTTCATAACAATAAAACATTTTTTTTTTAAAAACTCGGTATTGAGAAATAACTCTACTTTCTAACTTTGATCTCTATGCGGTTCAGTAGGAAACATACGTATTGTAGTGTTGAGATTAATGCTCTTATGTTTCCTTCTTTTCCACTTGACCATCTCTTTACATCAGCGTCTAAGGTTTCAGCGATTCTCTGTAGGAAAAGAGAAACAAAATACGAGATTATTGAAAAATTTCCAAGGCTTCGTTTCAAGCTGAACAAGAGTTTCGGTCTGGTGGATTTACAACTCTCTCTGCTTGTTCTCTCTGAGCCACGAGATCACGCATGTTTTTCTCTGCTAAAGCTTTAGCCTGTTATGAAAATTCAATATGACCGTACATTAATTTAACTTCAATGGTGTGGATTTCACTACGAGTATTGGGTAATTAGAAGCATTAATTACCACACGATCAGCTGTTCTTCGATGCCTTTCTAATCTCGATGTATACCTTTGAGGTGATTCACCATCAGTACCTTAAGAGACCAAATAAAAGAGAAAGAGTTAAGCTAAAGGAGGATGAAAAAACAAAAACAACTAGAGAGTTCGATGAGAGTGTTTTTACCAGGAGAATTTTGATATCTTGAAGCACCAAAAGAGGCTGAATTTTGAAATTGCTTGTCGGAAACTGATCTTTCCATTCGTTCACCAAAGAAACCTGAACTCTGAAATTGCTTATCGGAAACCGATCTTTCCATTCGCTCTCTTGCCTCAAAAGCAGCCTTTTCAGCTGCACGTTCACGTGCTTCAGCGGTTGCTCTCTCCACTGCTGCACGTTCTGCTCTAAGTCTTGCTTCCATTGATACCTTGTCAGGCAAAGACCTCTCTCTGGCCTCAGCACATGCCTTCTCCAATCTCTCACGTGCATCAGCCAAGGCTCTCTGATCGAAAGCCATTCGATCCTTCTCCCTCTCTCTTTCCCTCTCCCTTTCTTCTTCTATCTTTCTTAAACGTTCCATCTCAGAGTCTCTTTCTCGCTTTAGTCTCTCCGCTTCTTTCTCACGTTGCACAGATACTCGAGAAGGCAATGGTCTTTCTAATTTTTCATCTTGATTTAAACCCGCTTGGGTACTACCTCTTTCCTGTTGATGGGTGAATGTATATTCATGGTTTCTAAAACCAGAGGATGCTTTGTTAGCACACTTGCTTTCCTCTGGATACCTTTGATCACGGCCAACACCTCCATTTCTGACATTCTCGTCTTCTGATCTTTCTTGGATTTCAATTTTTATTCCACCATCTCCTTTGAGCACTGAGGCATCGATGGTGCTTTCAAACTTTTTGCTCTTCTGGTAGAGCTTTCCTCCTTGGACATTGTCAGTCACAGAAGTGGATTCCTCACCTAATTCTCCACTTATTCGGTTATATCTTCCATTTTCACCCAGCTGAGGTTCCTCTTCATTCCTCTCAAATATCCCAGATTCAGCATCCAGATCATTGGTTCCTTCTTTTTGGCTTGCATCTTTAAGATTCTTCTCAAATACTTTCCAAGGACAGGCTTTTTCAGACATAGATACTCTCTGGCTTGGTCCTTCTTCTTCTTCCTCTTGTTTGTTCACTGATTCGTGGTTATCTACTCTCCCATCCTCTTCTGAAGTGTCGCTAAGACTCTCTTTCGACCATTTCTCTCCATGACCCTTGTTGGTGGTTCCACAGGTTTTCTCCATTTCACATGCGTCTCTTTGTCTTTTGTCTCTCTCTTCTCTAGTATATTCACGTTGTCTCATTTCGTTTTCTTGATGCCCTTGATTTTCTCTCTGTCTTCTTTCTCTTTCTTCTCTTTCCTCGGCCTCTTGCAGCCTCATCCCCATCTCTTCCTGTTCAAGATCCTCTTTCAGTCTTCTCTCAATCTCTGCCCTCTCAAAAGCTTCTATCAGCCTTTTTTCTTTCTCTTCTAGCTCAATAGCTTCTTTCAGATTCTTCTCATTCTCCTCCTTTTCAAGTGCCTCTTTCACCCTCCTTTCTTTCTCCTTTTGCTCAAGGGCTTCTTTCAACTTCATCTCGTTCTCAGCCTGCTCAAGAACCTCTTTAGCTCTCCTCTCATTTTCTTCCCTCTCTTGTAACTCCTTAATCCGCCTTTCCTTCTCTTCTTGTTCAAGAGTTTTTTTCAGCCTTTGCTCCAGCTCTGCCTTTTCAGTAGCCTCTTTTATTCTTCGTTCGTTTTCTTCCTTTTCACGTGCTTTTTTTATTTTCCGTTCCTTCTCTTGTTCAAGTGCAACTTTCATTTTCCTTTCATGCTCTGCCTTCTCATGGGCCTCTCTCATTCTACGGATTTTTTCTTCCTTTTCAAAGGCTTCTTTTAGCCGCAATTCATACTCTTCTTGTGCTTTCATTTTCCTTTCTTGTTCTGCCTTTTCGCGAGCCTCTGCCGCTCTCCTTTCATTCTCTTCTTTTTCACGAGCTACCTTAAGCTTTTTTACCTTCTCTTCTTGCTCCAAAGCTGCCTTTAGTTTTTTCTCATTTTCTGCCTTCTCAAAAGCTTCTCTTTCTCTCCTGTCAGTTTCTTCCTTTGCACGAGCCTCTTTAGACCTAGTTTCCTCCTCAATCCGCCTCAAGGCCTCATTCAGTTTTGTTTCGTCCGTTTCGCCACGCATTCCCAAATTTTTACCATTTCCTTTCAATTCCAGGGAAACCTCTAGCGTGCTTTCGTTATCTGCCAGACCAAGAGCCTCTCTGAGCTTTCTCGCATTTTGTTCCCAATCAAACACACAATTCTGGTTCTTTTCAGCATCTTTCCGATGTGCTATTCTATCCGATTGTTGATTTTGTATGCGTTTTGTTTTCTCTTTACAGTGCAATTCCTTCTTTTGCTTTGCAAGTTTTTCAGCTAAGGGCTTGTTTTCTTCTGGTCTAAGCAGATTTCTGGGTTTCACTATCCCACCATGATCAGGTAAATTATTGCCTATCTCAAATTGCAGCTCAACATCTCTCAACTTCTCATTCTTTGGCTCTTCAGGAGCCTTTTCTGCAAGCCTGTCCTCATGTCTCTTATGCCTAGATGCTACCTTTCTTGTTCCAGGGTGTTTTGGCAACTTCTTAGCTTCGTGATCCTCCCTATCTCCTTTTGCTCTCCTCTGTTGTTTCTCCCAGCCAACATTAGCTGCCCGTGTCAGCTTCTGATCGAAAAACCCTGCATTAAGAGGAAAAGAATCATCTTTTACCCCACTGTTCTCATCAGCATTTCTGGGCTGCTCTGTTCTCACCAAATCAACAAATTGTGTAGCCTCTTCCCATTCATCATTTCCGTCAGAGTTTGCAGACCCTTGAGAAGAGAGAGACTTGCTTCCATGCTTATCCCTTAAAGATGTCCTAGCTACACCTACATTTTTCTCAAGAACAGGCAAACCAGCTGTATGGCTTGATTTCCCTTCCTTGATCATTCTATTGTTCATAGAGGTTTGCTTTGCGGTGGTCCGTGCCCCATCCCTCTTCCTTTCAAACAGCTCCTTTGCACTTTTTAGTTTTGCCTCAGCTTTTACCATAGCAGCTGAACTTGCATCAACCTCCACATCAAAGAATGGTGGAGAACTGCCTTCCGCGGACCCTTCTGATCCGGTGGTTCTAGAATTAGAAGCCGAGCTTCTGAAACCGCTCTTCAATATAGGAGGTGGTCTCGAAGGAGGTGGTATTCCAGTAGGATGAGTCTTCAAACCAATATCAGAAACAGTCACAAATGGTTCACTCGGAAAAGACGTAGCTCTGCTGTAATACTTTTGGGCACTATCCTTGTCTTCAAAGGCATATTTACTACTTGTACATCTACCAACAGAAGAGGGCCCAGACTCCTTGTTGAGCTTTGTTGTTCCACTTGCACTAACCATTTCATCAACTGCGACGGTATAACCAGGAATAGCACCAAGATCTGCTACACGTATCACGCCGCCACTGGACATGTTTGTGACGCGTATCTGACTAGCTTTGTTATAGGAGATGTTAAACTCTGTAGAGCCATCAATTGAATCGTACGAATCTCTGCCATTGGAAAAGGAAGGACTTTTGCCAGAGTGTTCTGTGCCGCCTCCTGAGAAGGACTCTACTTCTTCACGAGTCCTACAAAATTGATTAAATAGTGCGAGACAAGATTTCGTGATTAAATACATTCTCCTGAAAAAGAAAGAAAAAAAAAACATTTGTAGACATATGAACAATAAAACTAGAAGTTAACCATGTTCATCTTTTTTACATTAAGAGAATAAAAATCAGAGGAAATTTCACCCAAAAAGAGCTAACATTTCTGAAAATTGGAATGAAGAGCGTTGTTTTGAGGAAGAAAAGGTTAGAGAAAAGTACCAAGCATCGTCGGAGGAATCGGCATCACCAAGCGTGGACCGCTGCAAAAACAGTTCCTCGTACGACGGCGCTAAATCGAGATCGTTAAAACCTCCGAAAACCTCGCGGTAGTCAAAACCATGGGTCCGAACATCGAAGTAGACATCTCTATCGTGTACAAGTGGAAGATCGAGTACCGGAATCGAGGAGACGGCGGGGCGTGAGGAGCCGTTAAAGCCGGCGAAAATCTCGCAATAGTCGTCGAGACGAGGAGAAAACGTCGGGGCTCCGAACCTAGGCGGACCACCGAAAACGTCGTCGTACGTGGTGGCGGTATTAGTCGTTATCCCGGAGGCGTAGGTAAAACCAGCATTACCATTGCAAGGTTTCTTCGGTAGAGAAGACGCGGACCTGTTTGGATTCCGAGAATGAGAAAGATTTTCCATGACAACGATTCTAGGGCTTCGCAATCTTCCTCTCCTTCTTCAACCTCTCTCTCTCTCTCTCTCTGGTTTGCAGGCGCTCCTCTGAACAGAAGTCAAGAGGACGAAAAAGCGAAAATCAAAAGAGAAATGTCCCAAAAAGAAACTCCAAAATGACGAAAAAGGGTCTCTTCAGCTTTAATTTGAAATCTAATTCGAATACTTTCTAAATACTATATAATTAACAAATAAATAAATAGAATAAAGGAAAACAAATGAGAATATTTGAGTTTTGGATAAATAAATTGCTGCAATCGTAACGGCCGGCGCGGCGGCGACTGATTAAATAACACTTTAAGTATTTTAATGAGTTTTCTGCTTATTTTATGACGAAACCGATAAAAGCACGACGGGTGTGGCCGGTAAGCAGGTGAAACGCGCGAACCGAAAGGAAAAGGGCAAATTTGGAAATATACAATACTTCTTCGTCCCCGGTGGGACCCACCGTAACTCTCTCTTAATAATAATAGATTGAATTAAAAATTAGTACATTATATAACGGATCGCAGAAATATCATTGTTTTTAATATATTTACACTCTCAAAACTTGGATTTTTCGGACCGGTTTACTCATCTAGATAAAAAAAGTAAAGATATAAGAGTTGTCGTTTTTTGCGAGGTTATAAAAAACCAAAAAAAGAAAAGAATATACGGACAAAAACAAAAAGAATAATAAATTTAAGTATAATAAATTAACAAGAAAATTGGGTTCCCAAGACGGAAACAGATATTGTGAAAGAAACGAAAGGTTGCCTCTGCCAATGAATGATTTACACGTGTAACGCACTTCTATTTTGTTCTAATTCTTCATTTGGTATTTTTTTTTTACAATTATTAAACTACTAGGAGTAAAAAATAAGGTAAAACGTTAGTTTCGATTTCCAAGCCTTACCCTTTTTTAGGTTCAAATTCTAGCATAGTATGCACTAATTGATGTATGCATAGCATGTAATAATAATAGGGATGCCTCTTTGATTAATGCGCTAATCGATGGAATTATCATCTACTACTATTACACCGTCATCTGGAGGTTTACAATCTAGCTTACCTAAACTAAACGTTGGATAAAATTGTCAGTTTTCAAATTTGGAAGAGTTATACAAACATAGACTAAAGGTTTTTTTTCAGTAGGGTAATTGCAAAATCTATGATTTATTAATACTAAAATTAACACCAGGTTCGAGTCCCTTGGTAGGGAAAATATTTTTATTTTTCTAGTCCACACGGGTGTGGTCGAGTGGTCGGTTGGAAGAGGGCGGTTATGTAAAAGGTACACTCCCACCCGAATTTGATTCTCCCATGGCGTAGATACTCGAAACAAGGTCACAAACGTGTGTGAAAGCTGGCACTGGGCTTCGGCCCAGTTGAAAACTCGTGAGGAGGCTTTGTCAGTTGGGCCAATTCACTCTAGGCAATAGTCGGAAGGCGCGAAGTCTTACTGGTTTGGCATGTGGTATTCAGTCTCCATCTCTCCAGTCAAATGTCGACCGGACAGCCTAGGTCATCAANATTAACATCCCTTTTTTTTACAATGTACAACATCTACTATGCATATTAAAAAGTCCATCTCACTCTTATATCTTCCAACTAATTACATGTTATTTTTCTCTCTCATGAATACTATTCACGACGGAGAAAGGAGGAGAAGAAGAAGAAAGACCGCAACAGTGGATACGGCGGTGACGCCGGTGACAGCGGTGACGCCGGTGACAGCGGTGATGGCGGCGACGGCGGTGATGGCGGCGACGGCGGTGATGGTGGCGACGGCGGTGACGTCGGTAACGATGGTGACGGCGGTGACGTCGGTAACGATGGTGACGGCGGTGACGATAACAAAGTTATCCAATAGATTATCAGTATAATGTTGTTATGATAACAAAGTTAGATAACCAGTAACACATAATTTCTATGATATGATAATCCGGTTATCACGATAATTTTTATATTTTTATATTTCACATATTTTTATAAAATGATAATTGGATTAACACGATAATTGATGATATTATAACTGGTTTAACATGACAATGTTAACGATACTAACTATATGTTAATGATGCTAACAATGAGTTAACGATGCTTACAATGATAATTGAGTTAACATGACAATGTTAACGATTCTAACAATATGTTTTTCTGACGATGAACAGTGGTCGTCGAGTTTTGATGAACAGTAACTCCGATCGTTTATGAACAGTGTCGCCGGATTATTGTGTCAGAAAATGAGTTTTCAGACCAATGGTATTTTTGTAATTATTTAAAAAAACAAAGAACATTTTGGATTTAATCATTTTTTCTCTTCCCTACTTACCTAATTTACATATTATTATTACTACTTATCTAATTTATCAATCAACCATTAATAATCACTTAAATCACCATTTTCAGTAAGGCTTACAAAGAATTAGCATTTAGTAGAATCGTTACTTTTTTCAATTTTATATTTTTTCTTCAAAACTTGACACAAATGTTAATGTTTAATGATTAAATAAAGTATAGATATTAAATATAAAAAATTGTATGCTCCACTATTTCGTACAAAATTAACTAACTATCAATCCGCTATTAGTAAGTGTTGAACGTGGTTTTAATTAAGTTAAATGAACAACAAAAAGGGGATTAAAATCTTGTTTTATTAAATATTTTGGCGAAGTACAAAGGAAATTAGGTCGTCGGAGTTCGACGAATTAATCGAAAAACAAGAGAGAACTAAAAGACTAAAACCGAAAAACTCGGAGCTTTGAATCTCTTAGGTCTCGTTCTGAATTGTGGGATGGATCTTCGAATGAAGAGGGTCTCTCATATTTATAAGATATTCTGTCCGTCGAGAACTGGTAATTTCATTTTATTTAGGGTGAAATTCATGAAGATTTCTCTTTTTTTTCTCGGAGAAGATATGGAAATCCTCTGTTTGTTTCGGAGATTAGTGTCGACTTAGTTGAGACGGGCTTAATGAACCCTGAGACCGATAAAGGAGCCGATATAGGCTAATTTTTTTGGTGGTTATAAACTTTCATCGACTGAGATCAATTAAACCGATTTTGGTTTAAACCGGATTAAACCGGAGATGCGGAGTTTACCACTAACTGTAAGTTTCTAACCCAAGACATGGTCGATCATTCTCTCCCAAAAATTTCACAAAATCGACCAGTAGAATTATCGATGCCGATTTCTAAAACAAATAATTTCCTTCCTTATTTTAAAAATATTGTCACAACTGTCCTAAATGTGTAAACGAGTAGGCTATACAATTTTTATTTGCGGCCGTAATATATAGTTATGATTTGATTATATACATATATGTAAATTTATCACAATTCATAAGTATAGATTTGGTAGTAGTTTGTACCAGTAGTTATGAAAAAAAAAACTCATCAATGGTGTTGTTGACTTGTTATAACTTTTGTAGTATCCATGCGTTTATTTTGAATTAAAACACTTTAGCAAAAAGCCAAAAGTTAGTAAAATTGAAAATTTAAAACTAGTAGTTTAAAACATAAGCTACAAAACTAGCAATATATTTATCGGTATTCTGATGATCGAAATAATTTTGTTCAACATATTTTACAAAAGCTAGATCCTACTAAAAACAGTTGATCCACTGGCAATTTGTAAAACTGTCCTGACAACAATGCAATAATAATAGTATGAAAAAAATGACTGTTTACTCATTTTATTCCTCAACTATTTTCTATTTCTTCAAGTTTTATAAATTGGAATAATATAATCCCAATTTTGTCGTAGTTTTCTTAAGATTTGAGCATATAGATATTAATTTAAAATCAGATCCATTTGAGTAATTATAAGGAAAATAGAAAAGGGGAGTCATGTCACGAATAAGACAGCCTAGCCGTCCCTCCAGATCACATAGAGCCTCTTTTTGTTTGTATTGTTCTCACGATCATATATAGTCTCTTGCAAATCGAAAATTATAATTTCATTTTTTTTTTTTTTTTTTTTTATGCCTTTCGGCCTCCGGGAGTAATCCTAAGCCCAAAGATCCAGACTAATCTCCTGGGTAGGAGTGACACAGCCCACTTATAATACCCCACTTGGCCAAGTGCTTGTCTTGGTAATTTTGCTCCCGCGGAGAATCGATCTCTGGCTTAGACCAACAGGGCCGACACTCACCGCAGGAAGGGAACCACCCGACCACCAACAACTTCGTTAAAATTATAATTTCATTACACCACATTTCTAATAATTAAGTACGACACAATACAATATATATATATTCCTTATACGTATTATCACCCTAATAAAATTAGAATGCATACCGATTTGCTAGCGTAATGTTTTGTGTCCACACTCGATAACGAGATTTTTCGTGGCATGCATGATTTGATCCATTATTAAATTCCATTTTTGATTGACCTCGTATGATGACTACTCTTCCTTACCCTCGTCCAATCGATATCGAGGTTTCAGCTCGAAACTCTTAAGTGTACCATTGATTAGGAAGGCTTTATAGATCGAATATGATTTTGAATTTAGTCCATAATTCGAATATGGTTTATGAATTATAAAAAAAAAAAATTATATAAAAAAATAGGGCAAAATCTATAGATTAGTAACATTTTTCATAATCGAGTTTGCTGTATTTTTTATCAGAGCTATTCTTTTGTAATAGGGCAAAATCTATAGATTATAATTGTTTTTAAATCACATGGTTTAGATTACAAATGTTTATCAAGCTTTCAGAAAACGACTTTTTTCCTTCAGCAATGGGTGGGTATAGTTGTCTTTTTCCATGTTGAGTTATAGCATCAATTAATGTGGATTTTGCCTAGTAATCAATTAATATAGTATTTATTTTACTTTTAGGTTATGATAGCGAAAATTAACTACACTACTGCTGTTACGACAAAAAACAATTAATTCTGATAATTACAAACGAATTCTAAAACATTAAATCAGTAGTAGTTGATAAGACCGAACAACCTTTTTTGACAAGTAAAAACATTACTGAGCGTTGCAATTTAGTGATTTTTAATTATTAGTATATTCATGTATCACTGTCTAGATTTAATCCGACTTAAACATATACTCTTTAAGTTATAGTCGAAAAATAACATGGTATACATATAATCTAGGCTTTGATTTTGTTTGAGTTAAAGAAAAAATCAAAGTAAAAATTGATTATATATGAATCGATTTTGTGTACAGTTTGATCTACTCAGGTGCGGAATTTAACCATTTAGTTTAAATATGAGAAAATAACTCTTTTTACTTTTGTTTTAGTTATTTAGTTCTTAACCAGCCGAATTAAAACTCAACTTCGTTTTCAAATCAAATTTATCGGTTTCATTCAAATCTAGTAGTTAATTGATTCGATTTATACGAATTCCAGCATATGTATATATGTAAACGTGTGTATGTGTGTATACGCATGCTTGCTTTATAAATTATAAGTGCGTATCATGTAAAGCATGCATGAACCCTAGGCAATAGAAAAAGACGAATCCATACATTGATTAATATTAGTATACTAAGTATAGTTTAAATGGCTGTACTAGTTACAAAGAAAACAAAAAATGTGAAAGAAAACATACTCAACTATTACGGTCCGAACATAATCATGGCGATCATAACCATGCTTGCCCTACTTACAAGATTTACTTATTCATACCTGCACAATTTCATGATCGGTGCATTTAAGTAAGTATAAACCTTCACAGTTAATAATATATAAATCTGATTTTCTAGACCATAAACAGATTATATCATCTACAATCACTATTATATATATATATATATATATATATATATGTATGTATATATATGTATGTATTCAATAGAAATAAATCTTTATAGTCTGAATAGCTAGTGGACTACAACTATTTGGTTGTATTGATCATTTCGTACCCGTTGCCAACTAATCCCTTGCAACTCTATTTTTAACTGTAAGCCAGCAAAAATTTCATTTGGTTAATTGCCCGAATATCGAAATCGCTAATCTACTCACGATCATGTTATATATATATCTACCAGAATGCGTAATTGGTATGCTTAGCTAAGGCCATACGAAACTTAATTTTCTAATATCATATATGTTTCAACTATATAAATGAAAATTATTGGATATTTTTCCTATATATATATGCTTAGTTCTGCGATAGAATAATATCTATCTTGACCGAGATTTGAATATACCATATATATATAGAGAAAAAACCGTATTAATTTAGGTTAACTTAATAGACACGCATTTATCTGGACATGACTATTATAAATATGTATTAACAATATCTATCAAAAATAAAGACCAAATACTAGGTTTCTATATTAAAGTCCCATTTTTCATCTTTTCATTTTTTGGGTTTATATAATAAATCTCTTTTCATCTTTTCCATTCTAACTCGATTGGATTCCTTCGCTTTTTTCCACAGTACAGCCTACAATTTAGAGCAATCTGAATATTAATTAGCACCACTTTTCTCTTTATGCGTAATCCTCTCTATATATTTAATTTATATTAGTACATGGTAAAGTAATGATAAGGAGATTCTATTCATGTTATTTCCCTTTTATATGTTCAGACGTTGAAACTCATGCATATAGAACAAAACAATTAAGAAACTATCAAATAAAGCAAAAGAAAACAAATACCACTAGATATGATTCATTATTCTAAATGTTGGCCGCTTATTATTGATTTTATTTTGTTTAACCGGCTAATTCAGAATTGATTTATTTACCAGAACACTAATTATACAAGTGAGTTATAAGTTATTATATACACCCCAAATACAAATGATTGCCCCCAACATTTTCCAGCACACTATTACTAGTTGATATATATGAATTTCACTATATTATAGTGTGTTATGTAATCATTTGAAAAGAATGCTTCCGAGCATAACTAGTGTACGAATTAATTATAAACCGGTCCATGTATGAAATAAAAGATAAGAGTTGATCATAATTATTCATGGGTTAAAAGAATTATAGTGGTTGAGATGCGAAGGAATCGAATATCTTTTCATTCAATTAATATTATATAGAATAAATTTCTCATGTTGCAAAACGCAGTTTCACCATTTTTACATAATTAACAAACCATTCGCAGAATAGTGTTACAAAAATGTAATTCTACTATTTTTGTAGGTTAGGAGGCAAAAACAGATTAATATGTAACGCAATTTGATTCCTTAATCGGTAGTGTGGTAGGAAAATTCCATGTATGTTGAGATTAGAAACGTTCGATTAAAATCAATTAAAAAATTGACTAATTCTATCATTATTCTCGAGTTTATAAATGTTGGAATATATATATATATTTTTTTTGAACAATTGGAATAAAAATTATTAAAGGAAAGAAATAAAGGGGTCCTTATGTTGGCCACTTTGGAATCGCAGCACTCAATTTTCATTCGACCATATCCTAACTACTTATTACATTTTGATAAACTAAGACAGGACAAGATATTTGCTAGGTGTTGACAAAAACAAAGCGACTCAGGTAATAAATCGCAGGGCCCTCTTAAAAAGCCCTTAAAAAATTTATATAACTCAAATCTATATGAAGAAATGACCTACTATTATGATCCACACTTTTATTCAAATTAGTCAGTCATTGTTTCTGTTTTTTCTGAATCTATGATAATGAGCGGGAATTGTTGTAATCTCAGTTTCTAATTGTTAGATGTTGTAAGTTTTTCACACATATTAAGAAAGTATTTGCAATTACAATCATATCCTTCTTTTATTAATTAATACTCTAGTTTTCTCTTTAGATAATTAAAATAATAAGGGTAGATTAAGAAAAAGAACAATTACTACACTTAAAAAAAAATAAAAAACATAGTATAACTTTTTGAAACAAGTTTTTTTCTTCTAAAACATCTATTATTGAAAAACAGAGGGAGTCCTAACCAGATTGTGTAGAAATCAATGTCTTGTACACATGTCATTGAGACTACAGAGCGACTAATTTGGAAATCATGATAATCCGAATAATGAATTAACGATAGAATACTTTTGTGATTGTAGAGTTTTCTTACATTAAAAAAATATAAATTCCATGTTATTATTTTACCTCATAATTTCATTCAACAGTTTGTTTTTCAATGTTATTACAATTTTCCAATTCTGCTGTCTAACTATCATATGACCATAAATTTATAACCCAAAAAACCTCAAGAAAAAACTATAAATTGCATGTTTCAAGAACCTGTCAAGTAATTCTACTATTTTATCATCAATTATTTTAAAAAATTTAAATGTCATAATTGTTAAATTCAAATTGTATGTTGTATATAATTCTCTTCGGCTTCAGAGTTCAGACACTGAAACTTGCCCACAAGATCATTTGCATCCATATTCTTTTTTAGCAAAGCTTGATCCAAACTTATCTCTAAAATCAGAATCCTGATCATATCCTCTGCTGCTAAATCTCAAATTGTACAATCCCAGAAGCAGTGGTAACAATGTATTTACAACTATACACTTCCTTCACAAAAAGAGTCTTTACATCTCCATGGCTTTAGGGGATGATGGCTTGGAAACTACATTGGACAACCAATCCAACAAAGCTATGTTTACAGCTTCCGGAACTTCGTCATGAGGACAATGCCCTGCTTGTAAGTGCACGAGCGATGAGTTCGAATAAAATGCTTTGATTTTCTCGGCTTTAGCAGGACCGACCCACGGGTCAAGATCGCCCCAAAGCAACAGAAGCGGGCAAGTCATCTTACTTAGAACACTATCTAAAGTGTATCTACTCTGGTTCGTTAAGAACCTTGTCATCAATCTGTCAGAAATCAACAGTTAGGTCCCTTCATGTATCAAAACAGAGGAGCTGTTTTTGGTGTTTGTAGTACCTGTAGTATACTTCTCCAGCATTTGGGTCTGTTGCAGGTTTTGAAATGGATTCGACGAGGTAGTCATCGACATTAGTAGTGTTTATGTACACCTGCATTTTGCAACAAGAAATTGAGTACAAAGTAACAAACTTTGATGAAGAGGAAATCTAACAAAAGTCAGTAAGACATTACACTCTTTAAGACAGATTCGATTCGAGCAGGTTGTTTGGCTTGCCAGAACAAGAACCCGAGAACCACACGTTGGAAAATCTCTTTAAGAGGCTTAACTATAAACATAGTTATCACAGTTTCTTCAGCTTCCTCTCGGTTTCTACTCTCCGCTGCAAATTGTCCTGCAGAGTTTAGAAGTGCAACTCCTGTGACCTGCTCGGGCAATCCTACTGCAACTGACAGAGCTGTGAATCCCCCGAGGCTGTGAAAAAGTCGAAATCTTTGTCTCACATTTCCTTATGGATTGACAAAAAGAGCTTCAAAGAAGACATTCAATTACCTGTTACCGACCACAACAGCTGGCTCTTTCACTATCTCTTTCATGAAATCAATAACTTGATCAGTCCAAACCATGGCGTCATACTCTATGAGAGCTTTGTCACTCCATCCGAAACCGAGTAAGTCCAAGGCGTAAACCTTGTACTTCTTAGCCAATTCAGGAATGTTATACCTACAAATTTACCGGTTCTAACCTAATGAATCATGCTTTGAACAAATTTCCTTAAAACCTCTAAAATTATAAGAGATGTCCCCAAATGAAGAGAGAGAGAGAGAGAGAGAGAGAGAGAGAGAGAGAGAGAGAGAGAGAGAGTAACAATTTAGGGGTTAGAAGAGAAATTAAGTATACCTCCAATGAAAGGCAGAAGCACCAAATCCATGAATAAGAACAAGAGGTAATCCTTCTCCTTGAACCACATAATGAATCTTGTGACCTCTCCATTTCCAAAAGTTATACCCATCTGGCTTGAAAGCCAACCTCTCACTACCTAAAGAATCATCCAACTCGTTTAGACATTTTAACAAGGAGAGAAGCCACAATCTAAAACTAGGGTTTCCAGGCTCAAACCTTGAACAGACTGAGAAGCAGCTGATGGTGAAGAAGGAGTACCCATGACTGAAACTCCAGAAGCAACAATCCCTCTCACGGCAAAATCCCTTCTACTGATTTCACATTTGTTTCCTTCATTGCAAGATTAACAAAACTGTTGTAATCCAGACTTAATCTAAGGATAATTTGATGAAAGGTGTTGTAGAATCTTACTGGGTCGGCAAATTTGAGCAGGAAAGGTGGATCTTTTAGATGATGAGCTGAATAATTCTGTCCTAACAGACGGTGTTACAGCACATGAAGCAGACATCGATCGAGAACAGCCTCGAGAAAATCTCCAAGGACAAGAGAAACAGATATTTTCAGAATTGAGAGCTAAAAGATGCAAAAGAAAAACTTCATGAGCACCGAGCGTGTGGTGTGTGAGTGAACTCGCGGTAGAGTTGTGGCGACGCCTGAGCCAGACAAGTCGAACCCGCTCGATGAAACAGAGTGTTTCTGAAAAACGGCTATTTTGTGGTTTAACAATAAAACCGGTAATCTCGAATTAGCTGAACCGGCCGGTTCAGTCGTATCTGTCCCAAAGTTCCTGAATTTTGCTGTGTCTTTTTGAATCATTTTGACAAGAGCTGACTTTTGATTATCAAACAGAAGCTATTACATTCACAACAATTTGTTTTTTTTTGTTATAAATTATTAAAATATATATATATATATACAAAATAAGATAAATTTTTACAAACAGAAAAAGTTTCACATAATTTTTTTATAAAAAATGTTATATATTTAAAAATATATACAAAAAAATCCAATTCTTTTATTTAAGGGCCTAAATTTTGTTTTTTTTTTGCCCAATGGTCCCAAAAAATATTGAACCGCTCCTGCTTTTACACATGGGTTTAGATAGAGTTACCCTATCCGGTTTAGGGTACCATAAGGTTTTAATATTATTATTAAATTATTTAACTCTCAAAATCAAGTAAATTCCGATAAACACATTGAGCTAAGAGACAGCTTCCGGAAGATCATTGAGCCAAGCCAACGGAATTGTAACAGAATCAATGTAATAAAAGCATTTCTTTTTTTTTTTTGGTACAATAGACAACGGACTGCAATTTTTAAAAAAAATTTATGACTCATTTAAAAACTTATAAGTTTCGTGGGCTTGGTTGAAATTGGGCGAATCTGTTTTGTGGGATTTTCATTTTTATAAAAAAGAACGTTAAAAAAATGACCGTTGGGGCCAACTAAGCTTAGAAATAGGGAGAGCGTATCAGAACCCTAATCTCCGTCTTCGCAGCCGTATTTGGCAGTCTGCGTCATCGATCCCATGAAATTCGTAGCCGTATTTGTCACTCTCCGTCACCGATCATGTGTAATCAGTCGGTGGTGAGGGAGGAAGCGCTTTTGTCTTTTGAATTTTCCTTCTCATTCCGTGTGTTCTTGCCCGTTTGTAGCTTTAATTTCTGGGTCCTCTCTTGAATTTTCTGAAACATGGAGAATCATGGTTCTTGTGCCTTCGATTGATGACTGATTGTGGTTGTAATGCTCAGAACAGGTGTTCGTTCCTAGTTGCATTATGTGTTTTATGGTGCTTCTTGTATATGTTTATGTTGCGATGCTTTAAATACATACATACATACATGATTACCCTTTTACCATCATCTTCTTCTAGCATCATAATTGATAAACAAGGCTTGATTCGTCTACATTCTGTTTTTCGGATATATGTACATGGTGTTCTTCGTCAAAACTGATCCAAGATATATTTTGGCAAATCTATAGGTTTCAGAGCATTATTATGATGAAGTTTTGCCGCATCTTCTCACCAAACTCGGAAAGAGTAGTTTTTTTTGTTTCATGTAATGGATTATGTGGTAGATTTTGGGGAAAATGTTTTAACTGGTGTCTTGTCCTTTCTCTTGGCAACTCTTTGATGACTTATGCTGACTCTCACAATTCTCTACTTTCTTCTGAATTAGTCTTACGATTTGTTTGTCTTTGTTAGCAAGTTATGACAAAAAGTGACTAGGACGTCACTGAAGCTCTCGGTTACGGCTGAAACCGACCAGAAAAAGGAAGACAGGTTCATGAAGGTAAGTTGCTCAGATTACTATATTGTTACACTCAATGTTCTAAATTGAAACCATTTAGGGAAATATTTTATGTTGTTGGATTAGTTGAAGTTTTTTTGTGTTTTAACTGTATAATTGTGAAATCAAGTAAGACATGTACATCATGTCTTTTAGATCGTTAGAGATGTCACAAGTTTCATTTGTTTTTTTCACTTTTTTGCTAGTTTTAACATTCAAATTTTTGATTAATTTGACAATTAGAATATTCCCCCAATTCTGAAGTTTTAGTTTACTAAAAAGCGGAAGTATGATGCTTGAGAGAATTGATTATGTATTTTTTTTCTGTCTTGAGATTGCTTTTGGACATGCTGTTTGTGGCTGAACTGAGCCAGGAGGAGAGGCTCGTGAAGGTAAAGTTGCTCTTGTCTGCTCATATTACTATCTTGTTACAATTAATGTTCTAAACTGAAACCATTTAGGGGAATATTTTATATTGTTGGATTAGTCAAAGAATTTTTGTGTTTTAACTGCATAATTGTGAAACCAAGTCAGACATGGACATCATGTCTTTTAGATCGTTAGAGGTGTCACAAGTTTCATTTGTCTTTTCACTTTTTTTGTTAGTTTTAACACTCAAATTTTTGATTAATTTGACAATTAGAATATTACCCAAACTTTAAAGTTTTAGTTTACTAAAAAGCGGAAATATGATGCTTGAGAGAATTGATTATGTATTTTTTTTTTTTCTATTTTGAGATTGCTTTTAGACATGTTGCTTGTGGCTGAACTGAGCCAGGAGGAAAGGCTTATTAAGGTAAAGTTGCTCATGAAGAATTTTCTTAACCGTTGCCTTGAGTGTTTTTACTTTACACTTGAGCTTCTTTGTCTTCTCCACAAGCTTCTATAGTCCTCTAGCTTGTCCAACAAATGCTTCTCACAATCATCTAACTGTGTTGTAACTAGAACTTGAAGATATGTGACTCATTTTTATACAACAACGTCCCATGTCCGAAAGATTACAAATCAAATTTAAACCCAAACCCGAATCATCAAATCACTTCACATCGACAAATCTAGTTTCCGATTATTGTATATTGAATCGAATTTCCGATTATTGTATATTGTGGCATCCTTGGTATGTATTTTATATGCAGATGGTTATTAATGCAAAAAGTTTCAGAACAAAGCTTATTCTTTTTTCTTCTCTATGTTTTTCGGTTTTCAAGTATACCGAAACAAAACTCTACAACTTGCTAACATGATTCTATTTCTTTTGTGCAAGATCACTATTAGGAAATATGAGCCCTTCACTAACTTTAACAGTGCCACTACTGTTCTTGCAACAATGGTCGTATCCGCCTTTAGCTAGTTTGATGCTTTTCTATGGGCCACTTGACGCACTATATCAATATTTTATTTGATTGCATGAAGGCTTAGCTAGTGCGATGGTTGTCTTTGGGCCCTTTGAAGCGGTATCAGCAGTGTTTAAGGCTTCATTAGTTTTCATGTCCTTCAAAATGAAGAATTTTCCAAGTACCAATAATCTAACAAATGAAGAATAATTCCAAAATAGTATTGATTCTCTTGAATTATCTTACCCAGTATTATAGATAAGGTATAGATATATGATTATACAATTAAAAAAATAAATTAAAAAGCATAGGGACCAAACACTTCGATCAAAAGCAGTGGTGTCGCCTACCTTCCTGTCACTTATCTTCAAACCCATTTTCTTTTTTAGATCTCTTATTTTTTTTGTCCCTATCACTTATAAATTTTCTGTTAAATAAACTAGTATACTATTTCAAATATATTCACCGAGATGCTCTCTCTTATTTTTGGTTAATGATCTCTCTAATATATGAAATAGAATAAAATATTGGTGTATTTTATAGATTGATAAATCATAGTAATAATACGTCACGAGGATCACAACAAGACATGGAAATGATATCACTCGCCCCAAACCACTCACGATTCAAACCATTCATTTGCAAGTTAAGATTCATAATTCACATTCCCCACATTCTCCACCATAACCTTAAGAAACACTCTTTCTTCGAGTAAGATTCTCTAAAAAAAAGCAAAATTGGATGAATTGGTACACAATCAGAAGTTATTCACAGTAAATCTCAATGATTCGATTTCACAAATAATTTGTTTCTTATTGTATGATTTTATTATAAAATTCTACGTTTCAGTTTGATGCTTTAGACAAATTAATTGTTTCTTATTGTATGATTTTATTATAAAATTTCAAAAATAATTTGTTTCTTATTGTATGATTGATTATGAGCCAAGACTGAAAAAAAAAAGTTTTAAAATGAAATTTCTCAAATCACAATATTTATATGATAATACTCTTAAACCTTAAGTTTGCTAAGTCGGCTTTTATTTTTGGTTGGCAAATAAAAGATCTTCTCAAAAACTTGAAAGGGCAAAAAAGAAGAAGAAAAAACAGAGAAAGACACAAAAAAGACTAAACTTAAGAGACTCCTCATCTCATGTTCATAAGGACATGGCCACATGGTAGGTTATGTCATTTAGACCCCACAACTTCTCATCTCACCTTCTTTGTCCCCAACCTCCTCCACTTTTATCAATTTTGTCCCTCTCTCACTAGATTTCGAATCTCATGTGTGTGGGTCAATGTTGCTTTCTATTTAAAGCTAAGAATAATTATATCAAATGGATTACATTTCTCCCACACATATAACTGAACTCTTTCTCTTTCTCTCTTTAGCTTTAACCCCCAAAAGAAAAGATAAGAGCTTTAAGTTTTTTTCTACCTTCTCTTCATGGACTTGTCTGTACTTGAAAAGCTTAAATGGTTGCAACAGCAACAAATGGTTTCACCTGAATTTCTTCAGATACTTGGCTCAGGTGGGAGAGAAGAGCTTAAAAGGGTTGAGAGTTATTTGGGAAATACCAATGATGAGTTGCAGAGTTTCAGACATTTTCCCGAATTTGGACCGGATTATAATACTATTGATGGCTGCATTTCCAGAACAAGTAGCTTCCAAATGGAGCCAGTAAAGAACGATGAAGATAACAAAGCCATTGCCTTCCAGAACAAGAGAAAACCAGAGGTTTGTAGCTCTAGAAATTCTTGATTTTTGGGGTTTATATTTTGTTTGAAACATTGATTTTGATTGTTTAACTTTTGGTTTTAGGGTAAGACAGAAAAGAGAGAGAAGAAGAAGATCAAAGCAGAGGATGAAACAGAAACGAGCATGAAAGGAAAATCAAACATGAGCAACACAGAGACATCCTCAGAGATTCAGAAACCAGATTACATCCATGTGAGAGCTAGACGAGGTGAAGCCACCGACAGACATAGCATAGCTGAAAGGGTAATTAACTTAAGTGTTGTTTAAGAGATTGATTACTTCCAAGGGCTTTATCTGACTCTTGAGTGATTTTTTTTCTTGTGGGATTTTGGCAGGCAAGGAGAGAAAAGATAAGCAAAAAGATGAAATGTCTTCAAGATATTGTTCCTGGATGCAACAAAGTTACTGGAAAAGCCGGTATGCTTGATGAGATAATCAATTATGTCCAATCTCTGCAACAACAAGTCGAGTTCTTGTCGATGAAACTCTCTGTCTTAAACCCAGAGCTTGAGTTCCATATTAATGAATTATCCACAAAACAGGTGACAACAACTTTTGAATACGTACAGTCAGCTTCAACCAAAACAATTATCCGAGTTTTCCGCATTTATTGACTGGTTTTGAATTGTAATCTAGTTTCAGGCTTACTTCGCTGATCTTCCAGAAGCTGTCTCGAAGCAGTCAATGATGACGGATTTGCGGTCTTTTCCATTACACCAGCAAGGATCTCTAGATTACTCAGTCATAAACTCAAGCCAAACCACATCTCTCGGCATTGTAATAAATCTTTCTCTCAGACAAAAAAAATCATTATTCCCAAAAAAATTGTTACTTGTCCGTGAAGTAACCTCTTTCCTTTTCTTCTCTGTAGAAAGATCATACATCTCCAAGCTGGGAAACTCACTCACAATGTCTTTACAACAGCTTGAGAACCGATTCCGTTTCCAATTTCTTTTAGCCTAAAGTAAAAAAAGTAGGGATAAGGGTCATTGAAAAAATCACAAAACTTTTTTGTTTGTTTGTCTTATCCTTTTCTCTGTGTTATCTGAAATTTGAACCAGAAAGACGGAGGAAACCAATATTCCAATATCTTTCAATCTATTATATCTTCATACAACAAACACAGAGACTGTTATTCTAGGGGATATGTATATGTGTAGAAGAAAGTGAAAAAAGCTCTTGTGGTCATAACAATTCCTTGTTGTACATTGTAGTATAATATGATATCTCTCCAAATTAAGTATTTCTCTCTCTCTCTCTTGGCAACCAAACAAAAAAATGCAGAAATTTATAATTTAATGATTTTCAAATTGCAAACATCTTCCTCACAATTCTTTCCCCATCACATTACAACTACACTTGCATTAACGGAGGCCCTTTTGAGTGGTATCAAAATATACAAACCTAAGTCAACAAAGAGAGAAACCACACAAAATTTTATAACCTTTCAGAAACTAAGTTAAAACATCCTAACAAAACTTATGCATTTATCTACTTTTCTTCTTCTTGAGACTCCAGAAAGTGAAACCAAAAAAACCAGATTTCTTCGGAGATGGTGTTGCTATTATAGGCTCCTGATGAGTAACGGGAGTAACAACCTCTGAAGTAGTTGCGGCAGTTGCTCCTTCTTCTGGTCTGGAGGATTCTTCTTCTTCTTCTCTGTCCAAAACTACTTCTTCAAGAGCTCTAAGCAATTCCGCTGCACCCACCTTCGCTTCCTCGGTTCCATTGTTGGATATCAAGAAAAGAGATGAGTAAATATCAACACCTTCTCTCACGACAAGATAGCAATATTCCATCTTCTGCACACAGAGCTGTAGGAGAATGGAGATTGCATTCTCTTGCTCCTCGGGAACATTTGACTCGAGTAATTCAGCTATGGAAGCTATACAACCCGGGGTTTCGGTCATACAAACCCGACCTTTCTCGGTGTTGCAGAGGTTTCTCAGAATGATGATCGACTGTTTGCTGAAAAAACATTGTTGCAAGAAAGATGTGAGCTTCTGGATGAAATCGAGAGATACCATTTCCAGACAAATCTCATTGCTTGAGGAAAGGTTCTTGAGTGTGATCATAGCTTGTTCTTGGAGATGTTCTGCTCCAGACTCGGCGATCTTCAAAAGGGAAGATAGAGCGCCTGATGAAGTTATCTTGGAGAGACAGTGCGGATTGTTAGAGAGAACCTCAAGTACGTTCAGAGCTTCTTCAGCTACTACCCCGGACCCGAGAAAGACCAACAACGTTTTGAAAATGTCTTCTTCCAAAGATTCTATAGCCCTCCTGTTTCCAGTGAGGAAAGTCAATAACAAATCCAATCCACCCTTTATTATGTCTCCCGTGGTGCCATTTCTTTCGTGAGCATTCTTCAAGTATGTGATAAGTGGCTCCAGAAATTTACTCGGTGACATAAACCGAAAAGCCTTAGTATCAAAACGACTTCTTACATCTTCGATGACCTTGATCTGCGCATCAAATGGAAGGTTGGTGAGTTCACATAAGGGCTCTATCTCCATCTCGCTGAGACTAGAATCTGCGGTAACAGTGCCTGACTCAGAATTTATCGTCTGCATTGGCATGAAGTAACCACCCTTTGACATCTTAGAGTAGGATGGCAAATCAGTGGAAAAGCTCGAGTTGAAATCCGTACTCGAGAAGCAGCTGAGATCTGGGATACCGTACAAAGAACTTCCGAAACTAGCAATGGAAACAGAGAAGTCAATATTGTGCAAGGCATTTGTGTTCTTCGTTGTTGGATCGTGAACATCAAGACCGTGCTTCGAGCACCATTTTGATATCTGACCCTTCATCGCTACGTTGGGCTTCAGTGTGAAATCATCCAGTCTCCTTTTTGATTTAGGACATGAATCATTACCTTCGGCGAACCATTTCTGAATCCACATCCTCTCAAAAGTGTGGCCAGAGGAAATGGTGACAGGATCATACATCACGGTAAGAGAAAGCGGGCATTTAAATTGCTCGGGAAGCGTAGCATTGCGTTCCTCAGAACACCCGACCTCTGCAGCACTAGCAAACATAGAATCATTGACAGGCTGATGCTGTGCGAAAGATATTTCTTTGTGATCTCTCCAAATGATTCTTTCGTACTTTTTCAGGAGATAGAGAAGATACTTCAAAATCTGTCTCTTGTTCACGTCACTCTCGCCTAATTTCTCCAAAAGCGACCTTAGGGATCTTCTCTCTATCATAATGGCTTCAGGTGTTGAAAGCTGTAGCTTTAATGCTGCAAAATGGAAATCTCTGATGTCATCCGAAGAAACAGAAGAAGATGTGCTCCGTCGCATCAGTTCTCTAACAGCTTTCCCAGCTTCTTCTTCAGATGATTCTAGAGTCAACACAGTTGATCTAAGATCTTGGACCACCTGAGATATCTGCAAGCAAAGCTTCTTCTTCAGATGATATTCTGCATTTTTCCTAGGAAACAAAAAAATCGAAACAGAGTTTGGTACAAACCTTGATAACCAAAACAGTTGGTACCATGCTTTGGATGTCACTTAAGGTTTGCTCTAATGATTTTTTTGCTCTACGAGCTCTGGAGAGTATAGCATCTCCTGTTACTGCCTGAAGATTGAAACCAAGTATTAATCACATTAGGCCACATAGAGAGATGAAAAGCACAAGCAGATTTCTAAAGAAAATCAACTAAGAAAATGTATCGAAAGCGGATGATTCTATAGCAAATGTGAGAGGAAGTTGGACAAACCATGTAGAGTTTACTGGATTCACTGCAATACTGAAGAAGCAACTTAGCTTTCTCCAAAGCTTTGTGGAGCAAACATAGAGTTTGTATCCCTGAGGAGCATCCGGGTCGAGCATCTTCGATATCAGGAAAGATTCTCATGATTCTATCAACTAATCTCTTCAGTTCTAAGCACATGGAAGAGTGCATCTGTAGCAGAGCAACGAAACATGTTATTACAATAACAAACCTTAAAGGCGAAAATCAACAGACAATAAGAGATTCTTTTCTTAGAACCAACCTTAAAGTAATGAGGCAACTTCTCTATCCGGTGAGTGATATCAATTTTCATCAAAACAAGAAAGTCTCCTAAATTCTGCAAGTTTGATAAAAACATAAAAAGGTTCTTTCAGGGAAATTTCTCAAATACAGACAAGAAACAGAGGTAAACAAACCAAAGCAGAGATAACAGCAAGAAAATTGACTTACCCTATGATGTCACGAACAGTTAAAAGCCCTACAAGGAAGAACCATACACCAACCTAAACTTGAAGATTTTCCCAGACAAAATCAGAGTAATTCCTTTGCAGACCCACCGTAAACCAGAAAGAAAAACAAGAAATGGTGATAGAAAGCGAGAATTTCAGCTAAGAACTTGAACATAGCTCCTCTGATAAAATCCAAATAATGACTTAAACAAACCCCTCCAGAGAATTCGGAAAGAAAAAAAACCCCTAAAACGAACGAACACACTGAAATTCTCTGGTTTCCCGGAAAAAAAAAAATACCAACTTTTTTTGTTGGTGTGTCAAGAAAAAGAAACAGTCTTTGTTCGTGCAAAGATATCGAGGGTTGAAAAAAAAGAAGTGAAACCTAAATGTTGAAACCTTGAGAGAAAAGAAAATGAGATGAGATTACACAGTGGACTCCTTCCTTGGAAGAGAAAAGGAAAAGACTGCGAGTGTTAAAGTGACAGCCTTTTGGTGAACGACGGTCGATTATAAATCGTTGAGCTGGGAATAGAAAAAGGACGATAATTGGGCTGTGACGGAGTCTACGTGACCGCGTTAGGTCGAAAAGTGTTTGTTTGCATTATAAGAGTGCCGTGTCAAGCGCAGACTTAGTTGAAAGGACGAGGTCTCGTAATTATCACATTGCAAACAATTTTTAGTAATTTTTTAGACATAGGCCTTGAATGTTTGGTGTTTTTCTTCTAAACGCTGTGTGTTTTACAAAACATGTCACCATTCACCGTTCAAACGTAGGTGTGGTTAGGTGCGGTTGCGGTTCTGAAAAACAGCTGGGTGCGTTTCAGAAACAGAAAGAAAACATGAAACGCACGTGCTGTTGCAAAAGAATCAAAATAGGTGCGGTTATGTGCGGTTAGGTGTGGTTTTTTTTTTTTTTTTTCTGTCAACGATTAGGTGTGGTTTACAGTTGACTTATGTATATATGTATCATATAATATTTCATTTTATATAGTTATTTTAATTCAAAAAAAAATTAAAAATATTTGGATTATAGCTTTGAGAATTATTATTATTGTCTTTGTCTAACTGATGTTATTAGCTTTAAGACACACGCTAATAGTTTTTTAGTTTTATAATTTTACATATATATATATATATATATATGTTTTAAAGCTCAGAAAATTTTGAAATAAATCATATATGTTAACTTTATCAAATAACAAAATTCTATTTGAAAAAAATAAAAAAAATGTCATTAACAACGTGAGGTTGGACGTGAGGTTGGACTAGTGCTTGAACCCATATAAATAAAAAATGTAGACACCTAAAAGAACATGGGAAAATCAACGTACTCGATAATATTATATGATTTTACTTGGTTTTTGTGGATGTATTTTTTTTTTGAGCAATAAATATATTATTTTAAAATGTCAAACAAATTTATTAAATTTTAATAATTATTTAGTTATGGTTCGTAATTAATTTATGAAAAAGACTTGATCATTAACAAATTAATTAATCTATTTTATTTATAAATTATTTTTAAAAACTATATATCTCGCACCGCTTTTTATATTTTCACCATTCACATATTTGAACCGCACCGCATGTCGTTTTTTCACCATTCATATATTGTCCTGCACTGCTTGTTCCGCAGTAACCGCACTTGTTCCGCATGATGCGTTTCTTCCAACCGCACCGCACCTCCTAAACCGCTTGTTCCGCACCGCTCAAACCGCTGTCACCATTCGAAGCCATAAGTGTTTTTTTAAAGTACCTTCTCTTTTCTTTTCTTTTTCCAGGGAAAAAGGACTTCCGAGTAAAAGTCTTCCTTCTTTGGTTTTTGATATATATATATCGGTTTTTTAAGTTTATCACCATTCTTTCTAATAGAGATTGATAGTGACGTAACTACTAAATATATATTCTTTTATACTAGTCGTATCGATGATGTATGGTAAGAATTTATTTTATGTTCTCTAATGGTGATTTAATTAGTAAACCCTGTCATTTCCACCTTTGAATAAGAGTAAAATGGTGTCCAATGGCATTTCCAAGATTGCGTCGTAAGTATTTCGTTAAGATTTTTTTTGTTGTTGTTGTTAATAGGTAAGTATTTTTAATTGTCAACAAGTAAGCATTCCGTTGAGGTTGCGCCCGTATCACTTTAATTCACCTATTCACACTTGCTACATTTTTGGTTTATTGGATTGCATCATACAATTTTTGTCCAATTTTTGTCCTATTTTTGCCATCATACAAACTTGTCAAAAAAAGAAGAAAAAAAAAAAGCATACATTATCACCAAAATTGGGTCCCAGGGTGGGTCCATGCAAAAAAAAACTATATTATCACCAAAATATTTATTCAAAAATCAAAAACATCGAGAATCTAGTAAAGTTACTAGGCCATTCTAGTTTTGAGTGATTTCAATCACCGGTTAAACTACACATCTTGTCAAATATCGTTACAAACCGAATATAACAAGTGTTGATAGCTCAACTAAAAAAGTATCAAAAACAAAATTTAAAGATTATATGATCGAATGATGTTTAGAACGAAACCATTTAAAATATTCTGATTCTGAACTTGGAGGATCTTGGCCCGAAACTTCTTAGTAATTCAAAAAATAAAATAATAATAATAATAATAATAATAATAATAATAATAATAATAATGATAATAATGATGATGTTGATGATGATGTTAATCTCTATTAGAAACATGTTATGTTGTTTTGGTGTTTACTAATGCGAAATATTTTTAATGTATTTCTTATTTGCCAACAAAAATACACTTACAAGTTTGAAGTCAATCCGAAATTGACTGGAAAAAACTAGTCTCCAACATGTAATCCTCCAACATCTAAATTTGTAATGTGTTTAATTACCCTTATGAAAAATTAAAATATAGATAACATAGAAGAGATTGTAGTCACATCACATGCCCTTAGTGAGAGGGAACACTTTCTTGTGACCACAACGCAAATTATCAACAGGTGTATAAGTCATTGTTCGTCGCAGTCCATTGACCGGTCTAATTTGTTGGAACTCGTTTTTGATGAAATGGTATTAATCATTTTTCTGGTGGGTTTTCCGGCGGATACGTCTGTCGGAATGACCGGATTTTGGCCACGATGAAATCGTTACTGTGAGCACTATAATGTAGTGTATTTATTTGTCAAAATCGGAGTTGATTTGAATGAGAATTGGAAGTCCAAAATGGGTGAATTAAAAAGTTTGAATTGCTTCGAAATTTGGTTAAGTGTAAAAGCTAACAAATGTCCCACATTAGAAATTTGAGGTGAAATCCTCTTGTATATATAGTGGAGAACTCATAACAAGGTTTAAAATTCTTGGATACACTATGGTGTATTGGAGGGAGGAGATACCAGACCGGACTGGAGTTTCGGATCTCAGTAGATTGGCCTACGGTCTAAATATGAGATTCTACATTATTCTCTCTATTTTTAGACCAACAAAAAATGGTCTCTCTCAGTCTTCCATGAAATGGAAAAAACAATATCTTCACTTTCTTCATCTTTTCTCAAATTATTTATATGAGAATACAACACAGAAAAAACGTTCGTTAGATTCTGTTCTTGGGTTGTGTGAGACATGATAGTTGCAGTTGTATCTTGGGATACAGAACGCTATGCAACCGTTACATTACGGGGCGTTTACAAAATTAAGAAAAAAGATTCGTCTCGACTCTGCAAATTATATTCATAATTCTTATATATGTATCATCTTTATATTATGCTTATCAATTTATTTACATCAATGCTTTACAAATTATCAGTTTGTAAATATTGTATAAATTGCGTTCCTACAGAACTTTTATTCTTCCCCCACTAGCTAAATACCTAAATCTAATTGAGTTTTTCTTCTAAATAATAGCACCAAACAGTGGGACAGGATCCTTGAAGATTGCAAGTGATGAATAATTTATAATCATATAATAATATTATAGACAAATTACTCAACAATCGAAAGACTGTTATCCGGGTTTATCCAGGATCCTTGAAGATTGCAAGTGATGATATCAGTAGTTAGATCATCATTATTGCAAGGTTTTTAACCTAAAAAATGAGGTTTTTAACCCAAAAAAAAAAAAAAAATTAATTGTGAACAGTGCAAGAATCGGTTCTTAAATAAGAACTTTAAGAACCGGTTCTTAAGGAGGTTCTTAGTCACATGTCAACCCCTAAAAAATAAACTCTATTTAAAATAAAACAAAATTATTAAAAAAAAACTCTATTTAAAATAAAACAAAATTATTAAAAAAAATTTTTTTTTAAGAACCCCTAATAAGGTTCTACCAATAAAGCAGCAAAAACAGAAGTTTCTTAATAGAGTTTCTTAACTTCAAATTTATAATTAAATATTACTTAAGAAACCCAAATGAGTTTCTCCCAGTTTCTCCCAATAATGATGCTTTTAGCAGTAGATATCATGGATTCATAGATTTTGATTTTCTTTTTTTTCTTTTTTAAATAAGTATTGACGTTTCTTTGTTTTAAAATTGATAAAGTTTTACCGTAGTATGGACACAACATCAATGTCCCAATGTGAAGGCATCCATGCTTCTTAATTATTGGCCAAAGCAGAAATAAGAATTCGTTTTCTAATGTAACCTGCTTGAGTGCTTAGGCTAAGGCTCTGACCTTAAGTTCGAAACTTTTTGGCCACCAACAAAAATAAAAATATTGGAATTTGGGTTTTCCGAATCGAAATTTATCCCACAAACTGATTAATGTGTTATTCATTAATTTCGACGAATAAAACAGAATTAAGTAGGGTAAGCTAGATAGGTAAATTCTAGGTCTAGTCAACTATTTGGTATAATTATGTTCTCCCAAAATGTATAATATGATTGGCTCCACCTACTCTTCGTCATTGACAAGCGACAACTACTCTCAATCTCATCCTCACAACAAAAGATGCTTATTTAATTGCGAATCGCTTTAGATAATAAATCAACTTTATTTTTAGGCTGTTCTTTCGCCCGTATGATAATCACGATTGGTGTTTTTTTAGGTTTTTGTTTTGGTATGCCACACGGACACGGTTAGAGTTGGTGGTGGACATAATATTCAATATATATATGACTAGAGTCTATATATAGGTTAGATGAAAGTACATTTTACGCGCAAGTGCCTTTTCAAGAACAATTTTAAGCTAGCTTTTTCATATTTTTCTATATATAAGAACTTACGAAGAGAGAAATCAAAGTAAAATGTTATTAAATATGATTCGATCAAATGCCTTTTAGTTTTTGTTTTCTTCCTAAAATATATTATTTGTAATTATTTTAAGTTTTAAATATTTTGATATATATAATTAGTTAATTTAGGACCGCTAATTTAAATTTAGAGCATCATTATTGGTAGAACCCCAAATGGGTTTTTTAAATGTTATTTTAATATAAATTTGAAGTTAAGAAACTGTGTTAAAAATTTCTGTTTTTGCTGTTTTATTGGTAAAACCCCTAATGGGGTTCTTAAAAAAAAAATTAAATTTTTTTTTTTAAATAGAATTTATAAACATAGCTTGATCCCCTAATGGGGTTTACAAAATATATAAGAAGGAGAATGAGAGAAGGATACAAGAGGCATGATACAATGGATAAAATTTGTGGTGTCAAAATAAACATAAACATCATATGTGTGATTACACAAGTCTTGTAAAAATAGCTCCAAAGCTTTAGCTGCAAATTTACATCCAAACAAGAACAACTCAATTATCGTAAACTACAAGTGACACAAGTTGTATGAAAAAAACATCACTTACAAACAAGAAGAGGGACCGCCATTGCTATTTTCCCGACATCCTCATCAGTTTGCATAATCTTCTTAATCCTTGTCTGAAACAAAATTTGAGGTTCAATTACGTTAGAAAGATCCTGAGGAAACCAAGGTTTTCAACACAAGAACATCTCAACCTTGTATAGAAATTACAAAAATCAAACTCCTAAAATCCATGACACTAAGAAACTTCATCTATAGATATCTCTCATCTCCAGTCCTAAATAAGATATCTCTGCAGTTTATTATATCTCTAGCCATGGACAAAATAGCCCTCCAATCCCAAGACTACATTCACAAAAACTCAAAGCCCTAAAAAAGACAAGGATCATGGAACCATGAAGAAGAAAACCTGTAATCACAGAGAAAGTCAACCTAGCTACACTCTTCATGGTTGCCTCCATAGTAAAAAGCAGTTTTATACCGGAAAAATAATAAAGACAGAACAAAGTCAATCTCAAACAATTAACATTAAACAAACTCATTTCATTAAATTAAAACATAACATGAAACCTACAAATCTAAAACACAAACAATTAACATAAAATAAAGGGAGAATTGAGAATTTAGAGCAAAAAATGGGAACTATTGTCCACTTAGTACTTATTGGAAGATTATTGTCCCATTAGTATTTATATTAAGGATAATCCAATTTTACCCCTTAAAATAATAATAATCAATATTTAAGTTGTGGCAAGAAATTCAAAGATAAACAACAACAGAAAAAATTCTAAAATAAACAACAACAAACTAAAACAAACACAAATTCAAAGATTCAAATAAAACAGATGAGATCACTAATTAGCTCAGTTTCATCTAATAGGTTTAGCTCAGTTCCAAGATAGCATTCTTCCCTTTTCTTGCCACAACCTGAGAGTATCACCCACAAGAATCGAATGAGCTTAAGCCAGCGTGAAATGAGCAAACTCAGAAAAGATTGTTACCCCAATGCTCTCCAATATATTCACCACATCATATATACGACGACGTTCAACGCCTGAGAAATCGATGAGCGTAATAAAAAACAGTCACACAACACATATTACTTTTGTCATTTGAAACCAATTGTTCCTCTTAGCTTTGGAATCGAATGAAATTTGCTTAGAATTGATCACTCATCCATCTAACTAAAAAATTCAATCTCACAAAGCGAAAACAAACAAAAATTAGGGAGGAAGAATCACCTAATTTCCCAGCGGCATCATCGAGCCCAATCAAATCATATCAGACAAGCATCGAAACATAGAATGAAACAAACATTCCAACCCAAAACCAAATCATCTAACATATCATGTTATCCTAAACGCAAGAGCAAACTATTCACATCACAAATCAGATTCTGGTTTTACTCTAGCTAACTTTTCTCGGTCTGAAAATTCACTCCCACCTAAATACGAGAACGGAGAAAAGTAATTCGAGAAGGAGACAAAAAACATGTTACAGGAAGACGAGAGGAGATTAGAAGAATAAAAGTTCCAATGGAGAAGAAGATAGGCGGCGGTGAAGAGAAGGACGTCACCACCATCTCGGAGAAGGGTTTGTTTACGGAGAATTTGGTGACGGAGAGAACGAGGAGAGTCCGAGAAGAGAGAAATTTTTGATCGATCGAGGAAAGAAATTTTTGATCGACATGTTTTTTTTCCCACAACCCTCAACCCAATCGAAACTTGCCACGTCTCCCCTAAGAACCGATCCTTAAATTTCTTAATTAAGGATCGGTTCTTACCTATTTCTCTATTTTTGATTTATTTTAAGTCCACTTATTGCTAAGAAACTCTCCTAAGAAACCTCAATAATCATGCTCTTAGAAACAATCGGATTCACCATGCACATAGTCGACCCGAAATTATATGATGTCTAAAACCAATGTTCGAAAAGGCGCTAGGCGGGCGGTCGGGCATCGATTTGCGCTTAGGCCAAAAATCGGTGATTAATCACCGATTAATTTTGAACATTTTTTAAAAAAATTTTAAAGTTTATATGTATAGAAATTATAAGTTATGAATGTATGAATCAAAACAAGTATAAAATAAGTTTTTTTTTATTATCAAAGTAACAAAACATTAGGAAATTAAATTTAAATTCACATCTAAATTCCAAAAACAAAAAAGAAGTACAAACATATGATGCAAAAAATAAATTTGTCTTGATATTGAGAAATAAAAAAAGGTACAAGGAGAAAAAAATCTTCATCATCTTCTTCAATGATCAAATTAGCATGTGTGTTGTACTTCTAGATGTATTTCCAAAACTTTGTAACAGACCATATGTCCATCACAAAAAAAAAAAAAAAAAAAAAAAAAGTTGAATTTTTGAAGAAAGTCAACGATTTTTTCGAAAAAAATCGTTAAAAATCATTGACTTTCTGAAAAAAGCGTTGACCGCCTAGCTCCACCACCTAGACACTAATCTGCAAGGTGTTTGGCCGCCTAGACACTAATCTGCAAGGTGTCTGGCCGCCTAGACGGCTAGACGGCCGCTTTTTAGAACAGAGTCTAAAACACACCAACAAAATGATGTATTTTTACCACAATTAATTACTATACATATCTAAAAAAACTTATCTAAAATTTTAATAAAATTTAGCGCCTAAAACCGTTGTTTTACGAATTTTAACCCAGCGCTATCCGTCCATGCATTAAGTAAATATAACGTGGCATAAAAGTGATAAACTAATAATATCAAGTATCAACTATCCTTTTTTTTTTTTTTGTCAATACCCATTAGTCTATCTCTGGACAAGTTAATGATGAATGGACCTCAAGCCCACTCAAAGTGATAGGCATCAATTGCAAGTTGGTGGTGATACAAGAAAATTCAATGATTTTGGGAATTTTTGAGAAAACTAAAAAAAAATTGAGATTATTTTAGCCATCGCCGGAAAGTTGGATTGAGCCCATGGTTTGATTAGTCTTGGATCAGATGTAATCACCACACTACTGACCTCATCACCACAACAGAGTTGAGATTTTTCTTCAAAATTATGTTATTTTTTCCAGAATCCTACTAAAATGGTATCGGATATATATAGTCATATTTTTATTTGACTTTTTTTCTCAAACATTTTTTCTCATTTATTTCTTGTAACATATTTACCTATGTCATCTTATCACATGAAATTAAATTAGTGAATATGTTACAAGAGATAAATGACATGTTACAAGAGATTTTTCTTCGAAAAACATTAGTGAATATGTTACAAGAGATAAATGAGAAAATGTGTTAAATTATCATTCATCAAATGATAATAGCGAAACTCGTAAATTGCTCTATTTCCGTTGCAAAAAACAACTTGATTTTTTTTTTCTATTTTGAGTGTATATAAAATGATTGGGTGGCTTCTACTTTTACTTACAATATATATCGCAGACTGAATGGGGTTTTTAATACATTTTATCCCCAAAGACAAAAGTTAAGGTTATGATGTTTATGATATGATGACATCAAAATTCGGGAACATATATGGTAATAAAATAACGGAAATTTCATTTGCATTTAATTTGTGCCTCCATAATAATAATTAAAAAATTTGTAAAAATTGTCACTTATTTAAAAATTCATTAGTTTGTTGTTACTTTTTGAAAATACAGTAGAAAGTAACACTCATTTCACTGTTCTACTAAAATTTACCCATGTACAATACGACGTGTACGATAATGAATTGTATACAATGTAGTAATAAGATAGGTAAAATTGATTGTTCACCCAAAAAAGTGATAAATATTTTTAACAGTTTTAAAAAATGTCAAGATACTAATAAAAATTAAATTAAGTGACAGTATTTGCAATCATGTCATAAAAATTTAACCAGAAAAAAGAAGCAACGATACGAAATAGTAAAGAGATGTTAAATAGGAAAGGTTTTACGAGGGAGCATCTTCGAAACGTCAAATGTGGTCCACTTCAAAGGGATCAGGTAAGATCGGAATCTAATCAAATAAAGAAGTAAAGAGAATTTGTCCCCCGATATTTGTGATGGTATTAAAGAAGAGCAAAGTTAAGGCACACGATATTTGTGATGATATTCGATTATCATCAAGAGATCAAATTAACCGTTTGGTGTTAAGTTTTGGCGTATTAGTGACGTGGTGAAGACCTTACAACAGGTTTTAGCATTGGTAAAACATATGATCGATGTAGCTCCTCCCACAGTAAATAGCAAAATACTATACAACAAAATCATCTGACCAGACCAAACAGGACATATGGAAGAAAAAAATCGAAGCTTCTTCTAATGAAAATTTGAAGCAGGCCAATTGTTGGTCGACGTTGGTAATGGAAGAGTAATTAATTTGAGTGATTGCTTACCTTAAGCAATGAAGCGTAGAAGTGACGGTACGGATCCAAATGGAAGAGTCCAAAAATATATTCCAAGAGGACAAGTTGTTGAGTGCGCAAGTGAAGTTGAAAGGAGATATGAGTATCTGCCAAAGAATGTTAATTTTATCACAAACCTTAGAATAGAGACCAAAGAGTACTGCGATAAAAAAGATATTTTACTAACTTTATCGAGAAGAAATACAGTCCATATCTTCATCTTTTTGTTATTATTATTATATATATATATATGTAAATATAAGTAGAATAAGAGGACAACAAAAAAAACAACTAATATGGATACAATAAAAACAGAGTGAGTGGAGAGGAATAAGAGAAGTTAAACAATGTCCAAAACAAAGGAGCAGAAGAAGCGTAAGAAAGGCGCAAATGTCGTCGATAAGATTCATCGACGAGATCTTCCCAAGATTTGGAATTTGTCCATTTTGTATTATATATTACCACCCAACGTTAAAAAAAAGAAAAAAAAAAAGAGAAGAAATAAACAAGAACACCTGAATATCCTCGAAAAGGTGCTGTTTTCTCAATCTTTCTCGTGACTAATGCATAACTTTGGGTTATAATATCTTTTATATATTGAAATATAAGACTGAAAAAAGTTAAATTCTATTTTCACAGAATAAACAATTAATTCTATAAAAAAAATGGGATTATGAATTAGACAAAAATCTTCAAATATATATTAAAATTATTTATTTCTATATCCATGCTTTACAGGTTTATATCTACGTTTAAAAAAGAAAAAAAAATCATGCAACCGCATGAAATTCTTACAAAAAGAGTGGTCTGCAAGAAAAGTAGCTGCTCAAGTTTACTAAGTTTAAAATCAACCAATCTTCTTATCCACTTGTTAGAAAAGAAGGGAAAAGCAAATGTTCTTAAAAAAGCAAAGATTAATATTTGATGACGAAATCAAACCCTCATAAGGTTTGGTTCTTATGGTTTTTAAAAGAATGTCTTTTTGTGGCCTAATCTCTCATTATTATGTGTATTATATTGCAGTCAGATATTTCTCTTGTCATTGGAGGAATATAATATAAAGCTAAAAGCTACTAGAGAGCATCAAGACATATATGTATAAAGGGTTTGATATTCACTTATAAGGGCTGCACGAGTTTGTGTCCTTGTCAACAGATGCTCAACACGAGCCAATGTAATAAAGATATTACTCATCAGATGATTACATTACCAAATTTGTTATAAGAGCCATGAGAACAGGAATGGCAAGAATCGGTGAGAAGCGAGATGGTGTTTCTTTTATACGACTTCGACAATATTGAAAAGACATATCACTATGCAGCTAGCCTAATGAAAGCAAAGAGAACCTATCACAAACATATTTTTTTTTCAATCAAAATGGATGGAAATGATCACAAGAAGCATCAAACATAATCTAACAATCTCATGTGTCTAAATAAGCATCGGATACTACAATCTAATGATGATAAGATCTCTAGATCACATCAACAGCCTTAAAGAGGTAAGGGAAGTTCTCAAAGCATGGTTACTGCCTTAGTCTTTACTGTACGGATAGTAGCAAGTAAGAAAAGGAAGGAAAGCCTCTTATATTTTATTTTTTTTCTCTTGCATGGGCAAGGAATCTCAAGTTTCATTGGTTTGTTTCACAATTGTGTACCTTCTAAGACTTTATGTGGTTGCTAAAAGAAATAGTCACTCTTAAAGTATATATTCTTCCAACTGGCTTAACCCCACACCATGCTTTTTTCCTCCTACATATAAGGAGCTTCTAACTCTCTCAACTAACCAAATCAACTCATATTTTCACCAAGTCATACATAAATCTCCCTTCTTTTACACCCTCCCACAAAACCCGATTTCCATAATCAAAAGGCTCTTTTCGATCTTCTACTCTTGATATACATATATACTTATTCGCTAAATGGCTTCAAACTCCATGAGTTCTAACGCTTCTTGGACACGTAAGGAGAACAAACTATTTGAAAGGGCTTTGGCTATATATGACCAGGACACTCCTGACCGTTGGCATAACGTTGCAAGAGCAGTTGGTGGGAAATCAGCTGAAGAAGTAAGGCGACACTACGAGCTCCTCATTAGGGATGTCAATGACATTGAGTCAGGGCGTTATCCGCATCCCAATTACCGTTCAAATGGAAACTGAAAGCATTTCAGCTATTCTAAAAGGTGCATATACTATTATATATATATATGCATAAGAAAGTATTATCATCTTAAAGAGTAGATCATGCAATCTCTAGTTTCTTATGTGTCTATCTTGTTTCACTGTCTACCTAGATGTTCTTATTCGATCCAATCATGCAAGAAAATGAAATAAAAAAAAGAACTCTATCTTAAAGAAACACCACTGTTTGTTTGTTTCCCATTTCTGTAAACTGTCCCAACTTATAACCGTGGGGCCAAAAAGCAAATCTAGTAACAGGGAAATACAAAAGCTACTTTTGTCAAGTTCTTGAAATTGCATTAGGCCATTATCTCCATGCCTATTCTATTCTTATATTCATAAGATAAATCCATTTCCTGAACAACCTTTCATCCAACTTTTGATTTGTCGTCCTTTAGCAAAGGAAAAGAAAAGTCCCACATGATGATAGCATGTTCCATGTCTCTTGTCTTTACCTTTGCAAAAACCTCCATTGCCTAAGTCGTGTAACCATATTATTATCAAGATGCTTCCTGAATTTTAATATATAGTTACCTCCTTTTAGCCTTTTAACTTATAGTTTCATCTGGATTTTATATATGTATTGCAGGTTTCTCTGAAACCAACATGGTTCCAAGACCAGAAACAAACAGAGAGCATCTAAACAAAGAGATATCAATGTATTTTTACTTTTATGTGTGTTGACTATGTAAGAATCCTCCACTTTCATGCTAATCTAAATCAATCAATGTGAGTTTCATATGATTAAACGTAATTAGTTCGTCTCGAATTATATTCATTGTCACACAAATCGTACAAAATCCATCTAACAAACAAGGTTTGATTTCACTTTTGCACTCACCTCGTCGTTCTGGCGTGTAGCTTGATGAGAATATCCATATCAAGAGAACATCGTTGATGGTGGTAACTTAAAAAAATAAAAAATAAATTAGAGAAGATATATACTTTCTTAGACGGATCAATCAATAATGGATCGTTTGGTTGCCGTGAGATACACGCGTCCGTATTTGGGGGGAAACTTTCTGCATGGCATGTAATTTGAATATCAGCTTATAAGAACAGGCTAAATTTAACAGTGATTCATTATAATTGTCCCGAAAATGTATAGTATTAGAATATATCATATGTTCGCAGTAAAAATTACGTATTGTTATATATCAAGAGAGTGATTGGATAAGTAAATTGTGATATATGTATTTGGGAATACAGAAAATATAATAATCATATTTTATGGCTGATAAGTGTTCTTTTAATTATAATTATCTTACCCTTGTCCATTATATTGTGACTATTCTCGGTAAATTTATGTTTTCTTATTTAGCACAAAATTCTCGGAATGTCATATTACACTTGACTAATTTAATCTGTTGATTAACATTACTTTCGACAAAGATTTTCCACGGAGAAGAAAAGAATTGCCACAACCCCACATTCGTAATTTAAACCCTAAAAATAATATGAAATTACGGTGTGTCAATTGTCACTCGGAACATCTTCATCTCTCCTTGTTTTTTTTTTTTTTTTTTTTTTGTTGACATAAACAACTTCTAAAATTACAAAAACAAAGAGTAAGAAATTACAAAAGTAACAAAATTGAAAGTACTATAAGTTTTACGCCAAACAAAAAGTCAAGATGAGAAGTCCACCATTGAGCTATACTCTTTTTGTCAAATATGATTCGTCTGGAGTATTATTAGTTTGTGCCAAAACAAAAAGAGTTAATTGGTTGTACAGTCATTTATTATAATTTTTGTTAGTATTTTTTAATTTTCGTTAGTATTTTACCACTTTTTAAAATTGCAGTATAAAATAGTATTTTTTTAAAAATTGTGTACCGTCCATTATCGTACACAGGAGTATTTTTGGGTTGAACAGTAATAAAAAATGTTACTTTCTATTAATGTTTACAAAAATGGTAACATGCTAACGAAAATTAAAATAAATAATCATCCATATAAAAGCCTCAAACAAAAATATAAGTAATATATATATATATATATATATATATATATTTTTTTTCTCAAAGGAAAATGAGGTATATATAGCTTATTCTGTAATATTTTAGAGCACATGCCTTGTATAATATTATACTACGTCGCAAAATTGCGACCCATGTGAACCATTATTCATTTCACTAATATGATTACACTTCGAATTCGTTTAAGAAAAAAAAATGTATTATATTTTTTTCTAAAAAAGAGGGATCTATTCTGCAACGTTATATTTGTATTGTACAGCGCATGTCTTGTATATATATTCCTGGCACAGAATTGCGACCCATACGATACAAAACATATATTTTTTTTGTTTTGTTAAAGTATACAAAACATAATGTAAAACCAGAACTCTAAATTTAATAATTAAGGTGCTATCTAGAAAATGGTGTTGTTAAAATCGTTTAAAATAATTTAGAGAAGATAATTTTATTGATATACATGACGGTGATAAACATTTTACATATATATAGTTCTAGTGATTAGGATTAGAAGTTAAATAATAAATAATATATGTATATATATACTATATTTAATTAAAAATAAGATAATTACAAAATTCTAAGAAAAACATATTATCTCAACCCAAATATAAGGTGGATAACTGTCTATTTCAACCCCGATCTAGCTACTTTTACTTGGATTGTTCTCTCTTTTTTATAATCGGAATAGATCTTCAGCCAAAATTTAAACTAATCTCCAAGACTTATAAAAATTTAGACACTTTTGCCATTTGTAACCAATGAAAAAAGGCAACAGTTAACCCTTGTTACAAAAAAAAAGAAAGTCAACAGTGGAAATTAGTAGTTTGTGAGATTCAAGCCATAACCTAGACTGACACATAGAGAACTGTTTCATCACTCGAAAACTTAGCCATTGGACCAACATTTTTTGGTTACCAATCATATTCACAGCAAAACAACAAAAGAAACAATTCTTGGTTAGGTTTAAATTATACAGTACAATTAAGTGGATTAGATTTTTCTTAAAATACTACAGTAGAATATAACTAGTAATTTTAAACTTATAATCCTTATAAGTTATGTCCACTAGCTCAAATGGTGTGTTTTTCTATAATATTACATCGAGAATATTCAACTAAATCCATTATATGGCAGTTTTAATTATATGAATGTGGGTTGTGGAATAATTTCTTTTATTTTAAATAATTATTTGAAGAACAATTATATCTTACGTAAGTTCTCTGTTTACCCATGATCTACACAAACGGAATCGTACTGATATTTTTACATGGCTGAGTGGAGAACAAAATTAGTCACAAATTTCATACACTTTTAGATCGTACTAATTTAAATCATTTTACTTTTAATTTACACATATATATTTTTGAAGCAAATCATCCAATTGGTTCGACAAAAGTACAATAAATTTGCCCGTTGCCGCCATATGCAATCTTAATTATAAGAGCGGGTAACTCTTAGATGCTTAATGGTGGATTATGATCAATAATGTAATGGTTTATATTAGTGTTGTCGTTAAGTCTCATGTTTCCACACGTTTAGTTAATTATTGTCGAGCTCTTATATATTGTCGATGCCATTCAGAATTCTATACATTAATTGCTCTACTAAGAGGAAAAAAAAATAGAACCTTCGTTGTTTAAGTTAAGAGATCTTTTGACTAATCGACTAAAAATCCAAATTTGTTAAGAATAAATATATGATCAAGATATTATGTATATATTTATTAAGAATAAATATATGATCAAGATATTATGTATATATAATATCTATAATTATAAGTATAAAGAGAGAATATTGAATTTAGAGAGAAATTATAGAAAGAGAATTTAGAGAGAATTTAGAGAGAATGTTTGTATTGATTTTTGTGTTGTGATTTTACACATTCTTACAACCTCTATTTATAGTAAAATGGTTGTGAGATTATTGGTGAAATAGTAGAGAGTTTGAGTGGGTAAATGAGTGGAGGTAGTAGTTGTAGTGGTAATGGTGGAGGATAATTAATTTTATAACACTCCCCCTTAAGTATCCACCACCATTACTAACTCTACATATTATCTAGTTTGTACTGCCTCATTAAAAACCTTTTCACGGAAAAACCCAATGGGATAAAAACCATGATAAGGAAAAGAGTGCAGTCTCCCCCTCGAAACAATCGATATACTCTCTTCTTTATAGATCACGTAGACGACGCATTCCGATACTTTGAATATGTTTCTTAAATGTTGTAGTAGGAAGCGCCTTGGTAAATAAATCTGCTGCGTTGTCACTTGAGCGAATATATCGGATATCCACTTTTTGATTTTTCTTGAGCTCTTGAGTGTAAGAGAAAAATCTTGGAGGGATGTGTTTTGTTCTGTCGCTCTTGATATAGCCTTCTGTTGTCTGGGCAACGCATGCAACATTATCTTCATACAAGATTGTTGGTTCTTTGCTGGTGATTATTCCGGTGGCTTCTTGAATGTGTTGAGTGATGGATCTGAGCCATACACATTCTCTACATGCCTCATGAAGCGCAATAATTTCTGCATGATTTGAAGAAGTGGCAATCAAAGTTTGTTTTTGTGATCGCCATGAGATTGCAGTTCCTCCAATGGTGAAAACATATCCAGTTTGCGACCGGGATTTATGTGGATCTGATAAATATCATGCATCTGCAAAACCAACTAAACCAAATTTTGGATTTCGAGGATAAAATAATCCCAAATCAATCGTTCCTTGAAGATAACGAAATATATGTTTTATCCCATTCCAATGTCTGCGCGTAGGTGACGAACTATATCTTGCAAGTAGATTTGTAGCAAATGCTATATCCGGTCGGGTACAATTTGCAAGATACATAAGTCCTCCTATAGCGCTCATATAAGGTACTTCAGGACCTAACTCTTCCTCGTTATCTTCACGAGGTCGGAATGGATCTTTTTCAACATTGAGCGATCTATTAACCATCGGGGTACTCAATGGATTCGCTTTATCCATATAAAAACGTTGTATGATTCTTTTGGTATAATTTGATTGATGCACAAATACTCCATCTCGGAGGTGCTCTATCTGGAGTCCAAGACAAAATTTTGTGTGTCCGAGATCTTTCATTTCGAACTCTTCTTTCATATGAGTTCTTACATCATCAATTTCTTTTCGAGTTCCAATGATGTTCAAGTCATCAACATATACAGCAATGATTACAAATCCTGATGAGGATTTCTTAATAAAGACGCAAGGGCAAATTGCATTATTCACATACCCTTTCTTTTGCAAATATTCGCTTAAGCGATTATACCACATGCGTCCGGATTGTTTTAATCCATAAAGTGATCTCTGTAATTTGATCGCACATATCTCTCTAGGTTTTGGGTTTAGTGTTGCAGGCATTTTTAATCCTTCTGGGATCCTCATATATATATCATTATCAAGTGATCCATATAGATATGCTGTCACTACATCCATAAGGTACATTTCTAGATTTTTAGATGCTGCAAGGCTCATTAAAAATCTGAATGTAATTGCATCCATAACCGGGGAATATGTTTCTTCATAATCAATTCCCGGTCTTTGAGAAAATCCTTGTGCCACAAGTCGAGCTTTATATCTTGTGACTTCATTTTTCTCATTTTTTTTTCGTACAAAAACCCACTTGTACCCAACCGGTTTTACATCTTTGGGTGTAGTGACAATATGTCCAAAGACATTTCTTTTATTGAGGGAGAATAATTCATTTTTCATGGCCATTTGCCATTTCTCCCAATCAGGCCTTTTCTGGCATTCTGATACGGATCTTGGATCTGGATCATCACTTTCATAATTTATTTCTTTGGATACAGAGAATGAGAAAATTCCATCATTATCTTCTATTTCATATCTATCCCATAATTTTCCGTCTTGGGCATAGTTAATGGAAATCTCGTATTTTTCTGTATCATGTTCATCTTCTGGATGAATCTCTTTATGTGGTTCACTTTGAACATTTTTATGTATGTCTTCTGGACATTTTTCTTTATATGGTTCTTCAAGAACATTTTCATTTTGTTCTCCCTTTTCCTTTTTCTTTCGGGGATTTTTGTTTTTAGAACCAATTGGCCTCCCCCTTTTCAACTGAACTCTAGGTTCATTTGCTCTATTCCCATCAATATGTTCTTCAAGAACATTAATTCTTGATGGAGCATTTGCAGCAGGGATATATGATTTTGTCACCCTTTTTGTATCAGTGAACGCATCTGGTAACTGATTTGCCATATTTTGTAAGTGTACAATTTTCTGAACTTCTAGTTCGCGTTGATTTGTAGGGGGATCTAGGTGCAATAAAGACGGTGTGCACCATGTAACATCTTTTGGAATTTCTTTAATTCCTCCTCCTAACGCTGGAAATTCATCTTCATTAAAATGGCAATCGGCAAAACGAGCCGTAAACATGTCACCAGTTTGTGGTTCAAGATATCGAATTATACTTGGTGATGTATAACCAACGTATATACCCAATCTCCTTTGTGGCCCCATTTTTGTTCTTTGCGGTGGGGCTATAGGAACATAAACCGCACAACCAAAAACACGGAGATGAGATACATTTGGCTCCTGGCCAGATATTAATTGTAAAGGGGAATGTTTATTATATGCGCTTGGTCTTATCTGGACCAATGACGCAGCATGCAAGATAGCATGACCCCATATAGAAATTGGGAGCTTTGTTCTCAATATCAATGGTCTAGCAATGAGTTGCAGACGCTTAATCAAAGATTCAGCCATGCCATTTTGTGTATGTACATGGGGGACTGGATGTTCAACATCGATTCCCATTGACATACAATAGCTATTAAAAACTTGTGAAGTGAATTCACCAGCGTTATCAAGCCTAACTTTCTTTATTGTATAATCAGGGAATTGTGCTTTTACCCTGATTATTTGGGAAATGAATTTTGCGAAAGCCGTATTTCGTGTTGTCAATAGACACACATGTGACCATCTACTGGATGCGTCAATTAATACCATAAAATATCGAAATGGCCCGCATGGTGGGTGGATAGGCCCACATATATCACCATGTATTCTTTCCAAAAATACCGGAGATTCATTCCCAATTTTGGCTGGTGATTGCCGAATTATGAGTTTTCCTTGAGAACATGCATTACATGAAAATTCGTTTGATTGAAAAATCTTCTGGTTTTTCAACGGATGACCATTAGAATTTTCCACAATTTTTCGCATCATGATTGAACCAGGGTGGCCAAGTCTTTCATGCCATACTTTAAATGTACTAGTAAACTTTGGGTTTACTGTAACATATTATTCAACTATATGAATCTTTGTGGAATATAATCCGGAGGATAATGCTGGTAATTCCTCTAATATAACTTTCCTTCCTGGAATAACTGATGTTATGCAAAGATATTCAATGCCATTTTTATTCATGGTTTCTATGTGATATCTATTTTTGCGGATATCTTTGAAACTTATCAAGTTTCTCTGGGATTTAGGGGAATATAATGCATCTTGCATTTCAAACTTTGTTCCCTTTGGCATTGAAAAACAAGCTCTTCCAGAGCCCATAATGATCTTTGCATTCCCATTTATAGTATTCACGCTTCCAGCGGAATTTTTTAAATTTAGAGAGGAGAAGTACTTTTTATCTTTAAGTATTGTGTGCGTTGTGGCACTGTCTGCTATACATAAATCTCCATCCCGAATCTCAGATGTTGACATATTCTGGATTTAAATTATTCATAAAAAAAAACATTAATAACTTATTTTACAACACACTTTTTTAAAAAAAAAAAATTACACAAATTTATATATAAAAAAAAAAACTTATTTTAGTCAACTTGTTGGGCGTTGATATCCTCAGGGTCAACGAGGAAATTAGAAAGATCGAGATGTGCATCATTATCAATCCCATCGAAAGAGGGTCCGGATTCATTAGAGATGAAGTTGGTTTCACCATCCTTTTCTTTTCCCTTTTGTGACTTTTGATATAGATCGGCCAAATGCCTTGGTGTACGACATGTATTGGACCAATGTACTTTCATGCCACATCTGTAGCAAGCTGTTTCATAATGCTTGTCCACAGTTTTACCAACTTTATTTTCTTGAGAATTTTTGTCAATTCTCCCGGTGTTGAAATTATTAAAAAATCTTCTTCCTTGGCTTCGACCACGTCCACGACCACGACCACGTCCTCGACCACGACCACGACCACGGCATCTACCGGGTCCATGCCGTTGCCAATTATTGTAACTTGATGCTACAACATTCGCTCCTGGGAATGGAGCTGATCCAGTTGGACGAGTCTGATGGTTCATCATCACAAGCTCATTATTTTGTTCAGCAACAAGAAGAGTTTGCATTAACTCTGAGTAAAGAGTATACTCTTTTGCTCGGTATTGTTGCTGCAGGATTACATTTCCAGGATGAAATGTTTGGAGTGTTTTTTCGATCATATCATAATCGTTTACTTTTTCTCCACATAACATCATCCTGGAAGTAATTCCGAACAAAGCGGAATTATATTCTCCCACACTTTTGTAATCCTGGAACCGTAGATTAAGCCACTCATGTTTGGCTTTTGGTAAGATCACATATTTTTGGTGATCAAACCTATCTTGGAGCGATTTCCATAGATCTGCAGGATCTTCTTTTGTGATGTATTGGTCTTTTAGACCATCATGGATGTGATGGCACATAAATATTATAGATTGTGCCTTTTTCTCATCTGATGTCGTTTTTAACGCATCAATGGTATCAAGGAGGTTTTTTCCTCTCAGATGCATCTTTACTGCTACTGCCCATGTCATATAATTATTTCCGGAAACATCAAGGGCATTAATCTCGAGCTTTGCCAAGTTTGACATGATTACTGTAAACATAAATTAACATTTTATTAATCATAAATTTAAATAAGATAATGCTATTTTAGGAAATATATATATCAAATTAAAATAGCGCAAAGAAATACAAGTGCATTAAAAGCGGATGAACCATTTTTGTTTTTTACTTTTTCTTTGTAAAAACAAATGATTTTCTTCAAAAGGATTTTTAGTGAAGATGAGAGATTTTGAGTGAAAAAAAAATGAAATATAAGTATATTTATAGATTGAAAATTCTGTTCACTAGCCGTTTTTATAGCCGTAGGAAATAGCAAAAAAATCGATCTGAAATTTTTGATAATTAATCAGATAAGTTTTCCAGATTTTAGATAAAGATGTTATATACAGGCGGCCGAGCCTCCTTATATAATAACCATAACAAACAAAATAATTAACGGCAATATTGTGGTGACAAAATTATCTACATTTAAACAGTAAATAAATTTTGTGGCGTCTGAGACGTCCACTATAATATTAACAGAAAATAAATAAATCATGGTGACTAAAGTCATCCATTTAAATTATTACGAAAATTAATAATGGGGCGGCCGAGCCGCGCTCCGATAATAATAACTGTAAAATTTTTGTCTTCTAGACAAAATTGAAAATGTATTCATGACATTCATTTTATGGAGGCAGAGCCTGCCATATGATCTGAGGAGACATAGTCCCATATGATCATGATCGTGAAAGCATAACCTTTCATAACGATCGGTTCGGGGAAGGCAACGCCTATCACCTCGAAAATGATATATAAACATAAAAAGATTGAACATAAATTAAACCTTACGTTTTTTGGTAACGGATCGGTTAGAGTCTCGTGCTGATAACGTGTTAAGAATAAATATATGATCAAGATATTATGTATATATTTATTAAGAATAAATATATGATCAAGATATTATGTATATATAATATCTATAATTATAAGTATAAAGAGAGAATATTGAATTTAGAGAGAAATTATAGAAAGAGAATTTAGAGAGAATTTAGAGAGAATGTTTGTATTGATTTTTGTGTTGTGATTTTACACATTCTTACAACCTTTATTTATAGTAAAATGGTTGTGAGATTATTGGTGAAATAGTAGAGAGTTTGAGTGGGTAAATGAGTGGAGGTAGTAGTTGTAGTGGTAATGGTGGAGGATAATTAATTTTATAACAAAATTTAAATTAATTTGATACTTAGAAAATAATAACAAAATCGACAGAACGAATCCACGACTAGCGTCTCCTAGCTAAAACATTGGTAAGATGATATATGCCATTCACATGAACTACAATGTTTTAAAGTACTACAACTAAGGAAAAACATTATAATTAATTTATCATATATATATGCATAACATTGTAGTGGAGATATAACTAGGTTTAATTCGTTAGCTTGTCATCGTTAGCTTGTCATTTTTAGATCGCTCGGTTTTCTTCTTCGAAGTTTGTTGTTTGTTGTTTCTCTCGTCGTTGCTAGTTTCTGCTGTTTAATTCGTTATTCGGTCTAAATTTTTAGTTGTAGTTAGTTGTAAATATTAGTTTTTAATCTTTTCTGCTTCTTGTTATCTTTGTAATCATCTGTCCAAAATTGAAAATCGGTAATAAATCTTAACATCTTTACCCAAAAAAAAAAAAAAAGTTTATAACATGACCCAATATTAGGCCCATATATAATTTGGGCCCACGTCTGTTGTTTTTTCGGCATTTGGGCTCACGTCTGATTTTTAATTATTCTCCAAGCAAAGGAGAAACTTCTACGGTCGAGATTTTATCATTTTATAAACTCTTAAAAAAATACCGTTTAAACCCTAAAAGCGTGGGGTTTATGGTCGGCAAAACCCAGAAATCGACATCATTCACCATCGGTTTCTCAATCTTCGAAAAGGGGTTTTGTCAAATCTCTTCATTCGCGTTTCTTTTGTCGAAAACCATGGCTGCTTCTCGATTGTGTTCCGCGGCGGCGATAGCTGCTGCGTTCACTTCAGTGTCATTGAGTCAGAACCGTGCGTACGCCGATTCTCGATTCCGGTTCCCCTTCTACTCTTCTCCTCCTCCTCCTCCTCCTCCTCCGTCAGATTCTCCGGCGAATCGATCGGAGTCCAAACCAGAGCGCGATGATCCCAAAGGATCGGGTTTTGATCCCGAGTCACTTGAGAGAGCTGCAAAAGCTCTTAGAGATATCAATAGCTCTCCCCATTCCAAACAGGTGACGTCTCGTATCTAATTTCATCGAGAAATTAGGGTTTAGCATCAAATGGTATTCTAACTCAAAATTGGATTTGATTTGCGGAGGATATGTGTCTTTTTGTAATTAAAAAAAAGAAGGGTTTTCTTCTTGGCTTGTTGAGTTCTTGTTTTTTTATTCCAATCAGGTGTTTGATCTCATGAGGAAGCAGGAGAAAACTCGATTAGCTGAATTAACAGCAGAGAAATCTCAGAACGATGCTGTTCAAGCACACAATGATATTGTTAGTATTTGAACTCTTCCTTGAATTTTTCATTTTTGCTGCCATTTTTTATAACATATGGAGAAACATGGGATATAATTTTGATGCGATTCATTGCAAAGTTTATAATGATCATAAGACTTTCGATATTAAAATCTTTGTTTGCTTTTAAACATATTTGAAGTAGGGAAGATATATTATGATTTGAGTTATGGGACATTTGAAATGGGCAGGACAGACAGCAGAAATTGGCTGAGGCTCAGAGAAATCTTTTGCAGACACAGGCGCAAACCAAAGCGCAAAATCTTCGATATGAGGATGAATTGGCCAGGAAGAGACAGCAGGTTACTCTTTTTTTGTATGTGCTCTCGTAGATGAAATAATCTTCCTGAGATGTAAGACCTGACGAATGTTTTTGGTTTGGAAATGATGCAGACAGATCATGAAGCTCAGAGACATCATAATGTTGAATTGGTTAAGATGCAAGAGGAGTCTTCTATTAGGAAAGAGAGAGCGAGAATTTCCACAGAAGAACAGATCCAAGCTCAGCAACGGCAAACTGAGAAAGAGAGCGCTGAACTTGAGAGAGAGACGATTCGCGTCAAAGCCATGGCTGAAGCTGAGGGTCGGGCTCATGAAGCCAAACTTACTGAGGAGCAAAACAGAAGATTGCTTATGGAAAGGATAAATGGTGAAAGGGAGAAGTGGCTTGCTGCAATCAACACAATGTTTGGTCACATCGAAGGTATGGGAGCTGTTAAAATCAAGGAACTTTATATCCTCTTGCTTTTTATTTTGAAAAAGGCGGCAATCTGTTTTTTTTTCCCTNGCTCCCTTGGGATCACAAGCTGTTACTAAAATCCATCAGATATTTGATTGGGCTAAGAAATCGAACAAAGGTCTACTTCTTTTCATTGATGAAGCGGATGCTTTTCTATGCGAGTAAGACCTCTCTCTCTCTCTTCTTTTCTACAACAGTTAGATGGCAAAAAGATTGCAACTTTTTCTCTGAGTTTAAAGAAAGATGATTCCTTTTTTTTCTTATGCAGGCGTAACAGCACATACATGAGCGAGGCTCAGCGTAGTGCTCTGAACGCGTTGCTGTTTCGAACTGGTGATCAATCCCGAGACATTGTTCTTGTCTTAGCTACAAACAGACCTGGAGATCTGGATAGTGCGGTTACAGACAGGATCGATGAAGTCATTGAGTTCCCACTTCCAGGTGAAGAAGAACGTTTCAAGCTTCTCAATCTCTATCTCAACAAATACTTAAAGAAGAGTGAAGACAAGAAAGAAAGAAAACCAAAATGGAGTCATTTGTTTAAGAAGCTGTCACAGAAGATTACCGTTGAAGCAGACTTGACTGATAAAGTGATTTCTGAGGCTGCGAAGAAGACGGAAGGATTCTCTGGCCGTGAGATCGCAAAGCTTGTGGCTGGAGTACAAGCTGGAGTGTACGGACGAGAGGATTGCGTATTGGATTCACAGCTTTTTAAAGAGATTGTTGAGTATAAAGTTGATGAACATCACCAAAGGATTAGGCTTGCTTCTGAATGTTGCCAACCATTACTCTTCTCTTAGTCATTCTTTGATTATTATATATGTTATTTACTAATTCAAAAATAAGAAATCTGAATATATATATATTTTTAAAAACATTATGGGCCCATTACTCTTATGAAAATTGAATTTCATTGAATTATATTTTTGATTATATTTTTAATAAAAGACAACTGTATATCTTTTTTTGTAACATCAAAGACAATTGTATATCTTATCTAGACTATGATGTGGCGATATGTAATGTCCAAAAATAGATAAAATAAAATAAAATTTCTGTATATATATTTCTCGTTTTACTAATTCAGCCTCAGAAATATATATATACATGTATTGTGCTATAATTGAAATTTTTATTCGTTTTATTGAATTCCGGATCCGAAAGATAAGTCACAAATTAACAATGGTTTGAAGACACACACAAACACAGAGAAATATTTATATTAAGAGTTAAAAAATCCATCAATTACTGGCAAAATGTGATTTGGGGGAATTTTTGATAAAAACCATTTCCATCAATTGGTTGAAAATTAAAATCCATAAATTGGTTGAAAATTAAAATTCATCAATTACTGGAACGATGTGATTTTGTGGCGTTTTAATAAAAACAGTAGAGGGTGACAAAAAAAAAATAAAATAAAATAAAATAAAAACAGTAGAGAGAAAACAAAATATAAGAAAATACTTAATTGGGGAAGCTAAAAACGTTGCAAAAGACAACTTCATCTAAAGATTTTTAAATATAGAAGTAACGCAAAATATGGCCCTTTAAATGGAAAAAAAAAGCTGGCAAAATAACCATTTAAGCCAAAACGCCATTAGCTGTTTCTGTTTGTTTATATGTGCGTCAAATTATCACGCTGACTTCAAATTTGTTATAAAAAAAAAATTAAAACAAAAATTCCATAAATAAATTTATCATGGAGGAACAAATCAAATATTATTAAATAAATTCATGGTCCCCAAAATATCCAAAATACAAAGAAAACAAATAACGAAAATAAACAGACTGAAACAAATTAAAAGATTAAAGTCACACAACCTGCAACCAAAATCCTTACAATAACCATATCTAAAATAATGCAAAGATGGAGGATGATTTTTTTTTTTTTTTTTGAATTGATGGAGGAGGAGGAGGAGGATGATTTTCATATCACAAAGCATGTTCTTCTAGCTTCAGACTCTAGCTCTGGTTGAAGTTGTAACTTCACATATAGTTCATATTGTATCCCGGAATGAAAACTCAATTATTATTATAGTATCCAAAAGAGGGTCCATAGTTAGGAGAAATCATGTTTGGATTCTGGTTGAATGCATTCAAATCCAACATTCTTCTTTGATCAAAATGATCAAGGCCAGCATCAATACCGAGATCACCAATAATACCTGGAGTGATATTGCCAGAACTTTCACCCAAGTAATTCTGAGGAACATTCATTTGAGGATATTGGGACATCTCACTTACCAATTTCTTTTTCACATCAAGAAGAGCATTTATTAGATGGTTTGTTTGATTCATGTCGAGATCTTTCACATCATTTTCATACCATTCCCCTTTTTTCTCTCTGGTTTCTCTTAAAGCATCCAAAAACTTTCTCTTGTTTTTCTCACTTTCTTGTCTTCCCTGCACCTGCAATGAGATTCATTTTGCCTCAATTATTCTATCTCTAGACAAAAATTGGAACTATTTATCAGTTCTTTCATTGAGGAGAACAACGAGGCATGGTTCAGTTGATATGTAAGAACAGAGCATTTAAATATAAAAAATACAATCTAACTATATATACGATCGTACTAATTTGATTTGATTTGATACCTCATATCTGTAAAGATTTATCACGGTTTCATTGAAATCATTTTAAATTCAAAACCAATTGACAATAACTGTATTTCTTACGTACCTACAAGTTTCATATCAATGATATATCCATGCATGTACCAGTAGCATATATAAGTGTAGTTCAATGTTTTTGTATGTACTTCATGATTAACTACACCAACTATTGCTTATATGCATCATAGAAAATACTAGCGTATAGTATATGGTTTACGTACAATTTTAAAAGTACGTAGATCCCTTTTTATATTTTTCTTAAAATAAATTTTATATTTACCTCAGTAAGTTTCTCGTTGAGACATTGAATATTTTCATCCGGACGACTTTCAACGAGTTGCAAATTGTTGTTGTTGTATTGGTGGAGAGAGGGAGAATTATCGTTTTGATTTAAAAAACGGTAAATTAAATCTTTAACATTTGGATGCCCAAATGAAAAGACTTTTCCACCCGGAGAAAACACAATCATCAAAATTTTTGCAGCACACAAAGTTCACTAGCTTTTTTGAAAAGACCAAATCTTCTTTTTGAAAAGGTGACTTGAAGGTTGCTCTTCTTTTTCATTTTTATCATCTCTATTTTTTGACGACCTCTGCCAATTCTCATCATTTTCTCTATATTTTCGAATGAACAAAAAAAGAGTTGATTGTTTAGAAATAAAATATGTTCTTTATATTTATAGTGTGTATTACGTATGCAAATTTAACATTTTAAGTCATAGTAAGTAAATATGTCTTTTAAACCATTATAATTTGTATAAATTAAAATTTTCCATTTTAGGATTTTTTTTATATAATTATCTGTATATTTTCTATTGAGCATAAAATTCATGTTGTAAATATACAGATAATTATATAAAAAATCCTAAAATGGAAAATTTTAATTTATACCTAATAGAAAATATACAGATAATTATATAAAAAATCCTAAAATGGATCATTTTAGCTGTTACATTGCACTGCAATCTGTCAAATATTTTATGAGTTTTTTATGACGTTTTATGAGCTGTTCTGTAAAGATATATTCTATAAAACGAGAAATATATATACAGAAATTTTATTTTATCTATTTTTGAACATTACATATCGCCACATCATAGTCTAGATAAGATATACAGTTGTTTTTGATGTTACAAAAAAGATATACAGTTGTCTTTTATTAAAAATATAATTCAATGAAATTCAATTTTCATAAAAGTAATGGGCCCATAATATTTAAAATAAAATATGTACTATTTACTATAATAAAAAAATTCATAATGATTGTGAGTTATCTTTATTGAAAAAAAACTTACAAGATATGAATAAAATTATTTAAGTTTTATCACAATTTTTATGCTCAAATAAAACATCAAATAATAACAATACATATTTTATTATGTAGATACATAATCAATAATACTTAAATAGTTTAGCGCCGAAAAAATGTAAACCATTGTTTAGCGTCGACATTACGAAAAAAATACTAAATTTTTATTTTTGTCTAAATTTATAGCTTAAGTAGTAATTGGCATACTTCTTTTGTTTTTTGTTAAAAATCTTTCATTTTTATAGATTTTTAAATTTTTTGAAATTTATATTTGAAAAAATATAAAGAAAAAAAAAATCCATTTAAACCCTTAATAGGCTCGGTTAAATGCATTACCTAAACCAGAGAAGCCACAAAACCGGTCTAGACCGGAGACATCGAAGCCCTAGAGCGGAAACGACTTATTCATAGCCACCGCCACCTCCGCCGTTGAGAAACCGATCACCGGAAAGACCTGGACCTGGGACCTGAAAACGCTGCCACTTCACGGTGAACATCCGAGAGAAGAAGCAAGACAAATGGGAATGGTGAGGAGAGCCGATCCGAAGGCAAACCCGAAAACAACAAGTGGGAGGAGAGACCCATACCACGCCTAACGATCTCCGAGAAGCCTCTGTCACCGTAGGTCAGCCGCCGCCGGAGAACTTTTTTCATGAACCATATGTGCCCTATAAACAAACAGCCTTACTCATTAGATCTCTGATGGTTCAAGCTCCAAACCCCGAACCGCCGCATCTAAACCCCAACCCTCTCTACAGCCACCACCGCACCGCCGGGAACACCCTTAAAGACCACACGGGGAGAGCTTGGCCGAGATACGTCGGAAGAGGCGCTTGAGGAAGCTTCATCTTATATTGTCCTCATCAGATCTAGGATCCGCAAAGCATCACCGTCACCGATCTCCAGCCGAGCCACCACATCTTCCCGGAGAAACTCAGATCCACCACCAACTCTGCCGAGGAGAACACAAAACCGCAGATGAAACATTAGCCTAAAGCAAAAAGAAATAAAAACAAGGGGGAACCCTCTCCGACAAAGCAAACCGCCGGAAAAGCGAAAGAGATTTTAGTCGATAAAAATCTAGAGAGAAGGGAAAGAGGAGAGAGAGGGCCGCTCAAAGGCTTTTTCCATTGTAATTGGCATACTATAAATCCGTTTATCGTTTAGATGACACGTAAACTATTATTTAGTCAACTTTCTTAAATATTATGGTGTATTTAATGTTGGGAGATTTGGTTTAAACATAATCGATGAGCGATTGTGATTCACCACCACTTTAAACATAATCGATGTTATTATATCGTCTGGTATATTCACTAACATGATTATTGGCACAAGCATGTTTTACCTACAAGAGAGATATACAATAACATCGATATAAAAGATCCTCATTTGAAGTTGAGAGGGTTTAAGCCCAAGATTTGGCATGAAGATTGCAAGAAGACCATGCGTGGAGCTGAAAGAATCAACCAAAAATATAACCGTTTATTCTATGATATCCAAGGGAATCTTGTATATTGATTTAATATTAATACTAGTTCAAATTAATATACATGAATTACCGTAAGTATAAATATAATTAACCGTTAAAATTAATATACACTAATAATTAAGATAGTTTTGACCGTATATTTTGAACTAGTATTTGATACTCCCTCTGTTTCATAATAAGTGTCATTTTGACACTTTGCACACAAATTAATAAAACATATTGAAAATTCTATTATACCCTTCAAATATATAATAACTCTTGGAATTCTTCATTAAACTGAGGTTAAATTAGGTATTTTGTGTCAAAATTTGCATTGAAAATCTAAAATGACACTCTTTATGTAACAAAAAAAAAATGTTAGAATGACATTCTTTTTGAAACGGAGGGAGTAATATACTTCTTGTGACCTAATTAGGGTACTCCTTTACAAATATATCGTGTTGCGGTATTGGGACGCACAACGCGCATGGTTGCGGTTTTTACAAACTTGCTTGGGGTACATTTCTCTGGATAAGAAGAATCAACAAGAAAAGCATCATTTAATACACACTACAAGAAAACATATCATATATGCGGGTACTTATCTAGTTATATATAATTGATAATATTATAAACCTAATTATTATGCTCAATTAATAATAAAATATATAATTATGTTTTTTTAGTGAACGTTAAAACCCAAACCCAACATAGCCCAATACGAAATGATTATGCGGATAAGGCCAACGATCTATAAATATGCGGGTAAGGGTAAATGATCCGATATTTAGCGGGTTAGCTATTTTTTGTAGGATACGTTATTGTCGAGGATATGACTCAACAAAGCGTTTTCCAAGCTTTGTCCGAAAGGATATGATTCTTCTTATCCGAGAATCTTCCATGGGTAGATTTCCATTGGCAGGCTCAATGTCTCAATTGAAGAACAGAATCTCAGGTGCAGCAGCCACATCTGCAGCAGAAAAGCCGCTTGATAATGTAATTCTCCATCCTTCTTTAAAGAAGCGAATCGAACATCTCGCTAGAGCTACAACGAATACTAAATCCCATCAAGCACCACTCCGCAACATGATGTTTTATGGACCTCCTGGTACCGGTAAAACTATGGTGGCAAGGGAAATAGCTCGGAAATCAGTAAGTTATTATCAATGCCGTCTTTATGAGCTCTTAGACACAATTATTTGCTGCAGGGTCTGGATTATGCTATGATGACAGGAGGAGATGTTGCTCGCTCCCTTGGGATCACAAGCTGTTACTAAAATCCATCAGATATTTGATTGGGCTAAGAAATCGAACAAAGGTCTACTTCTTTTCATTGATGAAGCGGATGCTTTTCTATGCGAGTAAGACCTCTCTCTCTCTCTTCTTTTCTACAACAGTTAGATGGCAAAAAGATTGCAACTTTTTCTCTGAGTTTAAAGAAAGATGATTCCTTTTTTTTCTTATGCAGGCGTAACAGCACATACATGAGCGAGGCTCAGCGTAGTGCTCTGAACGCGTTGCTGTTTCGAACTGGTGATCAATCCCGAGACATTGTTCTTGTCTTAGCTACAAACAGACCTGGAGATCTGGATAGTGCGGTTACAGACAGGATCGATGAAGTCATTGAGTTCCCACTTCCAGGTGAAGAAGAACGTTTCAAGCTTCTCAATCTCTATCTCAACAAATACTTAAAGAAGAGTGAAGACAAGAAAGAAAGAAAACCAAAATGGAGTCATTTGTTTAAGAAGCTGTCACAGAAGATTACCGTTGAAGCAGACTTGACTGATAAAGTGATTTCTGAGGCTGCGAAGAA
>PKML01043809.1:254078-265313 GCA_002933935.1 Eutrema yunnanense | reverse complement strand
TACCGACGTCACTGGTCGGTACTGGTCCTCGGTATGGAAGGCAGAAGGGTTGCACCGATATCACTTCTCGGTGCAACTGCTCGGTATAGAAGACGGAGGAAGACAGCCCCAGTACCGACGTGCAACACCGAGGAGTGACGTCGGTATCGAAGGCTCAGGGGATTGTACCGAGGTCACTGCTCGGTGCAACTGCTCGGAGGAAACCCGGGGGAAAATCTCTGTAACACCGAGCAACGATACCGAGGAGTGACCTCGGTATCCATCGAAGATCACTAAGCAACATCCCCTCAATAACGACGCCACTGCTCGGTACTCCTCTTCGGTGCACAAACCCAGGCTCAATATCGAGGTGTTGCACCGAGCAGTGACCTCGGTATTGACCAATTAGAACTTTTTATCCATTTAAACAGGGTCGGTACCCGGTTTGTCCCGGATCGACCCGGTTCGTCACTGTTTACTATTTATGCCCAAAACCCTAATTTTGATGGGTTAAGTCATTTTCTTAAGCAAAAATCCTCTCTAAGAGTGATTTGTAAGAAGATTGATCCTTTTGATTTATGAAATTTGAGTATTGTTTTCTTGATTGAATCCATCTATCTTCTACTTTCTAATCATCCAATCATCTTGATCATGAGTTTTAACACTTCTTTTCTTGGATTTGTTGAACCCATGATGATTAGTGAGTAGTCTTTAGGATCTTGAGATATGGTAGATTAGGGTGATCCAAGGTTTGATTAGTGGTGTCTAGGGTTAGATAATCTTGTATTCCTTCTTGTCTAGTGCCCCTAATGCTAGATTCAGCTTGAAAGAGTGGATCTAGATCATAGGGCATTTCATGAACACCAAGTGTTTGATGAAATGCCTTGATGAATTTAGGCAAGAGATTTATGCTCCTAACCTAAGACTTTAGTTGTTTAGGGCATATCTTTGGTTGATCTTGTTATGATTCTTAATGCTTGCTAGTTGTTAACCCACAAATGATGATTTGCTAATGGACTTGATAATTAGCATAGTGATTAGTTGCTTGAAAGAGAGCTAATCAAGTTTAGAGATCTTTTGCCTATGAATTAGCTTCTTGAGTGAATGGATATCACTAATTGGACTTGGATCACCTTTTATCAATAACCTTATCTCTTGCTCTGCTTTTGTTATTTGAATTACATCTTGTTTAGTTATTGCATAGCTTAATTGCCTTAATTTGGTTACTTAATCAAAACACTCTTGTTTAGCTTAACTTGCAATTGCTCCTTGTATTCTTAGTGATTAGGATAAATCCCTTTATGGATTGATAACCTTCATACTACACGTATTGGAGTTATTGATACCTCCTAGAGACTAAAAAGTCTTGTATCATAAGTCTATTTTTCTTCCTAGATAAAATGCTACATCCCTAAAGCTTGTACACGAAGCTCTCTCTCTCCCAAGACAAGTGTCATGCTTAGTCACATGGCCAAAACGGTCAGAAAATCAAACTCATGGTTATTTGCCTAATTTTTTTTATCCATGACTATATTCTTTATGATTTATCCAAATATGGTTATCCCTTTATTAAATATTGTTAGATATATTATTCAAAAAAAACAGGTAAATGTTTATTGGTTTAGAGCATGTGCATTGGAGGGAGTAACTTACACCCAACATAAAAAAAAACAAGAGAGAGTGTAGAGAATGTAACTTTATTATATTAATTTCAAATGAGACATTTTGATACACTCATAAAACACTCATTTGCCACATCTACATTTATTATTGGTTCAATTTTTTTTAAAAAATAAAATTTAATAATAAAACCAAATTCTATTAAAATACTAATATTATTTTGTTGAGAAATTCTTTTTGAGATACTCACCATTGTGGATGCTCTTAGTTTCTTACTATTAATTAAATCTTGCAATTATACTTGTAAACACATATTTTCGCATTTAACATCATTTAAATTATACTTATTTTGTGGAAGTCTCCTTAGTCTAGTTTTTTTATCAAAAAATTCATTAATACTTCTACACACTGTCATGCAAGTAATGCTTATTATTATTTCCAGTTTCCACACTAATGAAAAATTATCCTAGGACGGAAAAAAAAGGACATAAATTGGCGTCAATCTATCTATTTGATACAGTAAGTCTACGTTTCCATATATACATTAATTATATATTATTATTAATCTTGCCAAAAACACACAAATAGAATTACATCAGTTTTTAGTTTTTTTTTCCGAAAATCTAGATTGCTTATATATAAGCAAAGCACAAAAGCAAGAAGAAAGCTTACTGTACAAAATGAAGCTCCACAAAGATAAAGAAGAAACCAAACAAAAGATTTCTTCTTTTTGGGAACAAGTAACCCATGAGAAAGAAAGAAAGAAACTCCAAAGATGATGATTCTGTTTCTTCCTGAAACCTCCTATTCTTCGTCGTCATCAAGCTCAACAATCTGTGCGCGTCTCTGAGCGGCTTTCCTTCTGATGAAGAAGCCCCATCTCATGGCTGCTTTGATCTTAAGCCATCCCACAACAGGCTTACCCGAGTGTGAACGGTCCTCTTCGTAATCACCCACTGAAGAAGATTGACCAAAAGAGTGGAAACCAAACCCGTCTTCCGGCATGTTCATTGGAGTTTGTTGCTCACCACCACTCATGCTGAAGAGTCTTAGCAATTGCTGCATATCATCGTTCTCCAGCATTTCATTACTTCTAGCTCTAATCTCTTCCTCTGACAAAAACCCGTCACTGCCTCCGTTGGACCAATCATTGAAAGAGTTCATCTCAGGAGGAGGCTGAACCATTTGTGGTGCCAATCTCGCACCACCACCGTCGCTCTGTGATCCATGAGCGTTGTTGATTAGCTGCTCTTGCGGTGCAAATGAATTGTTTCCAAAGTGCATGTAAGAACTAGTATCAGCAAGCTGAGACTGAGCCGGGAAACTTGAAGCCGGACTCTGGTTGTACACTGATGCTGAAAAACACAACCAATGACTGTTAATTCGGCACCGAAAGAAAATGGACTTAACATCTGTTGCTAAACCCTCACCTTCACCAGTTACGTCAGAATAAGATGTAGACGGTTGGCTTGGAACTGGAACTGAAACTTGATTGAAGTTCATGAGTGACTTGCTGTCATACTCAATAACTTGATCCCAGTTTTCATATGCTTTCCTCACCAATCCATCGACGTAACCCTGCCGTATATTTCAACAGTTTACAATCCACCAAGTATAGTATAGTGTAAATCTATAAGGATGCAAAATGCCAAACCTTTTGGTTGTCAGATAGAGAATCAGCAGGATAATACTGCTTCCCTGAAATAAGACCACTAAACTCGTAAATATTGTTAAAAACAACACCAACCGAGTCCTCAGGATAGTAGACGTAAAGCATTTCACTCAAGACACATGTCTTGGAATGCTCTGCAAGTGTCTCCCACATCCTGTTCGACATGCCACTCCCAAGAGTCTGAATAATCAGAGTAAGAGTCAGCAGGATAAATATTTCAACATCTTGATAAGATACTGGAACCGGAGTTTCGTGCTCTTACAGTCCGTAGTTTCTGAGAATCCTTGACCATAAGACGCAGGAATTCTTTAACATTGTATATCCCTGCTTTATTCAGTTTCTTATGGAAAGCCCCGTCCTTTCCAATCTTTTCCAGCCTCCAGACCTCATCATCCAGAGCAGGCGGGTAATGTTTCTTGTACACTGTTGAAAAGAGCCATTAGGCGATTCAGATACATCACCACGATGTATATGATAGAAGTCAGGATAAGAGAAAGAGAGAACTTACACTCCCCACGATGGTCCTTGACGGTAAAAGCTTCTGTCTTTGCCTCGCGTACACGCATCCCCTCACAGTAACCTGAAGAGACCTTTAAACCCAGCCTGAATTTTCTGCATCTTATCCAACTCGAGTTGTCCGTAAAGATAAGTTCCCCTAATGTTCCCACACCTTCTTTCAAGGTAACCTGCAAGTCACCGGTCAAGAGAGGCCTTTTCCCTTGACGCTCTTTCACCAAATGACCGTCAAACTCTTCTCCACTCCAACCTTCATCATCTTCGTTGTTGAAATCACCGTCAAGTACAACAACATCGAGCTTTGCAGAAGCTTCAGGTCCTACGGTCAATACATGTCCAGTAGTAACATCCAAAAGTACAACATGGATTGCAGCACCTTGCTCCCCTTCTATCTTCCCTCCCGTGAACAAAGGAACAGACAATCTAGACCTGAATTGCAGCTGCAGATTCCTTCCTCCTAGGCCTTGAATCCGTTTAGGAGAAGAAGACCTGTAAACACAAGCCATTACTCCAACCATTCGTTATATCTTTTTTTTTTCCCCCTAGAAATGTCATATGTTACCTTTCACTAAGTCTTGCAGGGCCAAGTTTCGCCAATGCCCGCTCCACTTCTTCGCTTACCTATTTGACAATGCTCACAAAACAAATAAGTAAAAGCCAGGGAACCCTTTAAAAAGACATGAACAAAACGCCCTTTTAAAGCTTACCACTCGGCGTAGAATCGGTTCCAAAGACGAGCAAAGCCTCTGTAAACTATCCATCTTAAGGGCCTCCACAATTACACTGTCAAAAAAGAAGAAAAACACACATAACTTTCTCAATCTCCTTCCAATTATCTATGTCTTTCTTTCTTTTTTTTCCCCTTCAATCAATCTATACTCGGAACAAACAAATCAAAGCATAAACATATAGAGATTACCTTGCAAGAGCCGGCCTTTTACGCTCCGGCTGCTGCTGATTATTATTATCTTCCTCCAATTTTCTCTTTTCTCTCATACTATTAGTCCTCTCCATATACCTCGTCTGCATTTTTCTTTTCCCCAACAAAATCTCCGATGCTAGAAAGCTCCAAAAGTTTCCGATCTGTAAGATCAATACAACAAAACTCTTCACCCTCAGAGAAATAATCACAAATCCAGCTCTCAAGTCTACCACAGAAAAATCAAACGAAGCAAAGCGAGATCTCTGATGTCTACTTGACAAACGTTGCGGAGAAACTGAAACTTTTCGATTAGAAGGAGAGAGAAACCATAAAAAAAACCTCAGAAATGGTGTTTGGTTTGGATAGAAGAAAAACAAAGACAAAAGATTAAAAGATCAAACTAATCTACTTGGAGCACTTTGTCTTCGTATTTGACTGGTTTTAGTAAATTAAGATAAGTATCTGCTGCGAGCAAGACCACGGTAGGCTTGAATTGCCGCCACTTTGCTGTTCCTTTATTGGTCGACATTTGTTGGGCCGGCGGCTAGTGTTTGTATTTCTAGCACATGCCTATATTCTAAAGTTGATAATTAAAAAACAATACTTTGTAGTTTTGTGTATAATAAGACCAATTATTTCTCTCTTTTTTTTTTACACGATGATTATAAAAGTACAAAACACATCACCATATATCACCAATGGCAAGTTTAGGGATAAGATTCCACATTTGTTTTGTTATAATAAGCATAATATTTCAAAGTTATAAAAATTAAAAAATTTAAAGTTATTAACTCACCTGATCGCAACCCGTGTCAAATCAAAGTTTAAACATTTTAAAATTAATTAATAAAAACTTAAAAATTCAAAAAATATAATAACCGATTCATAATGTAAAATTACTATAAAATATTTAAAAAAATTAGAAATTAAATTAATCTTAAAAGACAAAATTAATGTCAAAAAATAAGAAAAAAAATTCTTAATTTTTCTATTTAGATTACATAAATTAATACTAAAAATAAAATAATTCTAATTTCTCATCTCTATATAAATCACAATTGGTATTATACACCAAAAAATAAAAATTCAATAATTATATTCAAAACTATTTATTTCATTTGTGATTTCATCAGAAATTTCGTTCTAAATTTATGTATTATATATTTTAACGGATTGTATAATTGTGTAATTTTTTTTTTTTAATTTTTTCACGAATTATAAAAAGGGAGGATTACTAAACTAACTTTAAAAAATGTCTTAATTACTAGAACAATGCAAATTTTTCTAAATTACTAGAATAACCTAAAAATATATAAAATACCGATTTTGTCCTTTTGGCATTTGTTAACAAAAACGTAATTACGATATTGCCATTACTATTTTTAATCCACATCAGCGCGCATAGATAAACAAGTCTACCGTTCTTTGACGGTAGACTTATTTTTTTTGGTAGACTTATTTTTTTTGGTAGACTTATTTTTTCTGATAGACTTATTTTTCGGCCGGTAGACTTATTTTGGGTCGGTAGATTTGTTTTAGGTCGGTAGACTTATTTTTCGACCGGTAGACTTATTTCAGTAGACTTATTTTTACGACATGGTAGATATGTTTTCGGGCGGTAGACTTATTTTTTTTTAGAAAATTTATTTTTAATGACGGTAGATTTGTTAAAGATTGGTAGATTTAACGGGAGATCGGTTGACTTTTTTGGTAGACATTTGACCAAATTAGTAGATTTATTTCCTTTGATGGTAGATTTATCTCATCCGCGGTAGACTTCTTTGTAATGACGGCAAACTTATCATTGGATGGTTCGTTTTTTGGTGACGGTAGATTTATTGTAATGACGGTAGACATATATTATCGTGGTACACTTATTCTTAAAACGGTAGATTTATTTTTAATGATGGTAGATTTATTAAAAAAATGGTAGATTTATATAAACTTTCGGGATACACGAAATTGGTAGATTTATCATAAGTTGGTAGATTTATCAAAATTTGGTAGATTTATCTGAATTTGGTAGATTTATCTGAATTTGGTAGATTTATCTGACATTTATCATTTTTATTTGACGGTAGACTTATTAAAATATTAATAAATAAATAAAACAATTACATTAATTTTTTAAAAAATCAAAAACATCTCCAAAAAATTGAAAACAAATTCCGAAAAAATCAAAAAAATTCCAAAAAGTCTAAAGTTAAGAAAAAATAATTTTAAATTTTAAATATTATATTTTAGCTTATGCATTTTTGAACTAAAAATTTCTAAAAACTCAAAAAATACAAAAATCCAAACAATTCTCAAAATTTTATAAAATTTCAAAAATCCATGAATAACACATCACGGTTAAAAAAAATATATCACATAACACCAAAATAATTGTATCAAAACCCTAAAGATAATTAAAATAAGACAAAAGACATGTTTAAATAATATTCTAAAACAATTCTTTATAGCGTAGGTAAAACACTTAAGAAATTTGTTTTCGTGGATTTTTAATTTTATTTTAACCGTGTTGTGTTATTCATGGATTTGTTTTTATTTTTTGAGTTTTTAGAAATTTGTGAGAATTTGTTTGTATTTTTGAGTTTTTAGAAATTTTTAATTCAAAAATTCAAAACTTAAAAACAATATATTTTATGTAAAATTTAAAATTATTGTTTCTTAACTTAAGATTTTTTTGGATTTTTTTAATTTTTTGGAGATTTTTTTTTAATTTTTTGGTAATTTAATGTAATATTTTATCTATTTATAAATATTTTATCATTAAATATAAACACTGTTTCAAACCGTGTATAGTTCGGTATACATTTGTGAACAAAATGTTGTAAAATGAACACACGGTTCACAGTTGGAGATTTAAAATGGGCAACAAAAATAGTTTGGGTATTAAAATGCTTATCGGAATAAAGTTGGGATATTTTTATGGAATTTTCCCTATATATAATATGGAATAACGTGTAACTAGACATTAAGAAGTGATCAACTTTGGTTATTTTTATGTTTTTGATGATGTATACTTCATGATTATGTGTTTGGTTTTGCTACACTTATTGTGTTTTTTGGTTAAGTTACATGAAGACTTGTTTACGTTTTGCTAGACTTCGTGTGTTTTGGTGATGTATTGTTTATATTTCTTTCAAACTCTTCAAACTATTGGCATTGCTAATGTTATGTATGAAAGTAGCATGTTTGACTTTCAAGTATTGTGATAATAAACACCACGTAGAATTTGTATGTTATAATTATATGTGGTTCATGTGTTTTTGTTTAAAATCTCACTAATTTTGGTTATCCATACTAAGCAAATATTAAACTAAATAAAGTTACTGATTTCGTCAAGCACCTTTAAAAATCATCGTGGACTGTCTTACAATCACTAATTCAAAAACAAATATACCATCATTTAGAATTCAATTATCATTTGTACAAATTCAAAAACAAATCTATCAAATCCAAATCTCCCATTAATTATACTCGTAGAAGAATATGTTGAATCGAAGACGGAAATTGTCGACGTAGACTCGGCCGCCGTCGTGAAGCCCAGGAACATGTCCGAGATAACATCAATTTAACACTATCAATTGAAAATAGAACAAATGAAACAAGTCTACCATAACAGATTAAACAAGTCTACAAGAACGGATTAAACAAGTGTACCAGAACGGATTAAACAAGTCTACTATAACGTTTTAAACAAGTCTACTAGAACGTTTTAAACAAGTCTACCAGAACGTTTTAAACAAGTCTACGAGAACGTTTTAAACAAGTCTACCATAACGTTTTAAACGTTTTTAACAATTCTCCCTAAATCTACCACTATTAGCGGAATTTCGTCGAACAAGTGGTGTGCATACCTCATGAAGCCGCATATCAACCAAAAAACGAGGGTTTTCTCTCCTTTCACCGGGAACTCGCGTCTCTCCTCCGCGCGTCGCTTCAAGAACGACCAAACGACGCCGGATCTCGTCGCCCTCGAAAGGAACTCGCCGAAGAAGATGAAAAAAACTCATGAGAAACAGAAAAGTTCCTTACCTACTCGTCGCCGGAATCAATGGCCGTGAGGCTGGAACGCCGGAGTCGGAGTATATCTCGCCGGAGAAGACGAGAGGTTAAGAACATTTTAAACAAGTCTAACAGAACGTTTTAAACAAATGTACCAGAACGTTTTAAACAAGTCTAACAGAACGGATTAAACAAGTATACCGTAACGTTTTAAACAAGTCTACCACAACAGATTAAACAAGTCTACCATAACGGATTAAACAAGTCTACCAAAACGTTTTAAACAAGTCTACCAGAAAGTTTTAAACAAGTCTACCACTACGTATTAAACAAATCTGCCACTATTAGCAGAATTTCGTCGAACAAGTGGTGTGCATACCTCATGAAGCCGTATATCAACCAAAAAACAAGGGTTTTCTCTCCTTTCACCGGGAACTCGCGTCGCCCTTCCGCACGTCGCCTCAAGAACGACCAAACGACGCCGGATCTCATCGCCTTCGGAAGGAACTCGCCGAAGAAGATGAAAAAACTCATGAGAAAGAAGAAAAGTTCCTTACCTACTCGTCGCCGGAATCAATGGCCGTGAGGCTGGATCGCTGGAGTCGGAGTATATCTCGCCGAAGAAAACGAGAAGACGAGAGGTTAAGAACGTTTTAAACAAGTCTACCAGAACGTTTTAAACAAGTCTACCATAACGGATTAAACAAGTCTACCGTAACGGATTAAACAAGTCTACCAAAACGTTTTAAACAAGTCTACCACTACGTATTAAACAAGTCTACCACTATTAGCGGAATTTCGTCGAACAAGTGGTGTGCATACCTCATGAAGCCGCATATCAACCAAAAAACGAGGGTTTTCTCTCCTTTCACCACGAACTCGCGCCGCCCCTTCGCACGTCGCCTCAAGAACGACAAAAAGACGCCGGTTTCGAGCCGCCGGAGTCGCCGAGAATATGAGAGGGCTCGCCGGAGTCGAGAAGACGAGAGGGCTCGCCGGAGTCACTGTTTCTTTCGCCGTATCTCTCGTCGGAGTTGTGATTGAGAGAAGAAGAAGAATAAGAAGAGAGAGAGAGAGAGAGAGAGAGAGAGAGAGAGAGAGAGAGAGAGAGAGAGAGAGAGAGAAGAAGAAGAAGAAGAAGAAGAAGAAGAAGAAGAAGAAGAAGAAGAAGAAGAAGAAGAAGAAGAAGAAGAAGAAGAAGAAGAAGAAGAAGAAGAAGAAGAAGAAGAAGAAGAATAAGAAGAGAGAGAGAGAAAGAGAAATCGTGAGTTGAGAGAGAACATTTTTTTTTTGGTTTTTGAATTTTTTTTTAATTTTATTATTTTAATTAGTTTTTGTAAAAACAAAAAAATCAAAATGGTATTTTGGTTATTAAAACGAAAATATGTACATTTATGTCTTTTACCAACTTTTGAAGGTTAGTTTAGTTAGTGGAACTTTTGTAAGAGTTATTCTAGTAATATCCATACTTTTGAAGGTTATTATAGGTAATTTCTCTATTATATATGTTATTTACTAATTCAAAAATAAGAAATCTGAATATATATATATATATATATATTTTTAAAAACTCTTATGAAAATTGAATTTCATTTAATTATATTTTTAATAAAAGACAACTGTATATTTTTTTTTGTAACATCAAAGACAACTGTATATCTTATCTAGACTATGATGTGGCGATATGTAATGTCCAAAAATAGATAAAATAAAATAAAATTTCTGTATATATATTTCTCGTTTTACTAATTCAGCCTCAGAAATATATATATACATGTATTGTGCTATAATTGAAATTTTTATTCGTCTTATTGAATTCCGGATCCGAAAGATAAGTCACAAATTAACAATGGTTTGAAGACACACACAAACACAGAGAAATATTTATATTATGAGTTAAAAAATCCATCAATTACTGGCAAAATGTGATTTGGGGGAATTTTTGATAAAAACCATTTCCATCAATTGGTTGAAAATTAAAATCCATAAATTGGTTGAAAATTAAAATTCATCAATTACTGGAACGATGTGATTTTGTGGCGTTTTAATAAAAACAGTAGAGAGAAAACAAAATATAAGAAAATACTTAATTGGGGAAGCTAAAAACGTTGCAAAAGACAACTTCATCTAAAGATTTTTAAATATAGAAGTAACCCAAAATATGGCCCTTTAAATGGAAAAAAAAAGTTGGCAAAATAACCATTTAAGCCAAAACGCCATTAGCTGTTTCTGTTTGTTTCTATGTGCGTCAAATTATCACGCTGACTTCAAATTTGTTATAAAAAAAATTAAAACAAAAATTCTATAAATAAATTTATCATGGAGGAACAAATCAAATATTATTAAATAAATTCATGGTCTCCAAAATATCCAAAATACAAAGAAAACAAATAACGAAAACAAACAGACTGAAACAAATTAAAAGATTAAAGTCACACAACCTGCAACCAAAATCCTTACAATAACCATATCTAAAATAATGCAAAGATGGAGGATGATTTTTTTTTTTTTTTTT
>PKML01043809.1:226430-243814 GCA_002933935.1 Eutrema yunnanense | reverse complement strand
AAAAAAAAAAAAAAAAAAGATTCAGAATTTTGTTTTTAAGTTAAAGTTAAGAAAAAGTAAAAAAAAAAAAATATAGCAAAAAAAAAACCTAGCGAATTAGATATTGACTTGTGGGTAAAAACCCCTACTAAGAATCGGTTCTAAAAATTCTTATTTAAAAACCGATTCTTAACTATTACAATAATTGTTATTATTATTATTATTATTATTATTTTTGGTTAAGAAACTTACCTTTTTGGGTTAACAACATCTTGTTCTTATTGGCATTGTCGGTTTTGAGATACCAACGCGGTAAGCCCTAACCACAAGACAACACGTGGCAAATACGAGAGACATTACTTTCCAACGTAATCGCCTCTTTAATCGCCACGTAACTATCTAATTAACCACGTGTCCAACATAACCGCTGAAAGAAAGGAATAATCTCTCTCTCCTCTATAACTATAAACTTCCATGGAGATCGGAACCAGAAACAAAACAGTAAACAAAAACTAAAACAAATCGAATAAAAAGTGGGGATAATGACGGAGAAAAGAACGATGATGATGATGATGCTTATGATGGTGGTGATGCTGACGTGGCAGAAGGAATGCCATGGATGGGGTGCAGAAACAGCAGAGGATATGGTTAGAACTGAAGCAGAGCATGCAAGAAACGCAGCCCAGACCGTTAAAGAAACGGCAGGCGAGGCGGCTCATGACGCAAAGGACAAAACCGCATCTTGGGCTGGTTGGGTTTCTGATAAAATCTCCACGTAAGTGTGTATTCGATTATATAGAATTTGGAAATATATGTAAAAGCACGATTGTCCTCAGACGAGGCGTTATACGTTAAATAATTAGATAATAATTTTCATGATCCAAGAACTCTTTTTTTTTTTCCCTGTAACAGCGGCTTGGGAAGCAAGAAAGATGAAGCGGAAGAAGCGGCTGAATCTGCGAAGAACTACGCTTATGACAAGGCTGGTTATGCCAAGAACTTTGCATCCGACAAGGCCGGTGATGCCAAAGACATGGCCTACGACAAGGCCGGCAAAGCCAAAGATATGGCCTACGACAAGGCTGGCCAAGCCAAGGACATTGCCTACGACAAGGCGGGATCAGCCTATGACAAGGCCGGTCAAACCAAGGACATGGCCTACGACAAGGCTGGTCAAGCCAAAGACATGGCTTACGAAAAGGCAGGTCAAGCCAAGGACATGGCCTATGACAAAGTGGGATCAGCCTCTGAGAAGGCTGGTCAAGCCAAGGACTTTGCCTATGACAAAGCAGGTCATGCAAAAGACGCGGCATATGACAAAGCGGAGGATGTGATTAGGATGGCTACGGATAAAAGCGATGAAGCTAAGGAAATGGGTTATGGAACATACGAAAGAGCTAAAGAAGGGTCCAAGAATGCTAAGGACATGGCATCGGATAAAGCTAATGACGTTATAGAAACCGTTGGGCGCGCGATGGACTATGGCAAAGACAAAGCAACAGACGCGTACGGATTAGGGAGTGAAGAAGCTGATAAATTTGAGGAGGCATTTTATAAGGTTGGGGAGAGGTATGGGGCAGCTAAGGGTTCAATATCGGAGAAGGCAAAAGAAGCTTATGAGAGTGCAAAGGAGAAAGCTTCTGATGCTGCTGGAGAGTACGGTACGTATGTGGGAGACCGTAGTGCTGAGCTTTAGAACCGGAAAAGTTATCTACGTATAGGGGTTGCATTTAGATTTTATATCTTTCTTCGTGAAATAAATTTTCTTATATGTATGTATATGTAAGAATGGTGGAAGCTGCTCTGTTTTAGTTGCGGAAGCAGATTCTGAATTAAAGTTCTGTTTCTTACTTACACATGTAAGACAACCCTCTTTGACTTTAAACTTGTAAGAATTAAGAAGTTACAAAGCCATAGAATATTACATTCGTATGGATCCAATAAATATTAGTGATAACTGCGTTTTTATATTGTAATGATTTTGTTTAAAACACTACCTTTTACCGATTTCTCAATATTGCATTTTAGGAATACCACGTTTTTCCCAATAGTGAGAACATCCCTCAATAAGTTTCTGTAAGTGATTTTTTTTTTGTTAACTACTGATTTTAAGTTTACTAAATCATTAGAAAAATGGTAACTATAGACCCATTCACGTTATTAATTAAAAAGAGTCACTTTTCGAACAAGACAAGCATTAATATTTGGTTTTGTTTCTTATTGGATGCGGTTTTTATGAATCAAACAACTTTTTTAAAAAAAATGAACAGAAGCAAGAAACTTGGTGAGAAGTTTATTGTAGACAAATAGTCTCTCCAAGTGCACCAAATGATCGACCTCCATTGTTTTTACTTGTCATTTATCCCAATTTTATATAGTATGGAAATATTCAAGGACATAAATAAAGCTAAATATATGTAAAATAAAATGATAAAATATTAAATTCATGAACGAAAATAAACAGCGATTAGTATAAATATTCACATTCACAGATCTTTCGCAAATTCAAAATTGAAAAATCAATCATTTTTTTTTTGCTAAATGGTAAATATTCATTTAAAAATGAAAATGTTTAGGTTTTACAGCAATGTTTAACCTATCAAATTGGTGCATCGACAATATATATCATGAGCAAATGTTCACGTTATCAAGATGCAGTGATAAAGATCATTTGAAAAGATTAAGCCATAAGACCATCAGCATCCGAGACTTGTGTTTCGCGGAAGACATATGTCTACCCCAAAAGTTGATGTCTTCCCCAAAAGTTGATGACGTGTCGCGACCGTCGCGACATAAAAAAATCAAATTTTTTTTTTTTTTAAAAGCGGAAGGCACGTGGATGCTCTAAAGAATCAAATCATTTTCACTTTAATTTGCAAATTTTTCAAATTCGACACTAATAATAATATATTTTGATCATAATGGAGAATCAAAAGAAAGAAAGAAAAAATAAAACAAACCAAATTCAATTTTGACATAAAGATTCATATATATCAAGATCAAATATAACTTAATAACATTATATAAGTTATACTTATTGAAGGGTTTTGTCTTCGGAGTGAATGGATGCAAGAAACTTTTTGAGGCGCCTATTGTAAACACAGGGTCTTTCCAACTGTACCAAATGACCTGCTTTCTTTATGATATCCATCGTTGCTTTCTCACCTAATTGTCTGGAAAATCAACAAGGACAAAAATGAGGGAACAATACAAAATAATCATTTCAAAATGGTAGAATAAAACAATACTCATTTTACTATCTTTAAACTTACTCTTTCATGTTTTTAGCTAACTCGATGTCAAAGATTTGATCACTTTCACCCCACAAGAGATGTATTTTCTGCATGCACACGCAACAAATAGATAAAGTCTAAATAATAATCATTCAAAGGTGAATAGAAAATATAGATTAACATGTTTAATTCTTTAAATTTGTTCATTTTTCAACGGAATCAATGGATAAACAAATTCATCGCAGATGATGAAATTTCAACAAAATATGGGGGGAAAAAAAAACCATTCAATCCAATTTTTTTTTTTAATCCAATTACATAACCGTTTAGATTCATCGATTTGTAACTTAGTCTTATGTTAAAAAAAAAAAAAAAACTTAGTCATTAATATCTCATATATATAGAACCATTTGCACTCGTTACTCCTAGATTTTGTTTTCACTATAGTAAGATAGATAAATTAAATATTCTTTAAATATAATTAATTATATAGACATTAATATCTCACATGGTCTTATATGTATATACTTGTACGGATGTGGACATTTATACGTACCCGTGGGAAATGAGGGATTGTCGCATCCATGTTGCTGACTACAACAGCCTCTAATAATTCAGCTCTTTCTTTTCTGTTGTTGAACATTACCTACCAATTTCACCAATAAAATAGAATTTTTAACCAAAAGTTCATATTAATTATATTATATTTTTTTCCAACCAATTTTCTTAGAATAAGAAAATAAATAATAGCAATTCTAGCTAAATAAAATAATAATCATTGGTAGACAAATAAAATTTAGTTACCCAAATATAATACGAGACTGTGGTTGAGAGTAGTTGAACAAATTATATCTAAACTACCATATCAAATTACCTGCCATTTATGGATATCTATCAATAATCCATTGTTTCGTCATTTTCTTATAGATAATGTTAGGCGAACAAATTAGAATGAACAGAAATGTTAAGTTCATGTTCATTTTCAAATGGAGGATAGAAAAAGCAACGTACAAACTTAAGAGTATCTGCATTGGTAAGACATTTTTTCACCAAAAACAAACATTATTATTTTTATTTTTTTAATTAAGTAATAAAAAAAATTTCACATGTGCTTTGGGGTGTCTTAATTTTTTTTTTGGCTATCTCATTTTAAACACCCTCAACACTTTCTCTTGTTTTTTTTTTTTTTAATTTGTTTAACGGAGGGTGTCTCAATAAGACACCCCATTACAAATTTTCTAACTGCTATTGAAAATTAAATTTATAAATGATAGAAAGTAACATATAAAATTAGATTTTTCTGAAAATTGAGTAAGCATAATTAATGAATAAATGTAATTTCCTATATTAATAAATAATAAGAAAGGAAATCTATTATATGCGGAAAACTTTTTATATTAGCAACACTTTCCATAAATTGCGTTGTCACCAAGTTCGGAGATTTGGCAATATACTTCGCGAGTTCCACCTAACTCTCACAATCACTTTAATAGGAAATGTGATTCATATGAATATGTTCATTTAATTATATATTTTTACGACACTAAAAAATACTTATCCACGATTGAAAAATACATGTCTCAGCAATGTGAAATGGTGGGAAAATCGCAAAAAAAAAAAAGAGAATGGAATGACATAGCGAAATAGTAGAATCGCGGAAAGACCAAAATACAAATTACAGTTTTGCATAAAAATCTACAAAATGCAATTTCATTTATTTACTCTACAGAATATCAGTTCTAAGATGATTTAAGTATTTTCACTAAACAAATAAGATAAATGAATTAAACTTTGCGCAGTAAATTAAGTACCTCAATGAAGTCCTTGAACAATCGGTTAGGAAACCACAAGGGTTTATGCACAGCAATGGAGAAGAGAGCCTTAAGTCCCTTAACCGAAGTCGGTAACAAGAGATCCTTCGAAGAACTAAACCCTAACCGGTTCAAGCTCGACTCACTTATCGTGTCGGTCATCGCGAGTATCGAACCGGACACAACCATTGCTCTAACCATGTCCGGGTAAGCCTCGGCGATCTTGAAAGCCACCATGCCACCGTAGCTAAATCCTACGGGAACAAACTTATCCACGCCGAGGATACGAAGCCCCTTGACCAAACAGTTTGCTTGAAACGCCGGAGACCGGTCCGAGTTGTCCGAGTAGGATCCACCGAAAAAGAGGAGGTCCGGTATGTAAACCGAGTACTTCTTGGATAATGCACCGACCTGGAACTGCCACGTGACGATTCCTTCGGCGGCGAAGCCGTGGATTAACAAGACGGCCGGTTTGGTTGGTTTATCGGGGTTTGTTGGTTTTCCGGTACCGGATTTCTTTTTTAGGGTTTCTTTGGGAACCCAAAAGTTCATATTTGTCCCTGGTGCGATCTCTAAAGTGTAGGGAACGACTCCAGCCATTTTCATGAGACCGTACAACAATGGCTTTTGTGCCTCGACCAAGTTTACCATTGTGCTACTTTTTTTTTTTTTTGGCTCCTTTTTATTCGTGGAGAGATGTGTTATTTCAGAAATGATCAAATGGGAAGCAACATTATATAAAGTTTCATTTTGTTTTTCTTTAATGGAACTTGTAAAATTGGGTTTGGAATTTATTAAAATGTGTTTGGTGTTGGGTTGTTATCTTTGTTCATCTCATTTGTTTTTTTTCTAATCAGCCTCCTCAGACTTCTAGAAACTACAATTGCCATTGCCATTGCCATGTTGGTCATATGAATAGATCCATATTTAATAACAATGCAAAATTAAAATGAGTACTCCTATAAATTGGAATTCAATTTATGATTTTGACTAATAAATAGACCGAAATCACTAATTACCAGTATTTGATTAATTGTTTTGTTTTTATTTATTTTCATTTCATTATGTATGATTAAATAAAATCTTGACTTTGAAGTTCTAGTTGATTACCTACAATCTTGATGTTTGGATGCATAAGATATGAAATCAAATACTTTCTCTGTTTTATAATATAAGATGTTTTAAAGAATTTGTTTTGTTTTAAAATAGAAAATATTTTCATATTTTTATGTAATTTTTACTTTTTTTAGAAAATTATATGACCAATGATATTATACAATTTTTTATGATTAACTAAATTTTTATAGTTTATATATTAAATAATATTTTTGAAAAAACAAATTATTATATTATAAAACGGAGAGAGTAATCTTCAATGTCATAAGTCAGTCCTCTATTACAAAATTCCACATTTCAATACATTAAACCAAAATCTATGATTTTTTCGAGGACTAAAGATGACTTCATTGGATTAGGCCACGTGCAAAATATCTGAAAATAGCCAAAAAAACACGTTGAGTGATAGGAGTAATATCTTTCTGCGATAGGGTTTTGTCGTTTATAATTAATTTGGCTTGATTGATGTTACAGATTAATTAGTATTGGGCCTATTGGCCAAGGCCATGACCATGCGTGTACTTTGAAGGCTTGAACTCTTTTTGTCACGTTTCCCAAAGGATCGGGCTAGACGAAAATTACATCATTAAGAGAATTTATTACTACATCTATAGCTTATAGTATGAACTACGAAGTAGTAGTAGTTAATTAGCACTAGCTGCGATCAGTCAAATTTGATTTTAGTAAATATAATAAAATATCTAAACTGGTTAATTACTCAAAACTTTTGATGCATAATGCATTCGAAATAATACAGTTGGAGAGAGAACCGTTGGGTAGGTCTATTTACTATCATGTCGTAGAATATAGACCACCTGCATTTCCTACTTCTGTCCGTATGTTACAATTTTCTATTTTTTTACAGAAATCTTGCATAGCGGATATATAATATATTTTGTTCTAAAATGCGTTATGTGGTGAACGAGAGTGTCTGGTGTCTAATCCTTAAGAAATAAAAAGAAAAAAAAGAAAAAAAAAAGTGACTGGTGTCACGGACGAGATTTTTTAAATTTAAAACGTTATGTAAAGGATAAATATACTTCACATGAAGAGCCAAATTGATGGTCAAATTTCAAAGACTATTTGGAATTTTTTTGGTCTTAGAAATTTGAAATTTGAAATTTTTTAGAAATTTGAAATTTGAAATTTTTTAGAAATTTCAAATACGATTTCTTTTTCTTCTACATTAAACCTTAATAATTGTCTTAAATAAAACTAATTCCGATCGCATTTTCAGATCGAATTTGGTTTCACTACAATTTTTGCCAAATTGATGGTCAAATTTTTAAGACAATTATTAAATCTTTTACCGAAATTATTGAAACAAAATTTTTAGTTTGAAAACAAAAATTGGACTTGAAAACAAATTAAGATTTCAATTGAAAAAAAATATGAGTTTGTGATTTTAAAACAACATGAATTTTTCCAAATTTTAAAATTCACTCGTGTCTGATTGACAATAGTATTTCATACTAGAACTAGTGCTGGTATAACCATTCTGTTTGGCTGCTGTATTAGTCGTCTTGTCAAAATAATCAGACAAAAATTATGGTTCTTCTGAATTTCCTCATAATCTCTTAATTTTTTAGTGGAATCCTATGTTTTAATAATTTAATTGAAAGTATATAAGGAATTAAAATAGTTTAATAATTAAAAATTTAAAACCAATTTGCTCACAAAATAAAAGTTCAAAACCAATAATAACACACATACCACAATTAGATTCAATTTACTATATACCAATCAAACGTTAATTATTGGAGGGTGAGGAGGAGGAGTCTTTGTTTATCATTCAATTCGAACGGTGAAGCGTCTCAGATGAGTTCCGGCGAAGACTTCACCATCTCCACGCGAAATATCAGAAGAGAACACCAAGAACACCAATAGGAACATCATCGAACATATATTTCATTATGGAAAAAGGTCGATAAAACAAAAAGAAGATGAATTTGGATTTGATATGTGTCGAAAAAGAATGAAAATTCTAGGGTTTGTGACATTTTGGGAAACGAATTGTGGGAGAAATATAAGAAAACAAAAAGAGTATTATTTTTTTGGTCAAAAAAAGAAAGAAAAATCTAAGAGTCGGTTCTAACGTTTCCAACTTAAGAAAATTGGATTGTTTACGGATATTTTTTGGGGTTAAGTTGGGTTGGAATCAAATTTTAGTTCGTTTTAGGATCTGGTTTACTTGATTTATGTTTAGATTGTACTAATAACCGATAAAACCGATATTCGTGTGTATAGAGGTTTCAAACTTTCAATTAGTGAGGAAACTGATTTCGAACTTTCAAATGATTGGAAAATAAAACGAATACTTAACTTTGTGTAGATATGATATTATATGAAAGTTTCGATGGATAAATAGATCGTCGATCATATAATTAAATATTAATTGTATTTTATTTTTGTAAGAACTTAAAAAAACATTTTTATTAAATCCCTCTCAATTAAAATGTTGTTTTCCCTTTACATGATGTGAATCAGATTATCTATCATAATTAAACGTTTAAGATGATACGTAAAAATGAATTAAAGGAATACATATATGTATAATATCTTCAATCATGGTCAAAGCAGGATCATGAAAAGGCTACAAAGTAAGTAACTAATAGTTACTAACTATCATTAGTTCATTACCCGAGAGATTCAAAAAGCCATGAAAAGAAAACACAATTAGCTTCATAAGAAATTTAAATATAAAAAAAAACTTACGCAAAGACCACCCAAAAAAAACATTCAATATATATATATATATATATATATGTAAAATTAAAGAATTTGGCCAAGACTAAGACTTTTCTTCTTCTTTTTTCGGCTAAAGGTATCCAAGGCTATAAGACTTTTAAGGGGAAAAACTATGAAACGATCATTTATCACATCGTAAAATCGTGGACAAGGCTAGTCCGGTCGGCGACGTTAAGCCTCCACGACAAGTACGGGTCGGCCGTGACGTCATGATTGTCATCTCTGACGCCATCAACGAAAGAATATTCGTTATTCGCAGGCGAGTAATAAGGAACTCTTTGGGTATTTTGCTGTTGGTGGTGAATCCAAGGCGACGGTGAAGCATAATGATTATTATTGTTGCTGTTATTATTATAATAATAATTTGCACCTCCGTGATGATCCGACGTTGGAAGTCCAGCCGCCGCTGATCCTCTGCCGGAAGTCGAATTTCCGGCGGTCGACGCACGTCTCTCTTCCTTCTTGAATCGGATTCCACACGCATTACACAATGACTGACCAAATTAAAAATCATAAAATTATCATCGATATTTTTATTTTTTCTGATAGAACATATATAGTCGGTGTAATATAGAACCAAACTGGTGTATTATGAGATCTTTTACAAAGAGTGATCTTCAAAGCTACGAATTCGAGCTTCGGTGTATTGGAAACATAACAAAATTTACTTGTTTTAATATTTTGTCCGAGAAGGTTATGGGTTTAAAGTCAGGAATTAATGGGTTTGGGTAATCCGAAAAACAATAGAATAACTGTATTTGGTTTTATTTAAAGATTGACTGAACGTATACTATACATATTATTTACCTTGGGGCCTCTTGGACCGTTTCTCCAAAGAGGAGTAGAAGTGGTGTCGCAGTTAGCGCAACGGCGAGCTAGGATGTTATTTCCGCCGCCGCCGCCGCCGCCTTTCTTGGCACCGTGCAAGAAGTCCCAGCCTAAGGCGTTGGAGGTATGAGAAGAGAATCTACGGTCATCGTCGTCATTGCAGAGACGAGTGGAGGGAGTTCCAAGTGAGAGAGTGCAGTCAACGGAAGCATAAGGAGAGGAGTGATGGACGACGTCGTTTTCGGAAGAGAAAAACATTGAGAAACCCATCTATAAACGTAGGTATATTTGAAAGAGGAGTCAGCTAAACGTTTGTGTTTTGTTTATAAGGAAACGGTGAAAGAGGAGTCAGCTAAAAACAAAGGAGTCCACGTTGCTGTTGTGAAGTGGAGACAGGAGAGTATTTATAGAGCTTTGGAAACTCGACAAAAAGAACAAAAGTTGGTCCCGGTGTTATATATGTAAATATGTAATGTATGATTGAATCCATTGTTTTTCATTTGTTCTTTAGATTTACATGTGTTTGCTCCTTTAATTTGTCTAAAAAGATGTTGCAATGAATATTCTAAATATGACTTTTGTTAGTTAATGCTATTCCAGATTAAAAAATTTCTGGTTCGTGATCCAAATATTGTATCAATTGATTTTGGTTTAGCTATTCTATTACAGAAAACATAGCTTTAATTCACCTATATTTAACGTAGCAAAACTAATTAATTATATATTTATGAGGGGTTATAATTTAATTACGTATTCATATTTTGTTTCATAGAGAGTCTTATTTTGATATATCTCACAGTTAACAAAATAAATAAATTTACACAAATATGCTTCTATCTAATATGCCATTAAGTAGATGATATGATATAATTAAATTCAAAATAATTAGTTTTATTGAAAAATAAATATGATATTTCAGTTTAAAAATTTACATTTTTTAAAAAATGTACAACAAGGTATAGATTAATATAACTATAAAACAATACGGACGAAATGTTGTTTAACACTGCTAAGTAAACTACAGTGTCTTATAATGAATTAAAAAGAGATTGTCAAATTATTTAAATAGCAAAGTAAGTAATAATAATGACAATTGACAAGTTCAATCTGCAGTAAAAGTGGGAGAGAGAGAGTGTAGTCAAAAGAGGACCACGTGACTGGGGGGGATGTCACGGTCTTCTAAGATCTGATCTCTCTCCGATCACTATCATCTCGAAATCCTCTCTTTCTCCGAATCTCTCACTCCCCTTCTCCCACACGTCATCGCTTGCTTCACCAAGTCGACGTGTAATACTCTCATTTTTGCACGAGTCTTTGTATATAGTAAGGATGTTGTCATGGATATAGATTTCGCGGATCTAAATAAGTCATGTTTAAAAAAAAAAATCATTTAGATCCATTTAAATAAATGGGTTTAAATAAATATCATTTAAACCCGTATAATAAAAGGGTTTTCAATCAAAATAAATGTGCCCCGTTTAAACCCGTTTACCCTTAAATTACATAAGTAAAACGACCTTGCTTTTGGCTTTTGGCTTTAGGGCTTTTCTTCTCTTCGTCGATTTATCTTCTCTTCTCCTCTCTGAGCGAGATCTATCTTCTCTTCTCTCTTTCGCTTCGTCTGCGTATGTTAGTGTTTATCACTGGTTTATCTTCTCGGCCATCCGATTCTCGTGATCAGAGTGCTTCCAAGTTCTTTTCCGACTTTCCATCTCGCGGTTTCTTCTCATATACCGCCGTCTCTTCCAATCCGGTAAGTTTACTGTGAATCAACTTGTGTTCGGCCTATTTTGTGTTCATTTCGGTAATGGCGGTCAATGGGTATTCGAGTAGAACTGCGAATAGATTGCATCTCTTTTGAAATCGAGTATATTGCATCTCTTTTGAAATCGAGTAGATTGCATCGCGGGTATTCGATGAATGTGATTTCTGGAATTGCGTTTCGTTTAGTTTCTGTGAATGATGAATGCTGAATTTCTGTGAATTGATTTTTCTTTTTGCAGCATGGATTTTGAATCTCAGCAAATGGTATCAATTCTCAATGCCCAAAGTGAGTTTATAGATTTGAATGAGGAAGGGGCTCAAGTTGAGATGAATGAGAAAGAAACAGATGCACTATAAATGTTTAATGTATATGGATTATTATGACTTATGACTTATAAATGTTAAATGTATAAATCATGTGTTAAACAATATAATTAAAACATATATATCATTTACAATAAAAATATTTATAAATATATAATGAAAAACACACATATATTTGTAAATGGGTTTAAATGAGTCTAAATAGATTTAAATGGGTAAGTACAATTTAAATAAATCTAAACAGGTAACCCTATTGGATCCAAAAATTAAATGGGTTTAAATGGGTATGAATCTAAACGGGTATGAATCTAAATGGGGTGGATCTAAATGGTATGAGTTTACCCATATTGACATCCCTAGTATATAGTATCCCTTTATATATATGTCGTAATGGTGATAACGTTCACCGAGCTAAGTTATGCTGATACATCACACATTCTAATGTGTGATAAGACTCCTGCATGAATGTTTATATCGTAGCTTATTTTTGTTTTTTAACTACCGTCGATAATTATTCCACATTCTTCATATAAAGAGATAGAATTGATTTATTTAGAGATTGCCAATTAAATTTGATATCAAACACTCACACGTACTTTAATCGTTGAATGCCTTTGTACATTGCCCTTGCCACGATTGTGGCCAATGCATGAGAGATCTTAATCGTCGAGATCGGTGCTTTTAAGGAGTTAAGGATAAATTCAACAGCCAATGTTCAAGTTAGAAGCGAAATTAATAAAGGGGAATAAAGGTAAAGGTTACCCAACTGAAATACTTTGCAATGATTTATAAAAGCAATTGTGTTCTTTCTCTAGCTTGGTGAGAGATAGATTCTATTGATTAGTCAAAGAAGCAAACTCCAACTCAAATTTAAAATTATAAAACGGTACAAAGAGAATGAACCCATCGAATGAGTACATTCTGTAGCTCTCTTTAATTATCCTTTTATCTTCTTTTTCTTTTATCTATTTGTGGATCAAATAACGAAGTTACGTTATCTCCAAAAACATATCTATGACCCGGAACCTCGACGATTCAAAAAAAAAAAAAAAACATATCTATATATGTTATTTTGTGTTTCACAAAGTGTGATTTTAATTTGTAGGAAGTAATATAAGAGTTTTACAAGACGCTAAAAAGCTGAGTTTGATCTAATTTCTAAGCGGAAAACAATTTGAATAAAAAGGGTAAACTCATTATTGATGAACAAATTCAGATCCTGAAGTAAGTTGCTGAACTGTTATGGTATAAATACAATTTAAAAATTTTATGCGTAAACATTTTTTTGTTTAAATTGTTTAAATTTTATCATTCAAAATTCTTTGGATGACAATTTATTTTAAATTACATCTCATGTGCGATAGAGAATTTTAACACATCCTCTTAAAAAAATTATAACCAAATTTTTATTATTAATTTCAGATTGAATCGATATATCAGATCAAAAATTTAAATATGTCATGTTGAATTTGGTTCAGATTCAATTAAATAACATGTTTTCAACTTTTGATACAGTTTTAAATTTTATAATCTTTCAATCAACAACCATTTGGCAAATTAACTCGTGTCTTTATATATGATCTAAGATGATTTCATCTTATTTACGATGTGTAACTTTTGAAAAATTGCGGTGTCATTTTTTTTTTTTTTTTTTGCTATGAATGTAAATATCATTAAAATGAAAGATAGGATTTACAAAAGTTAAGCCTATTGTTTTGAGACCTTGGCAAAAAAAGAATAAAAACAAGGAATCAAAAGATTTGGGGAAGAGAAAAGCGCGATTAGATTACCGGATCCATAGTTGCATTAAGTTTCCAAAGCGACGCTTCCGCCTTCTAGCGGAGATGGTGTTTCGAATCTCACGGTCGATGCACTTGAAGATGATGAGAGGAGGGATTGAGATGAGGTGTCATTTTTTAACTGCTCACCGACTGAGTTTATAGTTTATACTTGTTTAACAAAAACAATCAATTGAGTTTTAAGATAAAATACAATTCATGTTGGAGGACGTGTGCCGCCAAACATGAACGGACAAAAACACGTATAACCGGGAGGAGTGTGATCATGATTATAAAGATTTAAAACAACATCAAGAGACCCAGAGAGAGAGGGAACAAAGAGAATCGGATCGGTCTTGAGATTGGTGTTTTTTGTTGTTCAATTGAGACGACCACACCGCTTTCCCAAAAGATGCTTCTTTCTCTCTCAAACACACTTGACACTTTGCTTCGTGGAATACGATTACCCCAAGACACTAAGTGTTCGACTTTGTAATTTCACAATATCTTACCATGTTTCTTCACTCACGTGACTTCTAATCTTATTCTAATCTATACCCTCCATTTACGTCTATTTTATAAATAAGTAATTAATTAAAGCACATTGCTTGGTCTATATGAAATTATGGTGCCATGCATGTAATTGTTGTGCATGCATGCAAAAAGCTAGAGTAATTAATACCAAATACAAGGTATCTTATCTTATTATATAAAGCAGAATTCCTCGACGTGAGCGCGACACATAGGCAAAATTATAACTCACGAGATCGTGACATCTGTCACGGTTGTCACGGTTGTTAGTTTAGATCTTGACATGTGTCAATTTAATTAACAAAATAAAAAAAAAGTAAATATTAAAAAATGTTTAACTTAAAAAAGGCAATCTTAGTAAAAATGAATTAAAGTAAATATTAAAAAATGTTAAACTAAAAAATGAAAAAAAAACAATCTATATAAAAAAGGAAACTTAAAATAATAATAAAAGAAAATTAAAAATGTAAATTGATCCTAAAATGTAAAGTTAATAAAAAGAGGAAAATCAAAAAATTATAATGGAAAATTTTAAAATCGATTAATAATTAATTAATTAAAAAACATAAAAATTTGAAAAGATTAATAATTGATCCATAATCCTAAATGGTAAAGTTAATTAATAATAAGAAAAATATAAAAAAGGAAAACATTAAAAAAAAAAAAATTGAAAAACACTAATAATCGATTTATAATCTTAAAAGCTAAAGTTACTTAAAAAAGAAAAGAAAAAATAAAAATCTACATTTATCCTAAAAAGAAAAGTTAATAAAAAGGAAAAAAAAATCTTAGTTTTTCTATTTAGATTCAGGAAATAAAACACTGTATTACTAATCCTAAAAGAAAAAAAAACTAAAATTTCTCACCTCTACATAAATAATTTGGTAGTATATGTCATTTACATACCAAAAATTAAAATAAAAAGTCCAATAATCGTTTTCAAAGGTATTTAACTGTATCTGCTCCACCAAATTCTTTTTTCATAGTATATATTTAATTCATCGGAAACTTTGATTCTAAATTTTTATGTTATTTATTTTTACGGGTGATTTAATTTTGTTTTTTATTTTTAGTTTTTTCAGAGGTTATAAAATATCGTATAATATAAAATAAAATGTTTCAAAGTTAATAATATGCATGATCGCGACACATGTTAAGTTAATCGATTAGACTTTGATATGTATTTAATAAATTTTCAATTATATTTTAACACATAAAATTAATAATAAAAGTAAAATGTATAATCGATTCCTAATCTTAATAGGTAAAATGAAAAAAAAAATAGTAGTAATGTTTAGATTAATGAAATTAAACAAAAAATATAAATAAAAATCAAAGTTTTTTTAAATAGGAAAAACCATATTTCAGGTTATAATAAGAAAGTTAAAAGCAAAAATAAAAAAAATAAAAAAAGGAGAACCATATTTCAGTTTAGAATAAAGAAATCTTCTTATTATATAAAACTGAATGTTTCAAAAGTGTTAATTCACCTGATTGCGGCACGTGTCAAGTCAAAGTTGGAAAAATTTAAAATCGATAAATAAAAAAACTTATAATTTCTGAAAATTTAATAACCGATTCATAATCTTAAAAGATAAAGTTACTAAAAAAAATTAAATTTTTTAAAAATTAATAGAAAATGAAGAAAAAAACATTCCTTAATTTTTCTATTTATGTTAAGGAAATTAATCATAAAAGAAAAAGAATTTTAATGTCTCACTTCTATATAAACCATAATTTGGTAGTATGTCAATTATACACCAAAAAATTAAAATTCCAATAATCGTATCCAAAACTTTTTATTGCACTTTTTTCACCAAATTTTTCTTTCAAAGTATATATTTATTTGATCTTAAACTTTGTTTCTAAATTTATGTATTTTATATTTTCACGGGTGATCTAATTTTGTTTTCTATTTTTCGTGTTTAATTTTTGTTTCACGGGTTATAAAATATTAATTTACAAACCCGCATATATGCGGGTACTTATCTAGTAGTATTATATAGAGAAATACCCTCAAATAGCACAAAAATTATTTTTTGTTCCAAAACTAGCACCCTAAATTTAAAATACCAAAAATAGCACAATTAATTATTTAAAAATACTTATTTATCAAAAATAAAATTTAAAATAGAATTAAACATTATGTTTGGGTTCACTATTTCCAATTTAGGGTTTAGTTTTTTCCTATTAAAAATGATTATAAGTCATTTTTAAATTAAATTTGTGCTAATATTATCAAAATTTGTGCTATATTTGTGATTTTCACCATTAGGTACTAAATTTGTGAACTTTTAGTTATGGTTTAATTACCGATTTAGCACAGCTAACGTGAGCATTTTAGGCCGTACCGTATCAAAAAATTAAAGAAGAAATAAAGAGAGTGAAAGAAAAAAATAAAATTCTATACATCGAAAGCAACTGGTATGTTTTTTCTTTTTCTAAGTTTTTGTTATGGTGTTTGACCAATTGTCTTTTTAGACATCATGACTCGACCATAAGTCACTTAAATAATAGTTATTTAAAATGACCTTTAAAAACCTACTAATAAACCTTTTTTTTTTTAATAACTCATGGGTAAATCACAAAACATGGATATTTCTAAACTAATGCTCTGAGAATGAATTACTAACGGGGTAAACGTATAACCATATTTGCAAATGAGGTCTAGACATTAGTTCTATATCCATCCCATTTGACCAAACATCAGCATTTTTTTTGTTCCTAATAAAAATCAAACTCAAGAAAACAACTGGTTGCAGTTTCCAAAATCGACAACCACTAGGTTACTACTCCTAGTTAACTAATAAACTAGTTTCTATCAACGAGATCAATTATATTTTAATTTTAAGGATATGAGTCTACCTCATAAAATTCTCAGTAGCCAACTAAATGCATCTAATAAAAGTCGATTATTAGTAGTTTTTAGTTTTTACCAACAAAACAATAACCATTAAAATTCAAAAAAAAAAGACAATAACCATTAAAATATCAATATATATATACAAACTAAAACCGATTAGTTAATGTCCAATATGTTCGGCAAAGATTCAATCCGTTGAATTGTACTGTATAAAAAAAATTGCACACCATACTAGTCCTCAGACTTCATATCCGGGATCCGGCATCCGCTCCGGAAAATAGGATATCTGGTATGGGCAGAGGCGGAGGCGGATAATGATTTTACGGATTCGGCCGGAGGCGGATGGTGAAATAAGTCACGGGCGGAGCTCCGCATATCCGTCTTTTTTTTTTTTTTTTTTTTTTTTTTT
>PKML01043809.1:0-226314 GCA_002933935.1 Eutrema yunnanense | reverse complement strand
AAAAAAAAAAAAAAAAAAATCGAGAATAGTGGGCCACAACTCAGCCAAGCCCAACACAATAACCAAACAAGCCAATTGACATTATGAGCTTATCATCCCGCTCCAGCATCCCGACACCTCTAACGACGCTCGTCCTCTACGCCTGTCAATTTGATCTTTTACCCGCGGGTTCGCGGGTTTTTACCCGCCGCGGGGCGGGTGCGGGTCGAGTTTTTTTTTGAAGTGGGACGGGTGCGGATCGAGGGTTTTACAATGCGGGTCGGTGCGGGTCGAAAGTTTTAGAACCGCGGGTTTGCGGGTTACCAGCATAACCTTTAAAAAAAAAAAAAAAAAAAACCGGATATCCGCGGATATCCGGATTTTTAAGCGGATATCCGGGTTTTTGGAGACGGAGGCGGATGGTGAAATAGCACATCCGGTCAGAGGCGGAGGCGAATGCGGATACCCTCATTTTGGCCGGATATCCGGCTCCCTCTCAGGCCTACACCATACCCGCATTAACATTCTTATTGACTTCATCGTTATTAGGTTATGAGCCAGTCCTGGTGTAAATCCTAGCAAACTGGTTTTTGTGGTTTTAATTATTTTGTGATTTTAAAATTATGTTCAAAAAATTGAATAGTTATGTCTTTTGGGGTCAAATGGTGTTTATGTTTTGTTGGCAATTTGTATACTTGTAAAATAATAAACATGGACATGGTCATTTGAATTCGTAGATATGTCACGCAGATATATCTAACTCTAGTTTTTAGTCCAGATAATCCGATTTTTATTTTTATTTTGATAGTTCAAATATCTTTGTTCAAAAGTTTTTGATCGATCATTTGAAAACTTTGTGCCTTTGTGGCATGTCTTTGCACTTGACCATTGGGCCTACGATGGGCCGATTACTATACAGCGTCGTTTAACTGTAATTTGCCTGAAATAAAAATAGGTTTAAACGACAGCGTATTAAATCAGAGGAAACTCAGGAAAGAATGAAAACTGCAAACCAGCAAAGGGTTTAAGCTCCGAGTTCTTCTTCTTCCTCTTCCTCCTCGCTCAGACACAAAACCCTAAATTTCAGAACTTTTCTCTTTTCTCTTAAACCCATATTCATCGAGAATCCCGTCAAGATGGAGTCAGATTCTGTGACAGACTCCCGTACTCTGAAAGTGAACGACTTGTTGAAAGACATTCGGATAGATTACGGTTCGCTCAGCAAGCCTGTGGACGATTTCGTTTCGTCGATTAGAGAAGCTATTGATGCAATCCCTGAGGATTTTAAGGTATGCTTGCGGTTTTTCTTTCCTTGTCTTCAATTCCGTCTCCGTCGTGGGCATATGTCAATGTTCTCCGGAAAACTGAAAAATTCGAGCTTTTGTAACAATTGAAAAACTGTAAATTCATAGGTTACTTCAGAGCTAGCTCCCAGTTTCGTTGGAGACATTGGGGCGGATAAAGTGGATTTCAGTTTTAAGAAGCCAAATGGTTTTAATCTCTGCGGCAGTTACTCCATTCGTAGCATGGCAAAGCCGGATGCTTCTGTTGATCTTCTTCTCCACTTGCCGAAGGTTTGTTCTATTGCTCATTTCGAGATTTTCGAGTCGATGTTCTCGGATATGTAACTATAGAAGGATGCTTGCTTGCAGGAATGTTTCTATGAGAAGGATTACATGAATCATCGATACCATGCCAAAAGATGTCTATATCTTTGTGTGATTAGAAATCATTTGGTGTCATCATCGTCCGTCGAGAAGGTTGAATGGTCAACTTTACAGAACGAGGCCAGGAAGCCAGTCCTAGTTGTTTACCCAGGTAGGTGTGCTCTAGTTTTTTTCGCTAAGACAAATAGTAATCTTTACGGTGACAATGTGTTTACGTTGAGGATGTGTTTGCAGCTATGAGACTTGATCAGTTTCCTGGATTTTCCTTAAGAATAATCCCTTCAGCAACATCGCTGTTTGATGTTGCAAAGTTGAGTATGAGCAGAAACAACGTCCGTTCTGTAACTGCAGGTAATGCGGTTTGTTTCAAGAATGTTAAAGTCTACTTGATAAATATATTGAGACATCAATTTATTGATATCCTGATTTTTCCTGATGATAAAGATGGTGTCCCTCAGCCCACACCAACTTACAACTCAAGCATATTGGAGGACATGTTTCTGGAGGAAAATTCTGAGCTTCTCAAGAAAACTTTCTCTGTGTGGAAGGAGTTGGGTGATGCTTTGATATTACTGAAGGTATGGATAGTTAACATAGTATTATTGTTACTCTGTGTTTATTGGAGTCCTTAAACGTCTATGGTGGTGTGCAGATATGGGCTGGACAAAGGAGCTCGGTATTCGTCCATGATTGCTTGAATGGATTTCTAATCTCTGTGATACTATCATACCTTGCAACACATGGCAAAATTAACAAGTCACTAAACGCATTGGACATATTCAGGGTGACACTGGATTTCATAGGTATGCTAATACAGCTTAAGTCTATTTGTTACGTTTGTAAGTATTTGATTCTGCAACATGGATAACCAAAACTTGTTAATACTGTTTGGCAGCCACTTCTAAATTATGGGAAAGGGGTCTATTTTTTCCTCCACAGAGTGAAAACCGTGTCTCGAAGGAGGTGCGTTTTCTACTTGCCTATCAGAATGTTTTATGTTTGTTTGCGAAGCAGTATGACTCTGCACTGGTGCTATGGGATTCATTTGCTGCTGAAACAATTAGAGAGAAAATCCACTGCTATATAGTGTCATTGTGGTGTATAGCTTGAACCTATATGGCATCTTCTGGTAATCCGAAGACTACAAATGGAAGTCTTAATACTGTTGGAAAAACTATACGTAGGCACTACCTTTCTCGTGTATGACAGTCAAGTTTTCTATGGCACTTGACTTTCTTGATTAATAGTGTAGCAAGTATTTTCTATGAATAATTATCATGTGCGCACATAGGTGTCATGTTCTCTGCATACTGTGATTTACTGATTATTAACGTTTGAATTTCAGGAGAAAATGCTTTTTAGAGAGTTGTTCCCTGTTGTTATATGTGATTCATCTACACTTGTGAATTTGGCTTTCCGGATGACCAGTGTTGGACTCCACGAGGTACCATAAGCTGGAAAAAACTCTTAAATCAATATAGTTCGCTTTTCTGATATTTTATCCAAGGCTGTGGTTGTCTTTGTGACTTGTTCATGTAATTTGTTTGTTGGTCAGCACAGCTCCAAGATGAGGCTTCGTCGACGCTTAAATGTATGAAACTCAGAGATGGAGGATTCGAGGAGGTTTTTATGACGAAGATTGACTATCCTGTTAAGTATGACCATTGCATAAGGTAAGCTTCGCTTCTCACTTCTCCTGATTAATATCTATTTGTGCTGTTAGGGATGGAAGTGGCTGGTTATGTTTTTACTTTTTAGTTTTGTCCATGTGTTTCGTGCATGTGGAAGTATGACATTTTTAATTTCTAGATAGGACAACTTTTTCACCTGTTCATACTCACCTCCATGGTTTCAAGCTCAAAATAGCTGGATATTTAGATTATTGATTGTATTTTTTCCCGTGCTAGTTTGTTCCCTTTCAGTTAGCGATCCTAACATATAAGTTCTCTTAGGTTACACCTAAACGGGAAAACAGCGGTGTCTATGTCAGGGTTTTGTTTGGACAAGGAGTGTTGGAGACTTTATGAGCAGAAAGTGCATAGCCTGCTGCAACAAGGACTGGGTGATAGAGCAAAATCAATTCGTGTTGTTTGGAGAAATACTAATCAAGATTGGCATGTAGAGAGTGTACGTTTATTCAGATTATGACTTTTACTTTTCAATGCGGCTAAAATGGGCACGTTTTTCTACAATTCTAACTGTCTTTGAAACAGGGCTTGTCAGTTCTTGACAGAGAACCACTTTTCATTGGCATATCTATCAGCTCTATCGAAAAGGCTTTTAGAACAGTCGATATCGGGCCAGATGCTGAAAACAAGATAGAGGTACATCGAGATTTCCTTATCATCCTTGTCTCCTTGGGTCGTACTAAAGAGTATATCTTTTTCTAGGCACTCAGGTTCCGAAAGTTTTGGGGGGAGAAGTCTGAGCTAAGGAGGTTTAAAGATGGAAAAATAGCGGAAAGCACAGGTGTGTTATCAATACATGCTTTTTTTTGGCAGAGTTTAACAAAGAAGTTTCAAGTTAATGCAAGCTGAATCTTGCTTATTTCATTATCTTAGTCTGGGAGACTCAGCAGTGGACAAGGCATCTTATCATGAAACAAATGATTGAATATATCTTTAAGCGGCATCTTTCACTATCGTCCGATGACATTGTACAATTAGTGGATCAACTTGACTTCTCTCTCATCTATGGGGATAAAGGTATTGCTAAACTTATTTGAACTTTTCACTTCTATCCTCTATGCATTGCGGGTGTGTCCCATTATGGTTTCAAAATAATTCTGCAATAATGCTGTTATGTCTCAGACCCAATATCTACATCTGGAAATTTGCTCCAAGCCTATGAAGTTTTCTCGAAGTGCTTGCGTCAGATCGAAGGCATACCACTAAAAGTTTCTAGCGTTCAGCCTTTAGACTCAGGTTTGTTTTCCTGTAGTTGCCTTTTGCACTGAACTTTGAGCAACAGCGAGTGTGTACTGGTTTTTTCAGTATCTGTGGTTTCTCATATATAATTATTCTCGTGACTTGTCAGCTCTCAGGTCCACATCTGTGTTCCCTCCTGAACCTCACCCAGTGGCTTGCGAAAGAATTGATGCACGAAGACTACATAAGCTTATGCCATCTTGCATACCAGCAATGGAGGTCATGATTCAGGTGGGATCAGTACTCCAGATGATTAATAGCGTACATACTTTGTGTTAGATAGTTATTCTAAACGCCCCAGTTTTTCCCTATTCTTTTGCTATTCACAGCTAGAAGGTTCTGGTAACTGGCCTATGGATGATTTGGCAATTGAGAAAACAAAATCTGCCTTCCTCCTTAAAATTGCAGAGAAGTGGGTTGAACTGTTCTTAGAAACACTTCATACTATTAAGTTACAGTGTTCTTTTTTTGTTCTTATTAAGTTCTTACAAATGAAAATACTGACAGCCTTCAGAACGTTGAGGGAATACCATGCACAGCTACTGAGGATAATGTCGATGTTTTCATGGGTGGTTACGCATTTCGCCTGAGAATTTTGCATGAAAGAGGCCTGAGTTTGGTGAAGAGTGAAAGTGAGCTTTCTTCTCTTGCACACTCATAATATCTGCTATCACTGAAGAGAAAGCCTATGTGATACTGACTTCCTGAACTTCTATTGACTTGCAGTTGACCTGGTGAAACAAGTTTTGTCTGCCGATAAAATGCTTTTCATTCGCAGTCAACATGCAAGCATGATCAATGGTTTGCAAGGTCAATATCCTATATATGCACCTGTTGCAAGGTAAAAGGCGACAAACTTCATGTGTTTACTTTTGTTTGCTTTGAAGTTTCATAACCCCATACCTTGTCTGCTATCTTAAGGCTTGCAAAAAGATGGGTTTCTGCGCATCTGTTTTCTGGTTGCCTGGTAGAAGAGGCCATTGAACTTTTGGTTGCACATGTCTTCCTCACGCCTCTCCCACTTGGTGTTCCTTGCTCCCGCATCAACGGATTATTAAGGTTTCTTTCCGCCACCATACTTTTGATTTTACAAAAAACAATAAAATAATGGTCTTGCCAACAATTAAAACGATACATCTTTCTTCACTGGACTGTATAACAGGTTCTTGCGATTACTAGCAGACTATGACTGGATGTTCTATCCGTTGATTGTTGACATAAACAACGACTTTGGCAGAAATGACGAGAAGAAGATCAATGTGAGTCCCATGTTTTATGGTGGGTCTAATGTTGAGCTACATTTGTTAGGACTGCCATATGTAAATGCTTTGTGGTTTTTTTAGGATAACTTCATGTCAAGTAGAAAGGGTTACGAAGAGGACAGACAAAACATAAGTTCAGCCATGTTCTTGGCTGCTCCTTACGACAAGGCATCAGACGCATGGACAACAACTTCACCAAATTTATCGGTTAGTAATTAGAATAAGCTTTTGAAAGTTCATCCAGCACCGCTCTGTATTTTTCTTCTTGTTTTAACTCAAGCTTACTATATACTTTGTTAAAGGAACAAAAAAGATTGGTGGCTTATGCTCGAAGCAGCGCAAACGTGTTGAGCAAGCTGGTATTGCAAGAAAATAATGATTCTGTTCAGTGGGAGGTGAGTGAGATGCATTGAAAACAAAATTGCTTTGAGATGGTATTGCAAGAACATAATTAATACAATGTTGACTAATATAAATATACATGTTGCAGTGCCTTTTCAGGACACCCTTGAACAACTATGACGCAGTTATTCTTCTCCATAGAGAGAAATTACCTTACCCACGTCGTCTTATGTTTCCGTCAGAAGTTAACAAAGGTCTCAGACATGACTCTCTGTCTCTAGTTCTTATGTTTCTATCGTTAAATCCATAAATTAATATACTCTCCGAATGATTTGAGCAGGGAAGCATGTAGCACGTGGAAAGGCAAGTAGAGCATTTAATCCTTTTTTGTTGCCTGGAGATTTGAAGAGAAGCCCTGAGGAGCTTAAGAAGAAGTTAATGGTGGACTTTGAGCCAACCAAGTGCTTCATGAGTGGGTTGCAGGCAAGTTTTGTAATCAAAACCAAAACATTAAAAGTTATTCAATTTATTTATCAAAGAAAGAAAGCTTTCTCGGGATTCTTAGCTTCTGTGGTTGTGTGCAGGAAGAGTTTGGGACGTTGAAGCCTTGGTATGATCATATAGGAGGAGACGCGATTGGTTTAACTTGGACTAAACACAATTCAAAGGTAAAAAAAGCAAAACTTCTGAAAACTTTCTTAAAACAAAAAAATCGAAGCAAATGTGTAAATGTTTGATTACAGAAACGAGAACGAGATGAAGAGGAAGTGGAAACTAATCCAATAGAGATGTTAAAGGCGGTAGGCGAAATGGGTAAAGGGTTGGTGAGAGATATCTACTTGCTCAAGCCTCCACGCTTTCTCTAATGGTGTGAGAAATTGTTATGTATTTTTTTACTCGGCCATCTTCCGGGGGAAATTTTGTTTTTGTTTCAACTTGTCCTAGACTTGATATAATGTATTTTTTTTTTTTACGTAATTGATATAATCTGTTCGATTAGAACTCGAATTGTTTTCTCATTTTTGATGAGTCTCTTTTAGCCAGGAAAGGTTATGTCTCTAATCTATTAAATAAAATTTGCATCATGCTTAATCTTGACAAGTTATCTCTATATATATGTTTTCTAAAATATCAAACACACAAAATCTTTTTTATAAATTAATTTCCAACCGAGACGGATTTTACAACAAGAGCCAACAGGTTTTCTGAAGACAATCAATTTTCAACCCAACACAAACCCAAAGAAAAAAACGGCCCCCAAAAAAAATGCTCAAAAACTCTACAAACTGACAAACAAGGAAACGAGCTTCTTCTTTAATTGCACTTGGGGGAGTTGTCGAAAGAACTGGTCTTTGTTACAGTAATGATCGTCTATCTCATCGTCTTCTTCCATGTGACGTCTTAGAAACAGCTTTCATGCCTTGAGAATCTTTGAAGCAGACAAAGTGTACTAACGTTTTCCCGTTGGGATAAACAGCAAAGACGCTTGTCCCGATCTTCTTTTTGCACAATGAACACATGCTCTCGCTTGTTACTTGCACCACTCCTTTCCTATGTTTGTACAGTTCCTCTTTCACCTATTTGTTTCAACATAATATTGTTCTGTTACGAATAACATCAATCCTAAGGCTTTATATGATTTTCATCATCACAGAGAACTTTCTTTTGGTCTGATGATAACTTTGGCTTCCAGAACATACCTGTAAGCTTTCACTCTGCCTCAAACTCTTGATGACTGAAAAGTTCCTGTGTGCTTCACTTGAATTTCTTAGAAGGGGTGCAAGAAACGGAAGCAGGTTCTGCAGGAATTGGATAAAGAATGGGCCAAACTTCAATAAGATGCTAGTAAGCAGTAGATATTTGGGGAAAGATAAGAAGTGACGATCCTAATCTAGAATTGGTAACCTAGACAAGTCAGATTGAAAACATTACCTGGAGTTTAGTTTCTCTTGGTAAAAGCTTGAGGGCTTGTGCACCATTGATCCTCTCCCACCTTTGGCTCAACAGATCAAGAACTTCAGAAATCATGACGGTGGAGTTTCCTTCTTCCATGGGTTCCTCAGCATCAACGTCGCTTCTTCCACTGTCAGTGCTGCTACTGAGACCAGCTCGCATATCCTCAGCACCTTCTATTGCAACAATTTTCTTGGACCGGCCTCCTTTAACTTTTGAAGACAAAACAGACTCCATCATCTTCGTGGTCTCTGAACTTTCGAATGATCCTAGAGCTACAATACGTCTTGCAAAGTCCTTTGCACTTCTTTTAGGATTCAGGTATATTTGCAGCAGTGTGAGGTAAATGTTGCTTGACGGTTTTCCAGATGGTAGATAAGAAACGGACTCATATATACGATCACAGTAAGCCAGCGCCAGATCAGGTGCATGAAGCTATAAGAAAAAAACCCAACAAGTTAAGCCATAAGCAACACACACGGATATCTGAATTCTACATAGTTTCACAATGTACTTATCTATACAATGATATAATTATCTACACTGCATTTGCGTAGCAAAATGTTTTTTTTTTTTTTTTTTATTACAACTAGCTAACATTGAGAAGGATATTAATGATATTTGGTACACAAGAAGATTATTGATCGGTACCTTATGAACATATATTGACAAAGCAAGCTCATGTTGATTCATTTTGCCCAATATAACTGCACGCTCTTCATAGAGAGCATCACGTGGAAGACGCTTCAACAAAGTCTGTGGACTATATCCGGAGATGCTCTCTAGCGCAGACAATAGTTTTTTCCTTTCGGGAGGATGATCCTTGTCATCCCATTTCTGCTGCGCATTCTTTGCAGCATGCAAGTCAAGCACTTCTGAAAGGTAGATTTGTACCTGTAACATCATCCAAATTGTTACTGCCAGAAGTATGTACTGCTTATGTAACGTAAGCTCAATGAAAATGCTTCCCATAAGTGCTATTTCCTCACCATCTCGTTTTGGAGGTTTCCAGAAACTGCGGTTTCATTCATTGCCATCATAAGTTCTAAATATCTACCCTGCATATTTGGAGCATGCTGCTTCAGATACGAATTGACAAGGTCAGCCGAGATATTTCCAGACAAAAACAAGTCGATGGTTTGTGTTGGACAGCTTTCCAGGACAAGCATAGAGTACTCCAAGACAAGCATAGGATCAGTCCTGCAGAGAGGCTACAAAGAGAAATTCACCATCAAACAGTTAGCATATCACAGCTATTTCTTAATACTCACTTCAACATGAAAATGTAGACCAAGTTATCTTCAGTCAATACCAACATCAAACGTGGTTAACAAATTTGTAGTTTTCTACGACCATTTAGAATCTAAAGATAGACAAGACAAAAAGTTAGCACCGAGAAAACCTGCCTTGAGATATTCAATGATCAACTCAGGACTAAATATCTGTGTAACTTCAGTTTGTGACTGGTTTGATTTGGACTCTTCCGACAGCTGGTTAAGAAGCTTAAGGGCTTCATGGTGCATTGAATTGCTCTTGAACAATTCTAATAGTGCAGAATAATTTTTACTTTTCATGAGAATGTCCTCGCAAATCTTTACGTCACAGTAGTTGACGCCCTTTAATAATTCTATAGCAGCTCCAGACTGGCCAGTGTGTAGAAGTGCTTGGAGAAGAGCTGTATCTAGGATTGCTGCCATCTCCCTGGCACCCGAATTAAGCGGGATCGTACCACGACCCTGCAGGAAAAAGTTGTTCAACCATCAACAAAGAACTTAGTATCCAAGAAGTAGTCATCAATCAGCTATTACCTTGTTGGACTTCTTAGACTTGGAAGAGTCATATGCTCCATAAGTTTTGCCGACAGCATCTGAAATGACCTCTTCTGTTCCTTCAGAAGTGGCCTTCTCGATAATACCTGGTCTCTTCTTCTGCAAGTACTTTATAAGAGCCATTAAAGTGTTGTGACTCATTTTCTTAGATTCAAGGGCTGCATTGTCTTCAGATTCCAAATAATATCGAGGAGATGAAGACTCCATATCATCTGAAATGCCGGATGAACCTCTTGACAGAGATGCTTCATCCCCAGAAATGTCCACCATCTTATCTGGTTGAGGAATTATTGTTGTTTTAGGAAGAATAATGGATGGATACATGGAAAGTACATGCGTAATATCTACTTGAGATGCCAGGAAGTGTTCCATGGCTTCCTCATAGCTTCCGTTTTCAAAAAGATAATGAGCAAATCTGTATCATGATAAAGAGAAAACGATTATGAACATAAAGATTCCCATGGAACTACTCATTACCGCTAATGGGTAAATATTAAAGTTCTAGCTTTAAACACCTTGTATGAATCGAACTCTCTTTCGCAGCTCTTAGGCTTGACTCTTCAGGGGGGAGTAACTTGCATAGAGCTAAGGCTTCCTCAAAGTTTCCTGACGCTGTTAATTGCACAATCTGCGATGACACTTAACTTTCTCAAAAAATTTCAAAAGCATCTCCTACGAGTTAAAGCAAAGTCATTGTACATTGCCATTGCCATATAAAGGATACATGCCAGGTAAAATAAGAGAAAATTGAAAAATAGTATCATATTCAACCGATATATGAGGTCAAAGGTAACACATTATCATATTCGTCCATGAGAACTCAAGAGTATCAGCAAGAAACATCAATTATTCTCAGAGCTAAAGTGAATACCTGGGCACCGATAGAAACAGGGAAGAGAACATGAACAGAGTTATCCAAACCAACAATCACAGCATTGTTGCTCTTGACAAGGTGACGAATATTTTGGAGAACAATTGTCTGTATTAAAGGATAGGGGCTTCGTAGCAAGCGAACCTATAAAAAAAAAAGGCAAAAAAGGCATAAGCGCATAACAGGTTTCTACAAGTGAAAAGAGAAGCAAACTGGATTCTCGATATGGTGAACTTTATATACCTCAACTCGTCGAGGCAACAAGGCTATTGCATATGGGTTTTGAATGACAATAGCCATTGGTGCCTCTGACCAACAAATTCTCTCTGTCTGAAGTAGCTTTCCATTCTGATCAACAAAAACTCCAATGTTCTCCTACAAGTAGAAGAAGAAACTAATAAAGACGACACTTTGAAACATAAGAAGAGGCAAAAGTGACAAAATTGGGGCCAAGAAGATGTCAGATACAAATAAGAATATCACACACAACAACAAAAATAGATGCTAGCACAATGTTGCCCACGAAAAAAATTCAAAAATCTAAATACATATTCTTTTAGGAAAACCGAGCAAATACATTGAATGGGGAAAACAATATTTTACCTTCCCCAAAAGAAGTTCACCAGAAGGTAGAGAGATCACGAGAGGAGGAGCAACCCTACCAGAAGGAAACACCTCAGAGAGAGTCCCATTGGCAGTGTTAAGTATCATGTACTCTTTTCTAATGCCTAAACAAATGTTGTCTCCGCACCAAGAAATTGACTTGACAGTATCAGGAACTCCATAGTCTCTCACCTCTACAAATCCTCCTCCTCCTGAACAATCAACAGAAACGACTCATCATCAACAAGAATCCAAAATTCAATCTCAGAGATTGGATAATAAAAAAATTGAGTAGAAAGTACCGTCGTGCTTAAAGACACAGACCCTCTTTTGCCTAGCGAAACACAGGAAGCCACGGCGATCATCCCAAGAGTAAGCATTCGCGCCTTTAGCTTTGGTAATCACAGCGACGGTCTCCAAATTAGGAAGCCCATGAAACGCGATGGACTCCGAGAGAGACAAAAGCAGCTCTCTGGAAGCCAAAACCTCCATCGCCACGATCGGTTTCTTAGAGAATCCGGCCACGGTGGTCTCGAGGACGTAAGACTCTTGATGCAACTCCGAGGGAAGAGAGCGATCGGAAGCGGAAGATTCCGGAGAGTAAATGCGGAGGGAGCCGTCATAGCATCCGGCAAAGAGCTTAGAGCCGTAGGATTCAACAGCATCGATCCTAGCGGGACAATCCTTGAGAAGCTGAAAGGAATCATAAGCGTTGTGAACCATTGTCTCTTTCGTCGACCTTGGGAACGCTTCTTCTAGGAATCACCAAGTAGTATTCATGGTGTTTAAATAGGAAAAAACAAAAATCTGGGAAATGATGATGATGAGGATCAGAATTGAGAAAATGTCGGCAGGATCATGAACCCTAAGTCCAATAATTTACGATTTTTATCATTACAACATTTGATTGATTCTCTCAAATTCCGAGCTTGGAGATACAGATGAGAACACAGATGATTTCCACAAATCGAATGTGCTTTGGTAAAAAAAAAAAAAAATCGCAAAATTTTAATATTTGTTTCCGGCGGGGCTCGAACCCGCGACCTTCGGCTCATAAGACCAACGCTCTAACCAACTGAGCTACGGAAACGATTACGAACATGAATCTCAACTTATATATTTAAGAATACATTATATTATTTCATATGAACCCACATTGATTCTCTATGTTATATATCAGAAACAAGTCAAGAGCAATGATTTCATCAGAACTGTATATCATAACTAACTTGAGAAAAAACATTAAAAAAGGATAATTCCCTTGTCTTCATTTAATAAACACAAAACAATTACACATGGTAACAATATTCTCTCACACATACATAAACTTTAATGGCAACAAGGAACGTCTCTGCTAATTAGAACATTAAGAAAACATATATATGGCTTACTAATATTAGAATGATTTCATTCTCCAAGTTAGTTAACAGCACATTTTTATTGGCTATTCTTCAATAAACCTTTATTCATCTCTTCTTGTTTCTGTGTGTGTATATATATATATATTTTTTTTTGAAATCTCAGCTAGCTGCTGATGCAAGAGAAGTGACCGGCTCAGGAACAACATCGGAAGCAGAGAAACCGTTTGGTTTCGGATACTGTTTCTCCTCTAATCCCCAGAACTTGGCGGTTTTGACATCGTCTTCAAACATCTGTCTTGAGAAATCCTGATGATCATACTCTAGTGTTGCTTCTCCTCCAAATTCCTTGGGGAGATTCTCCAAATCAAAGTGTGATCTCATTAATTCATCACTTGTTTTGTCTTTTGGGTACACAAATTTCACCTTTTGAGCTGTTCTTGGGTCCAAGAAGTACTTAACAGCCTACATGGAGAAGAGTAGGTACTCTTTAATGAAGACAAAAAAAGACAATATTGTGTAAATGATGACTCTTTTTTCATCATATATACCTTGTAGCCTGCTTGGAAGAGCCTTGGAGGATTGTAGAGAAAGGAGATACCGAGTCTCTCAGGGTAATGATTCTGTAGAATGTAGATAATGTCGCGTGTTGTTTTCATGGGGGCATTATTAGCCATGGACCAACCAGTAAAGTCTATGAGCCAAGACATTTGTTCTTGTCCTTTGGGAAGATTAAGGATTGCGTTTTCAAGAAGATACACCAAATGCCGGATGTTACCTTCTGCTGATGTTGTGTTCTGTTTCGTAAGATAATTAAGAGACATATATATGTATGTATATGAGTTTTTTAATCCAAATATATATATATAATTACCTGCAATCCTGGTCTCATTATAAGCACAGTCCTACCTTGTCGATCATGAAAACTAGCTCTTGAAACTTTTCCAGTCTCACCTTCATGTGCTACTTCATGCTGGAGATGATCAGAGAAGAAAAAACAGAAGATTGAAATGAGTCAATGAACATATCTTTAGTCTTTAGATGTTGAAATCTTACCCAACGGATCTCTTGAGGTTTGTATGTTGATCTCCATTTAAGAGTCTCCTCAACCATTTGCTTGGATTTTTCGACATTCCAATTACGAGCATCCAAATATCTCCTCAAGGAAGCATCAGAGCAGAAAACTAAACTATGTCCAGAGAGCGGTCCTATCGCGGATCTCAATTTGCTAACCTGAATGTTTTATTACCAATGCTGAGACTTTGGAAATTAGTTAATCCAAAATAGAAAGCTTCTTGTACCTTGTTATCTTGCTGAGAATCATCCTCTAGTTGGTGAGCATTCCTTCTCTTGAACATTGTTTTAATAAAACAATCTTTAATCTTGAAAAGGGATTAAAAAGAGATAAGATTTATAAAATATACTTAATAGAAGTCAAATAAAATGAGATTTCACAAAAAAAAAAACAGAGTTTTGATCCAATAAAAGCTAATTCAGATTCAAGAATCAGCAATAGGAGCTTCAAGAATCGGCTATTAATAGATCAATAATTCCTACTAGTAATGAAGATCTTACAAAGAGGTAAACAGTTTTTTAGTTGATAATTGGCCTTTGAATCTTCCTCACACACATAGTATATGATAGAAAATCACATGTCTTGTAGAAAAAAGCATAAGCCTGGCTTTAAAAATGATGACTCAAAGAATATATTACATTTTGACTTTTCAAGAACACAAATAGTGAAGAGTAAAAATCCATCAAAAACAAAACAATTCTCCATGAAACATTTCTAGATATACTCATTGATCGTGACTCTAAACATTTCTTTAAATAAAATCAGATCAAGCCAAATGTTAGCTCACGGAAATTTCTTGGTGGAGAGAGACTTGAAAACAGAAATCGATCGAATCAACACGTACACTCGGTTTTTAGACAAACGAAATATCAAAATGGAAACGCAAAGAGAATCTAACCTGATTATTCGGATCTTTTGTATCAGTTATCGAGAGAGAAAGAGAGAGAGAGACAGAGAGAGATCAATGGGGTTTGGTCGTGGTCACGCGAGTATCATTCCCAACTCTAAAGGGACTAAAAACCGAGAAACGTGGGAAAATTGATTTTGCAGACATTTAACAAAGTTTATGTGGTTATATTCAAAAAAATCTTGAAACTGGGCCCAAATATGTTTAAGTCAAAGGCCCATTGGTTGGTAATAATAAATATTTTCTTTGTTTTATTTAATTTTTATACTATTAATTCCTAGTTTGAGCAAATACATAAGATCTGAAACGATTATTAGAAAAATACAAGAGATCCAAATTCGTGCAGTAATAAAGATTTGGTGATTTTATAATATATATTATTTTTAACTTACTTAATTTTATTTAACGGAACGGATGGTGAATCCGATTTACACGGTTTTGGAAGAAGATTACACATAGTGTAAAGATTAAAGTACAAATAAAAATTTAACTTAATTAGAAACCAAATCTTCCGCTTTGGTTATAATATTGGATTTCCTCGTATATTAATCTAGCCACGGCCACTTCTGTTGCCTCGACCACGATTACCACGTCTACTCCCAGCTAATTGCCACTGCATTTCCTTAACGCTTCATCTATTGTATCACGATCTCGAAGAAGTAATTATAGTTATAAAACTTATTAAATTCACTAATTACCTTCTAAGGAAAAAAATGTATTTAAATTTTAAATTTCATTATGTGCAAACCACTCTTTCGTGGGTTAGGTAGATAAAGACAAACCCGAAAGAAAGAAAAAGGGTCCAGAAAACACAGCATCAGCTAATAATAATATTAAAAATGTAACGTTTTACTCGAAATATTATTTTTTAAACATTAAAGAATCGGTTAAGAAATATAACCAGGTGCGTATGATGTGGTTTATTTAAATTAGCATATATATATAGCTTTGATTAAATCAGCAGCATTGACATTGCAACAATTTTATAAAATTACACCATGTGACGTTAATCCGACCCTTATCGCTTCTTAATTTATTAGTTTTTATCATCTCTTCTACCAAAATATAAAAGTATCGATCGGTCGTCTCTCAAATACTATTCTTCTTCTTCTGCTTATAATCATAAAACAACTCATCGACTACCCACAATGAGGTAGTTGAAAGTAATATTCAACTGCTTAAACCATTGTATGGGGTGTTGAATAATTTGAGTGGGATGACATTGAGGTTTTTGTGTTGAAAACTTTCAACACAAAAAAGTGGGTCCCACGTATCATTTTTTTATTAAAAAAATAGAGATTTTGGTGACCGAAATATTTAATAAATGGGTGATGAACTTTTTTGTTTTTTTTTACATCCACATTATTTAACGCAATTATTGGATTTGAAATTATATTATTTATAAAAAAAAAGTTATATCAAAATTCATCATTTTTCATACTCTATAAATAGAGACTTGTTTCATTAGATTTGGACACACAAAAAAACCATCTTCTTAACAATATTCTTCTATTTAGCCTATCACAAACTCTTGTTTTTATCTTCTCCTATCTTTGTTGAATTTCAAACGATAGTCGTTATTAATAATAACTAATAAAAAAATCTAAAACATAAAAGAAATTAAAAATAATGAAATAAAAAATGGTGGGTAGGATGTTGAATTTTATTAAACAAATCATTGTAGGGTATAAAATTTTAGTAGATGTTGAATTATTAGGTGGAAGAAAAAGAAAATGATGTGGAAGAGAGAGATATGATGTGGAGGGTGTTGAAACTTAAAACCATTGTTGATAGTCTTACATCGTCAATCGTTTTTGTTGCCACATCAAAATTTTAGTATTCGATGTTGCCGGTTTAATTCAATCAGCACCGATTTAATTAGCCCACATTGCAATTAACGTTAATCATGGTTATCTCACACACCACACGAAGTAGAAAACTATATTAATACCATCAACAAGAAACAAAAAAAAAAAAAACTATATGATTTGACCAGTCTAGTTAGAAAAAAACAATTTGAATACAAACGCTTTTTTACCTGAAACCAGTTCCATGAAAAACACCCCAAAACTATAAACATCGCTTAAGGTACTTGTGTGAAAGTATTTTTGGATCTAATTGTAACCCTAGACATTTTGTACATATGTCATTAGTTGTTCTTTTTGTGTACAAGGGCCAACCTAGAAGCCGAAAATCATATAATTTTATTTGTCACCAATTTTTGTTAATAAACGAACTTTGAATCTTCTTCACGCATACGATAAACTCTCTAGAAATTCGATCACAGTTTTCTCTAATTCTAGTCTTCTAGAAAAGCATAAAATCCATTTGTCAAAAGAAACCAGCACATAAATTGACCGGCATATGGATTTAAATGATTCCTGGTTCAAAAGATATCTATTACAATAAACTTTTTAAGCACTTATGTATATATATATAATGAAAGATTATATGTTGAGAAAGAAAAATATAGTGGATTTGACTTATCAGTTAAATCCATTTTTTTCAAAAAAAGAAAGTTAAGTTCATTTAAACAAAACGTATTCTCCAACACCTCTTCCATGAAACTTTACTAAACACTATTGTTGATCACGAATCTAAGGAAACTTTTGAAGCTCACGGAACTATCTTTGTCAAGATAGACGTAATTAAATCGAAGCAACACGAACAAAAAAAAACTAAAAACTCGATTTTAAAGCAAACGAATTCAAAATCAAAACGCAATGACAAACACCTTTAATTACATACAGATATTTCAATCAGTAGAGCAAACTGATCGGAGGGGGAGAGAAGAGAAAGATAGAGGAAAGAGATCAATGGAGTTTGGTCGTCACTCGATTATCATTCTTATAATCGAAAAACAAATCATCAATGAAGTTAAAGATTTTAGTTGGGCAGATACATCATCAGTCGTTATTGTTACCACATCAGAATTTTAGTATTCGTTGTTGCCCATAATGCAATTAATGTGTATCATGGTTATCACAACAACACCACGTATAACACAACAAGAGGTAGAAAACTACAGTAATAGGCATCAACAACAAAAGAAATTGAAACTATACACTTCAAATTCAGGCGGAGGAAAATCTGGTGTCGAAAAAGATACAATGAGTTTATTGGCCGTAGCTACAACTAATTCAACGTTTTCATCGATAAGTGATCATTTTAAGAAATATAAAAACTTGGATTAGTGATTCAGTTTCAAAGATTATATTTGAAAAAATATTAAAGACGCAGTTTGATTAAAACGGATGGTAGAATTATAGGTTTACATTACTTGAGAGCAAATAATTTCAATCGCAAAAATTGAAAAATATAGTTAAACGTTTTAGCAGCTTGTTTCAACATTTCCACTCAATTTTACGTTCCGAAAAAGCTGATGTTTAACAAAGGGGTAAAACACAAAATAGTTATTAAAGTCATGTTAACAAAAAAAATCATACGTAGAATGGAAACAGAATTTGTTGTTCTTGGTAAATTATATGGAAACACCATTTGGACCATTTCTATTGCTCATCTCCCATTTAAGGCGTAAGTGAATAAGACCATTATTCGTTTCGACAGTCCATTAGGATAGAGTTTTCCACATATAGGGGGCGGTTTAATTACCAATCATCATTTATAAATGATCTAATACAGTAAAACCAAGTCTAATGCAAATATTGTAGGTACAATATAGGTTTAGCTCAAGATTCAAGAGCTTCTTCAAGAGTCTTAGCATACTGTATTCGCCATTGCTTTACTAGATTCTAGTACATCAAGCCATTGCTTTAACGGTGATCAATTCCTCTACTTCCCTCTCGCCGATTGCCATTGGAAGCAACGTAGTTTTTCGCCTGCCTCAATAAAAAAAACAACTCATAATAATCATGTAAAATTAGATTCAAAATTATGTTAAATTTATATAATTTTCATTGTTGATGAATAAATGTAATGAAAGTAGGCAGATCTGGGTGGATTCGAACCACCATCCTCTCATAACGAGAGCTCTACCGTTTGAGCTTACAGATCTATATTATTATCACAAACCTTGCCCACTTGATTAAGCCCATGGGCTTCCGAGGAATTATTTTATTTGCTCCAATCTTTCTCCAATTCATCATCATGATGACGACAAAATCCTAGAGAAGGACAAAGTCTAATATTCCATTATAAGATTAAAACAGATCAAACCAAAACATGCACCTCACAAGATTATACAGAAGATCAACCTCATCTTGCAATCATTTAATACAGTAGACAGAAAATAAACGTAAATGCATGAAGAAAAACTGAAATTACTCTCATTCAAAAGATTAGATCCCATCATAGTGTGTGCAAGAGACTAAAGCAAGCATAATACAACTATTCAAAGTTTAGCTCAAGATTCAAGAGCTTCCTCAACAACAAAATACTTGGTTAAGTAAACAAGAGCTGCCGGCTTGAATTGTGTCCAATAGCCATCATCATACCCCCAAAAAACAAAAAACAAAAAACTTGTTCTAGATACCTTCATTGCTTCAACATGTAAATAAGCTTTTTCTTCTTCATGGAGCCGTGAGCAAATCCAGGTTCGCAACACTCAAGAAATATACCCTAAATACAGTGCAATATGTTTACAGTATGACGCAAAGTAATTTCTCTATTGATTGTTCTTTATGTAATACCATAAAAGTGGATACAATTTCTCAAAACGATTGTTCATATAGACAATAACAAAAAGTAGATAGATAATTATAAAACTCATGGCGTTTCTGGAAAGTGGTAAGCTGTTGAGTGTTAATATAAGCGAAAACGCAATAAAACAGGCACTTCAAAGCCGATATAGTATTTTCATAAGTCAATTTTGAGTAGTATTGATCTTTCTCATTCTCCATGAGGCAGCCGATTTCGAGGTAAATGAATACTTGCGAGTGTCAGACGAGTTATAGAAGTGAAACTAGAAAAAAAGTACCTTTTGAGTCGGAAGTTGGATCGATATAGAAATTGCCCCTTTTAGTCTCCAGATCCGCTGATCAATTCAAAATATTTCTCGAGATATTTTGTGAATAGAGAGAGATGAGAGCAAGAAGACACATAGAGAGGGGAGAACCCGGGCAAAATAAAAAGAAATACCCCGTGCGATCTCCCCTCACCAACACGAAACTATTTTCTTTTATTATTAAGGATTTTTGTGTGACCTGCCATGCAAGCGCACCTGTCATGGCAAAGGTCGGATGACAAAGATGTTGATCAGAACTTATCGTCCCTAAAAAACATCTCATACATCCATCAAACTCAATATCAAACCACATATCTCTGCCTCTTCGCTCCTCTTCTTCAATCTCTCCTTCTCCCACGATCCGATTCACCACCTCATCATATCACAGATCCAGGCCGATTTCTAGATCCAATAACAGATCTGGGAATCCGAAATCAACAAATAAATAATATTACAAAGGAATCCAATCGAATTAAACGAATCAATGATCAGATCCAGCTACGAGAGGACATGATTACCAGCAATTCAACCGATCGCGCCTGCTACGATTCGTCTTCTGTCCATGAATCAGCTAGATACGTAGATCGAGAGCTGATCTGCGACGATCTACACCGAGAAGACTCAGATTCGCCGACAGAGCAGAGAGATCTAGAGAAAACGATGAACAAAAATTGAATGAAAAGGATGATTGAAAAACCAAAGAGATGAACGCGTTATCTTTATACAGAGGGTTAGGACTAATGGACGGACGAGATCGAATGAATAGATAGTAAGATCAACGGTCCACGTGTGATCTCTTGTGGGGGAGGTTACGTGTTTTGGGGCGTTTTTAATGAGAGGCGACACAAAAGGAACAAAACAAATAATTTAAAAGAATTTTTAAAAAGACAGCTATTAAATGGTGTTTTACCGATTCCATGCCACGTTTTCTCATTCGAAAATTGAATCTTCGTCGCAATTTCCTTCACGCCTCTTCCATATATGTATTTCTTTTCTAAATATTGCTTTCAGAAATCACTATTGCTCGCCTTCTAGATCAATCTTCTACTCCGTCAAAATAATAATAATAATAAATCTTGTAGATTAATAATGCTTAAGGGGGAAAAAAGAAGAAAGGAAAGTAGCATCAATGACGATAAAAAAAACTCATATTTAACCATATAATTATACTGAATTCGTAGTTATATTATGCTGTGTGTGTAAATTGCAATATTACCTAAATTGCTCTCATGCTTCTTCTTTTTTGTTTCTTTTTCTTCATCCTCCTTCTTCTTCACGCCGATTAAGATCAACCATAATTTCTTTCGTCCTTCCCATAACTAAAGCTTTCGATTTGGGACAAATATGAGATATCAAAATATTTTATTGTGCACTATACGATTTTCCGTCATTTAAATAGTATCTATTTATTGTGAACATTTTTTATCTATTTTTTTATTTTATTTTCTTTGTTAGTCACTTAAATATCAAACTCCTATAGTTATATTCTTTTTTTTTTCCTCCAATATCAAACCTAAGAGATTTCATATTAATCTGATAATACTAGCACACATCACTATTATGTTGATAGCACAAACCACTATATTACAAATCATGGTTATATATACTTTTATTTTATCAAAAGAACGAGTTACAACTTACAAACAGAGGAAAATAACGTTTTCACACAAATTTACATTCACATCCCAACCAATCAAATAGATAGTCTTATGGACTACGACTTATATTTTACAAATATTACATTGGAGTGAAAAATAGAGAAATAAATTGGAGATAGTCTTATAAGTTGTAACTCTTTCAATATTAATCAAGTTTTTTTGATAAAATACTCGTATATATATAACCATGACTTGTAAGTTGTAACATAGTGGTTTGTGCTAATAATATCAAGTTATCAACATTCACTAAAATATCAAATTCACCTAATTCACTCCAAAAAAAGTTGGGAATGTTTTGGGCGTTGACTATTATCCCAAGGAACAAAATAATAATGGGCCACGAACGTCACTGGGCTATTACAAAGCCCACGATCAAATCACGGCAGTTACTCGGAAAATCCAAGCAATCAAACCCAAAGGGTTATTATTATGCTATTGATGTAGTGCCGGAAGCCTCAACGACCAGCTAACATCGTGAATGGCAGGCTCAAGATCTCAATGACTCAATCTACACATGAATATGTAACTTAACCTCTCCCTCTCTCACTCTCTTTAAGAAACTTCGTTTAGGTTCCGTATGATTTTTTCCAAAACTTCATATAACTCGGATTGAAACAATTTTTACCAATGTTTAAACCAAAATATTTTCCTTTTGATTTTTGAAACTTCAGTGCTGTTTAAACCTGATTTTATTTCAAAACCATCATTCAGGAAAGATAGACTAGGAGAAGAGATATTTGTGCAAGTGTGAGTAGATTCTCTTCATTTTTTTTTTCCATATGCTTTTTGTGCTCCATGGAATGCAAACTTTATGAGAATGACCTGTTTGACATGGACCGTCCGATTACACTAACTAAGCATCACATCTTCCCACGTGCTTTGTACGCCTTACAATCCAATGAAACACTACTAAGCTAGCATAATGCTTCCGGCACTACATCAATAGCATAATAATGCCATTTACGGCGGTAAAAAAAACCAGACCCCTTAACTGCCATTTAAAATACCAACGTCTGTCTTCACGAAGAACATTAGCGCCAAAATTCACACCTTTTTTCTTTAACCGTCTTTTTCAAAGTACCTCCTCCTATTCCTTATTATATCCTAGTCCTAATCAAAGTCTCTTCAGAGCGTTCTCCTACTCATTTATCATCATCACTTGAACCATCATCATCGGATGTTGTCTGAAGAACTAGAACTAGAATCTCCATCATCACCCTCATCTCTCTTCCTCTTAAGGTTGGATGATGCAATTGAATAAACAACCTCAACTTCGTCGTCCTCCTCATATTCTTCTTCGCCTTCAACTTCCTCATCTACTTCGATTGCTTCTGCCACAGGTTGAGCTAGGTACCCTCCTCCATACTCTTCATCCTGTCAAAACTCATCAGTTAATCACACCCAAAAAAACGTAATCATAAACCACACAACAAGATAAATCTCACCTCGTCTTCACCATCCTCAACGCCTTGTTCTTCTTCTTCTTCCCCGCTCTCGCCATCGTCCTCATCCAGCTCATGCCCATCAATCTCTCCAATTATGATATTCCTCAGCAACTCATTCCTATGTGGCACACCAAGATCTATCTCATCATTATCTACCTCTTCTTCGCCCACATCATCCTCATCATTATCCTCGCCCATATCATCCTCATCAACAAGAAAACCATCGTCATCATATTCATCTCTCCCCTCTTCCATATCACTGTCATCGTTTTCTTCATCGTCCACATTCAGAAGCACATTTTGAGATCCATTGGCAACAAAATCAATCATCAAATTTGATTGTCTTCCCGCCTCTGCCACTTCCTCATGCCCATCAAACGATCCATTTGTGCCCTTTTTGCAGCCAATTCCTCGGTGGCACCCTAAGATGTCCCTCATCTTTATCCACCTCTTCTTCGCCCTCTCCCACATCTTCCTCATCATGACTATTACCAACAAGAAAACGTTGGCAGTGGTGAATCTGCCACTAAAACACAGATTCAGGAGTCCCAAATTTTGAAGATCTCAGAAGAATAAATATATCATAAGGATCCATGATTCTACATATATTTATAAGAGTAGCTCTACGTAATTACCAACCGATAGAATGCAAAAGGAGCATTTTGATTTCGAAACAAGAATATGAATCTCCCAAAATTGAACTATCGTGTTCATCTTTTGGCTTCAGCAAGTAGAAATCATCGTAGGTTTATATGTAAAGGTGTGTTACCATCAGCTACTTGTTGCTGGCTTGTGTAGAATTATCTTCAAGCTTCTTCTCAAGTCCCTTGCGCTCTTAGAACAAACCGGAAGAAAGAGAAGAAAATTGAGAGATTATAGATGCATTAGACCACCACTTAGTCTATTATGAACAACAGAAAAGAAGAAATCTAAAGATGAATCATTGAATTCCAATTTGGAGTGATGGAAGCTCTACCAAACTTGACCAACCAAGGCCACTTATTAAAAATCACAAACAAACCTTTTTTTGATAAATTATATTCGACTCTCGGTTATTTTTAAATATTTTTTTTTTCCTCCTAGTCCGTTTCTTCTTCTTATTTTTAAATTATTATTTTTTAAGACTTTCACGTTGTTTAAAAACAAAAACTTATTTCAGAAAAGATTTTGATATCTACGAATACCCAGTTTTTTTTTTATAGATATCTGATATTTGATATCACTGGTGTTTGGATCCAAATCCGGATAATTAAAAATATATATGATAAATTCAGATATTCTAAAGTATGCAATTCTGATGATAGCATAAATCATACTTCTACCGAAATAAAATAAAAATGATCCAATCATTAGTTTTTATTAATTTTAAATCGTATGAGAGGCAATGATACAAACATATCAATGTATCATTGGTTGACTACGCAACAACATTTGTTTCTCATTGGGCGGCCAGAAAGGCACAATAGAAAAGAGTGATCTTCATCAGGGCTTGTGCATATGTTCTTACAGTCGGCATCCGTTTTACAAGGACCTTTGTAGTGACATGTAGCTGAAAAATTATTTAAAACAAATAATCCAAATTAACTGGTTTTAGGTAGCATTATATATTTCTATGGAGAAATAGAGGAAGAAAATATTACCAGTTGATTGAGAAAAAATAATAAAAATAATTAGGATGAATTCGAATCTAAATTTAGATCCAGATATTCTAAAATTCTAAAGTATGCAATTCTAATGATAGCATAAATCATACTTCTACATAAATAAAATAAAAAATCATCCAATCATTAGTTTTTATTAATTTTAAATCTTATGATAGGTATGATACAATCATTAGTCGACTGCACAACAACATTTGTTTTTCATTGGAAGGCCAGAAAGACACAATAGAAAAGAGTGATGAATCAGGGCCTGTGCATATGTTCTTGCAGTCGGCATTGGTTTTACAAGGACCTTTGTAGCGACAATGGGTTCCAAAAATATTTATGGCTGGAAAATTATTTAAAACAAATCATCTAAATTAACTGATTTAAGCTAGCATTATTTATATGGAGAAATAGAGGAAGAAAATATTACCAGTTGATTGAGAAAACAGAAGAAAAATAATTAGGAGCAGAGAAGCAAGTTGAAACTTTTGTGCTGACATTATTGTCTTTGTAGATCTTTTCTGGTGAAGATAATTTTTGGTTTTTCTTCTTTATATAAGGGAGTAGATCGGTACATACATTCCTAAATTAATTCCTTAACAAAGAAATATATACATACCTAAAAAATATAATTGCAATAATGTCTAACATATCCTATGAAAATCTTGCATTAATTATATATACCATATTCTCTACAACAAAAATCCAAATTTAAATAAAATAAAATAATTATATACCATAATCTCTTCAACAAAAAACCAAATTCAAAAAAAAAAAAAAAAATTATATACCATAATCTTGCATTAATTATATACAGTAATTTATTTCTGTCTCATGCCATATATGACAAACCAAAAGATCCGGTCAAACAGAAAGAAATTATCAAAACCAGACCAAAGAAACATATGCTAAAAGGGAAAATAAAAATAAAAATAATTATAACCGAACAAGAAACTCCGAAATAAAATTTATGAATCTAATTTACAAACGTTTCAAAAGAGTCACTCTTTGCGACTAATTTCCAACCACACTGAAGGTTTTATTACTCGGCCAATTGAGATATAAATGAAGCCTACATGAGATAGCAAAAAGGGTCGACAATTTTCCCTCCAAACTAAATTTGCTTGAAAATTCAAACCTTCATCGGAAAATTCCAAGACTGATCAATAAATTTGAATGGTCATCGGAAAATATGAACATTCGTTGGAAAGACTCATTGGGCAGTTGGTCAACGACGTTGACTTCGACATTTGACTGCCGTTCACCGTCGCTGGAAAATTTTCAAAAAAGAGATGAAATTCAAAAAAAAAAAACTTTAAAAGAAGAATAACTCAAAAATTTTGAAACTCGAAAAATCAGAAAAACTCAATTATAAACCTTTACGGTTGTTTACCCGGAAATAAAAGGGATGTGGCCATGTCGGCCAACCCTTCAATCCTAAACAACTTCAAGGATTCAAGGTTCACAACTTCACATGAAAGAAAATTTGATTGAAAAAGATAAATATCCCTAATCCCAAAAAACGTTTTTGAAGACTACAAGATGACGTCTAAAACCGACTAACAAGTAAAAAGACAGACTTCCGAGGTTTTTGATTGAGGTCGGTTTATGATGGTTTCTGAGGTTGGTGAGCAACATCAGACTATAGAACATCTTAGGACCAAGAATCAGTACTAAGAACAGACAAGTTTCAAGAATGGAAAGGAGTTTGAAATCGGTTAAAAGGAGAAGAAGAGAGGTGGAAGATTTGTGGTGTTTTCGATTGTGAAGAAAGAGAGAAATGATAGAAACATGGGTATGATAATTTCGGAATGAAGAGAGGAAAAGGATACAAGAGAGTGTTATTGGAAATTCCCTTATGTCAACACACACATCATGCGCCTTCCAATGCAAGCTTAGATTAAGATTGAAATTAACCATTAACCCTCATGCAAACAATCAGATGTTGACACATATCCGTCTCTTGACTTAATCTTTGATTATTATTTTGTCGATTGCCTTATCTTTGATTGATAGTACGTAATACGATCGGTTTCTTTGGTCTGGTTTTGATAATTTACGTAAAACATGGTTCTAAGAATTAACATGAATCGAACACTCCTAATATATATATATATATATATATATATATGAAGGTTCGTTTGAAAAAAAAAAGTCCCTTAGTAAACCGATTGGTTTGTGAGTTATTCGGTGAGGTGGTTTATTTCCTTTTTAGATAAAATTTAGCCGAGGTTCGATTCCCAGTTATATGTAAATATATATATATATATATTTTAAAAAAAATTCCCTCCTAGTCCGTTTTTCTTTAAAAACAACAAAAATTACTTTATTCAAGTTTCAGAACGGATTTGGATATCTACGAATATCCAAAATTCTATAAGTATTCGATATTCGATATTCATGGTGTATCTAAATTTAGATCCGAATATTCTAAAGTATGCAATTATGATGATGGCATATCATACTTTTTGGCATATATATATATATTGATGATATATATCATACTTCTACAGGAAAAATTAGAATGATCCAATTCTTTTGTTTTTATTAATTTTAAATCATATGATAGGTAATGATACAAATATATCGTTGTATCATTGTTTAGCTACGCAACAACATTTGCCATACATTGGGGGGGCAGTACGTAAGGCAATATAGTAAAGAGTGATTTTCATCAGGGCTTGTGCATATGTTCTTACAGTCGGCATCCGTTTTACAAGGACCTTTGTAGTGACATGTAGCTGAAAAATTATTTAAAATAAATAATCTGAATTAACTGGTTTTAGCTAGCACTATTTATATGAAGAAGTAGAGGAAGAAAATGTTACCAGTTGATTGAGAAAAAAGAAGAAAAACAATTAGGAGCAGAGAAGCAAGTTGAAACTTTTGTGCTGACATTATTTGTCTTTGTACGTAGCTCTTTTTTCGTAAGGATAATTTTTGGTTTTTCTTCTTGGTTTTAGAGCAAATTGTCCTCTCTCTTTATATAAGGGAATGGATCGGTGGGTACATCCAAACCTAAATTAATTTCTTAACAAAGAAATACATAATTACAATAATGTCTAACATATCCTATGAAAATCTTGCATTAATTATATACCACAATCCTGCATTAATTATATACCATAATTTCTTTATGTCTCATGCCATATATGACAAACCAAAGATCCGGTCAAACGGAAAGAAATTATTAAAATCATACCAAAGAAGCATTATAATAAAAAGTACAAATATAAAGAATTAATTATCACACAAAAAACTCTGAAGTAAATTTATAGGGTTCGCGAATAGGTTAGTTAATGAATTTAATTTACAAGCGTTTCAAAAGAGTTACTCTTTGCGACTACCCTCAAGGTTTTATTACTCGGCCAAGTGAAGCATACTCGGCCAAGTGGTCTGTCATTACGATTAGCGTTGTCAATTTGGTTTATTATCCACAGGTTTTACCCCGTTTAATCCGCTGCGGAATGGGTGCAGGTCGAGAAATTTTCAATTGCAAAAAAAGCGGGTTTCGCAAATTCAAACAGGACGGGTGCGGGTCGAGAAATTTATGTTCATGAATTTGGCAAAGCGGGTCAAACAAAAAATTAACCCGCACAGAGCAGATCTAACGAGGCGGATTTGACCCGCTTGACATGTCTAATTACGACCCATATCCTACTATCATGCACAAAATGAAGTAACTAAATTTGCTTGAAAATTAAAACCTTAATCGGAAAATTCCAAGACTGATCAATAAATTTGAATGTTCATCGGGAAATATGAACATTCGTTAATAAACTCACTCGACCGTTGGTTAACAACGTTGACTTCGACATTGCTGGAAATTTTTTAAAAAATGTATTTTGACTTGAAATTCAATCTCCAGTCAATTGAAACGGTTTTTTAAAAAAAAACTTAAAAAGAAGAATAACTCAAAAACTTTTAAACTAAAAAAATCAGAATACGCATGAAATAAAAGGGATTTCGGCCAGCCCTTTCATCCTAAACAACTTCAAGGATTCAAGGTTCACATGAAAGAAAAATTGATTGAAAAAATCAATATCCTAATCCCAAAAAACGTTTATGAAGACAAGATGTCCAAAAATAACAGACTTACAAGTAAAAGGAGAGACTTACGATTTGATTGAGGTCGGTTTCTGATGGTTTCTGAGGTTGATGAGCAACATCAGAGACTATAGAACATCTTAATTAGGAATTTAGGACCAAGAATCAGTACTAAGAACAGACAAGTTTCAAGGGTTCAGAATGAAAAGGAGTTTGAAATCGGTCAAAGGGAGAAGAAGAGAGGTGGAAGATTTGTGGTGTTTTTCGATTTTATAGAAAGAGAGAAGTGATAGAAACATGGCTAGAGAAATATGGTAATCTTCGGAATGAATAGAGAAAAGAGGACCCAGGAAAGTTTCATTGGAAATTCCTTATAGCATCTCTGTGTCAACACACACACACACACACAAGAGAGTTTCATTGTAAATTCCTTAAAGCATCTCCAATGTTTAAGGTTGAAATTAACCATCATTCCTCATGCAAACAATCAGATGTTTTGAAATTTGAACCATTCTAATTTTTGCCAAAATCGAACTACGATATACATATACGATCTCATTGGTCGTATACTTTACGACTTGCTAAGTCTAACACACCATTAACAGTCCCTAAAGGCTAATATCGAAGTTATTCAATGTTAACTATTCTATTTCGGGTCGGGATATTACAATCAAGCTGATAGAGCAAAAACCACATGTATGATTACTTTCTTAAGCCTAACTCTGAACCAACTTAAATCCCTTAGTGTACAAGTGGAGGAGAGTCGACTGTCGAGGGCACAAAGGAACCTACCCTCTATGATATGGGAGCTACAAATCTCTATTATGTGCTTTGTTCTTCCTCTTTTGTTTCCCGGTTGGGTTATGTAAGATGGGCCTCTTGGCCCAATTATTATAATGAAGGTTCGTTTGAAGAAAAAATAAAGTCCCTCAGTAAACCGGAAATCCATACAAAATCACTGGTGAGGTGGTTTATTTCCCTTTTTTGATAAAATTTAGCCGGGCTATATTTAAATATATATTTTAAAATAAAAATAAAAAAAATTCCCTCCTAGTTTTAGTTTTTCTCCGGCGAGGCGACTCTCCAGCTTTCTCATCTGCAACTCTCTGTTTCTCTTAGATTCTTGATCCTTTAACCGATTTAATCAAAATATCCGTTTGCAGAATGGTTGGTGGAATGAATTATGAAAAGAGAGATTTTAAATAAATTTGTTTGGAAACTTACCATTTCCAGAATCATATGTTGCTTTACCCTTTTTTTGAATGAAGGGGAAACAATGGACTGGAATGGCAAAAAATGGAGTGGTAAAAATGAAGTGGATCCAGACGTTCTTGAAGCCACATTTGTTTTTCTCTTTCACCGCTCCTCGTTCCGCTACCGCCCTGTCTCGGCCTCAGCTTCCGATATCACCACTAAGATTCCACCAGACAACCGAATTCCAGCTCACGGGGTTTCTGGGCTCTGCCAAGGTGATTTCATAGGTGAATTTGATAACCAGACTCTCGTTTTGGTTTTGTTTATTATGGTCGATTTCTTTTTCCCCCGGATGAACAGACCACATTGCTACTGACCAGAGATCATGAATTTGTAAACTCGAATCAGGAAGCTTTCTGCGAGGACTTGATTGTTCTGACGTTCAAGTGTATGCTATTTTGGAAGGATCAGTAGTTGCAATTCACTCCAATAATCCAGAATCGAAGGTCTTTTTTCTCTCTGTATTTTCAAGAATCTTCAGATATATCATTTCCCCTGAAGCTCTTTTTGTTCATCTCATTATAAGATGCTGTGATTGAATACTGCAAAACTGCTTTTTATCTTTGGCTAACCAAAACTTCTAGTTCATCTTAGGCTTATACAGTCCAAATCTTTTCTAGGGTTGCATGTAGTTGTTAGCTCTTGTGCTAATATTGTTTATGTCTAATGTAGGTGCGTGTAATTGAACAAGAAAGAGAAGATGAGAAGTGTGTGCTTTTTAGTGTATTGGCTCTGTTTTGTCGTTGTGGTGAAGGCGCGTTTGAGTCCAGGGAGCAACAGAGATAAGACTACTCTGCTTTCAATAATTGGAGAATTTGGTTACCCGCCGGAATTTGCAGAGAGTTGGAAAGGGAATGACCCTTGTCAGGATTGGTATGGGGTAGACTGTACCTCCAAAGGTCAGATATTTGCTATCACCTTTATCGCTATGAACCTGACGGGTATCATATCTCCAAGGTTTGCGGATCTCACATCTCTTTCTGTGATTGATCTTTCGCATAACCGTCTTACCGGTACTATTCCCTTCGAGCTCACCAGTTTGAATCTGACAAGCCTTGATCTTTCATACAATCAACTTCATGGGAAAGTGCCTCAATTCGGGACAACAGTTCTAAACACTAAAGAGAATCCGGAGATTGAGACGAACAATACTCAAGTTACTTCACAAACAGGTAACAAGAAAAGTCCAGTCGCTTTGGGCCTTTTCATTGGGATTTTGGTTGTTGGTGTGCTGCTAGTTGGAGGATGCATTGCTTTCTATTTGTTTATGAAAATGGAGCGATCTAATAGGCAGTCAGAACCGAATGAAGCGTCCGCACATACTCAGCAGTCTTCTGAGCACAACGAAATCCTGGAAGCTGAGAACAGAGTCATTCCTATGCAGATTCTGAGGGATGCTACAGACGACTTTCGCGATAGCAATATTGTTGGGAGAGGCGGGTTTGGAGCAGTGTATAAGGGTAAGCTGCGTGATGGAATCGAAGTTGCGGTTAAGAGGAGGGATCCGTCATTTGTAGAAGGAAAAGGCATTGATCAATTCAGATCTGAGGTTAGCGTTCTAACTAGAGTTTATCACCGCAACATTGTGGTTCTGCATGGGTATTGCCTTTAAGGAAACGAGAGGCTGTTGGTTTACCAATACATGCCACAAGGTACGCTAAGCAGACATCTATTTGACTGGAAGGACGAAGGATTGCAACCACTCGACTGGAGCAGACGTCTTCTTATTGCGTTTGATGTGGCTAGAGGAGTAGAGCATCTGCATACGTTGGTTCGTCAGGGTCAAAGCTACATTCACAGAGACCTGAAATCCTCAAACATTCTGCTGGGAGAAGATAGGCGGGCCAAAGTATCTGATTTTGGTTTAGTCCGGTCTACGGAAGAAGGCAGAGAATCAATCAAGACCAAGTGTGTTGGAACAGCCGGTTACATCGCACCTGAATACGCATGTATGGCTTTCTCATTATTTCCTTTGTCAATATCTCTATATATTAACTCTGTAATTGCAGCGACGGGAAGGGTTAGTAGAAAGAGCGACGTCTACAGCTTTGGAGTTATTCTGATGGAGCTGATAAGCGGCCAGAGAGCTATAGACGAGACGCGATCGGAAGTTGATACCCACATTGTGGTTTGGTTCAGTAAGAAGTTCAGTGAGAAGGACTTCATTGACGAGACCATTGCGTTCAATGAAGAGACGCAAAGGAGCATCGGGGAAGTAGCTGAACTCGCCATTCAGTGCTGCGCCAAGAAACCCGAGCAAAGACCAGAAATGACTCATGCTGTCACCGCCCTTAGCTTAATCATTGAGCCGTGGAAACCCACTGAAATCATAGACGACGATATAGACACGACACGTATTCTGGAAAGTCTTACGGAAAGGATAAAGAGATGTACGCATGATATATGAGATGTGATGTGAAGAAGAGAGGAAGATTTGGGGAATTGAGAATCAATCTAATTGAAACAGGTTATTAGTTTCCTTATGTCTGCTTTGAAGTTAAAGTTTAAATAATTGAGAATCAATCTAATTGAAACAGGTTATTAGTTAACTGGTGGAAACTGGAAAGTAACTAGGTTCTGGGTTTAGCTAGGCTATGTTGATCAAAGGTGGAACCGTGAAAGTGATACATTGTAATTTGTTATTATTCTGTTTCAAATTTCTACGATTAAATAATTTTTTTTTTTGTGAATGCAGGCCAGTGTGGAGTTGGTTGGATATTAAGGGAATGTCAGGTGGATAGGAGCTAAGGCTTATCCTCTGCTTTCAAATTGCGTTGAAACGGAAGCAGCTTGCCCTATGTCGTGTGTGGGATTTGAACAAGTCCTTTTTGAAACTTTGACTCATAGTCATGGCCGAGACTAAAGGGCTGAAATCCAAGAAGAGGCAATCTCAAGGCCTCATTTCAGTTCCAAAGTCGTCAAGGTAATCAATGCGGCTTCAAATTTCTGGTTTTGTGGCAATCAATGAATCTTAGAGTAATTAAGTTTCTTTTGTTTCTTCGAATTTCTGCTTTTCTGGTTTTGGTGTTTGATGATATCTGTGTGTGAGAAAGAGATGTGCTTGTGGTTTGCAGGACCAAGAAGAGACGAGTGTGAGAGATTTAAGGGGGGAGAGACGAGAGAGATTTCCTGAGTGTTGCATATTCAGCGCAAGGATTACATGTCAAAATTTGGGGACTTGGAGGATTGTATTGTCATGAAGGTTTGAATTTCAACTTCAACATTGATTAACCAAATGTTACCAAGAACTTCCATCTGAACATGTTTTATGTTTAGGATCTGTCAACCGGAAGATCTCGTGGATTTGGTATGTCACTTTTGCTTCAGCTGAAGATGCAAAGGTACAAAATACTAATTGCATTTTTGTTTCATTGCTGGATTCTTTTTCAAATCTGTCTTACTGTTTGTTTTGACTACTTGTAGAACGCTTTGAAAGGTGAACACTTTTTAGGGAACAGAATCTTGGAAGTAAAAGTGGCTACACCAAAGGTTGTTGTCATGGATTTTGTGAATCTAATAAAAAACTAGTTATCTCCAATTATCTTTGTTCAAGAGGGTTATGTTATTGTGACAGGAAGAGATGAGACAGCCTGCAAAAAAAGTCACAAGGATCTTTGTTGCTGAATCCCTCCATCGGTCTCTTATGCAGCCATTTTGAGAAGTATGGGGAAATGTTCTTTTCTGAAATGTGTGTCTGATCATTTCTTTAGCTTGTCGTGCCTCCTGGATTTGATATCATTTCCTCTTTTTCTATTTTAGGACCACAACTCGAAACAACACCGAGGAATCGGGTTTATCACATTTGCTAGTGCTGGTCAGTTTTTTTGCTTAAATCTCCTTCAATATTGGGTTTTACATATTTTGATGACAGAACCTTCTTTACCAGTTTGATCATCAAACTCATGAGAAAGAAAACATAAGAAACTGATTAATGCGGTACTGGCTATAGATACTGTTACAGTTTTAGTTCATCTTTAAACTGTTTGGAAAAATGTTTGAATTCAGAAGAAACCTTTCTGTTTTGTGATTTCAGATTCAGTGGAGGATCTGATGGAAGACACTCATGATCTGGGAGGTACAACGGTTGCTGTTGATCGGGCGACACCAAAGGAGGATGATCATCCTCCTAGGCCACCGCCAGTGGCTAGAATGCTGCGCCCATCCGTGGCTGTTGCTGGTGGATTTGGAGCTCCAGGTGGTTATGGAGCTTATGATGCTTACATTTCTGCAGCTACAAGATACGCTGGGCTTGGTGCTCCTACTTTGTATGATAATCCGGCCTCGTTTTATGGAAGTAAGACTTTGAAATCTTCACTTTGACTTAGGAGGGGAACCAGCGAGGGGAATAGGAGATACTGACACACCCACATTTTTTATTTCAGACACAATCAGAGATTTATTGTTCTCACAGAGGAGGAGAAGTAGAATCAATGAAAAAATGAAAGCTTTACAAAGTCTCATCCCAAATTCAAACAAGGTAATGACACACCCACATGAATCATTCTTTCGTTTGTCGCTTCTTATTGTGTCTGATTCCATTGCAATGTGTTGATTGGGGAAGACGGATAAGGCTTCGATGCTTGATGAAGCTATAGAGTATCTAAAACAGCTTCAGCTTCAAGTCCAGGTCACAAAATCCCTCTCAAAAGATATATGATTCATTCGCTTAAAGTTTCCGAATCAACCTATGAAATTTCTCTGCTTTGATCTTTGCAGATGTTGACAATGAGGAATGGAATAAACTTACATCCTCTGTGCTTACCTGGAACTACATTACACCCATTGCAACTCTCTCACGTTCGACCTGTGATTCCTCCAGAAGCAACCAATGATCCTCTGCTTAATCACACCAATCAATTTGGATCGACTTCTAATGCACCGGAAATGATCCTCTGCTTAATCACACTAATTAGTGAACTTCCACATGTATAAAGATAAAAACCGTTATTATTTGTTACATTTCTCTAATTTGAATTTAACGCTTCAAAAATATTTTCAATTGCTAAGTCTGGACCGTAGTTTCCTAACAAATCAAAAAATATTTGGTCACCAATTGGACCGTAATTATATTCATAAACCATAGAGTCAAGATGCATACACGCAAAGACAAGAGTATGTTCATTGAGTTAAGTAGAAATTGAAGATAAACAAAATGAGCATCACCAGCACATTGAAGACTAATCTAATAGTTTCTTCTCTAGCAGAAGTCTCCATGGGGATTATTAGCATTCTTGTTTCCTGTCTGACATCCACTGCCTCTAATCTCAGCATAACCCGGTGGCAGTTTTGGCGGGTGAACGACAGGCAAGTTGATCGAAGACCCAGGGACACCAGAAGGCCTGAATGACCAGTTGATTGTGCTGATACCTGAAGATGGAGATGGTTTCGAAGGGAACTGGTTATGTTGCCTTAGATATATAGGCATTGTCTCCTTATCACCGAGCTGCTGCTTATCGAGTTGTTGCTTATCAAAGTCTAGAGCATTGGGTTTTCCTGGCTCACTCATCATCTCCCCTGGGTTCATGACACTGGCAGTTCCAAACAGCCAAGGCTGTCTGAATTTTGGCTGCTTATCCTCTTTGCCTTTAGGTTGTTGTTGGTGGGCATGATCACAAGTTTCGGTTGGTTTAACCGGTGGTTTTTCTCTGTCCACGAAACTGGGTTCAGGTGGATCCACAGCTCTGGGAGTTGTTGAGCGGGTTGTGGAGATTGTGGTAGTGGGAAATGCTTTCTCTGGTGGGACAGCTGGTGTGTAATTAGATGGAAGCAGATCGTCCCAATTCTCTAGAAGTTCCTTATAGACTTTGCGTAGGGTTACCTCGGTTAGGCCAGTTATTTTACAAATCTCGGCTTGGGTCTTTCGTTTGTCTTCAAGCTGACATGCTAGATAGATAGCAGCTGCAGAAATGCTGATTGGGTTTCTGCGGGTGCAGAAGCATTTGTTGATCACTACTTCTCCGATATGTGTTGCCAGCTCCTAGGAAGATTTCAAACAGACAAACACTCTTTGGGATGAGGAAATGTCGTTACAAGACACTTTCAAGACTCTAAATCTCAATGAAGGAGGGAAAATGTATATACATACATGTTTCAAAAAGAAGAACAAGTTTAGTGGCACACCTGAGCAGATTTGTTAAGTTGAAGGAGGGTGCAGAATCTTGGCATATGAACTGATATAGAGTTGCTGTTGATGGGTTGGCTTAGTTGTAGAGCTTCTCCTAAAATCTTGATATACTTCCCAATTTCCTTCTGCTGTACATTGGCTGCAATGGAGATTTCCTGTTGTGCAAAGCAAGAACAAGACATTAGACAGAAATCAAGTTCCACATTTGGTGCGTGGTAACAAAACCTAGCAGGTTCCTAAATTCGAAAACCTAGCAGGTTCCTAAATTCGAAAACCTAGCAGGTTCCAAAATGGGGAACCTGAAGAGTTCGAGGCTCCTGGGCTTCCCTAATAGCCTGAACAAGGCAAGCAGTGGCTAGCGCTTCAACGCTTCTGTTGCGCAAGCAAGTAGCTGAGCAGCAATCCCTAAACAGCTGGAAAGCATGCTCTGAGATATCGCAATCCAGCCCTAAAATCGACGCCACATCGATGATCTGCATATAAGCCCTAAGATTGTCCACCACAACCGTCGACGAATTCGATGCGGAAGAAGCGAGTTCTAGGGTTCGTTCGAGCTCGGCGAGATGACCGGAGAAGGAGAGGGAGGAGCGAGCGAAGATCGGGCTGGGCTCGAGTGACCAGGTAGAGAAGGCGGTGATGAATCCGGTAGGCTCAAACGGATCTTCCTCGTCTTCCGGAGACGGTTGCGCCGCCGCCGTCTGAAGATCGGGAGTGACTAGGCAGAGAGGAGTGTCTTGTGCGCGGAGATGAAAGAGGTGGTGGTTTTGCGTCTGCCGTTCTTCCACTACGCGACCGCAAGACGAGCACTCCGTTATCGATCTACCGGAGCTCGTGGTGGCACATCGTCCTTGCGCCGATGAACAGTACGGACACTTCATTTTTTCTCTCTTTACTCTTTTTTTTTTCTCCGGCGTGTTCCTTCACGTGTGTTGAAGCATTTTATACGACGAGGGTGAAAAAAAAACCGCGCAAAATCTTTCTTTTGAGAGTTGGTATTTTCGTTTTTGTCTTAAAGATTTAATCATTGAAGACTTCAATTCTTTGTTTTGATTGTGTTTGCATACAGAAATTTCATCTGCAACAATGGATATCTCGGACTTTAAATTAGGATACCTCAGAACTTTTTTACTTTAGGCTAAGAGTTATCAATATTATATTTTGTATAGTAATGACCGGACAGCAAATATCATGTATAAGAGTAGCTCTATGTAATTACCAACCGATAGAATGCAAAAGGAGCAATTTGATTTCGAAACAAGAATATGAATCACCCAAAATTGAACTATCGTGTTCATCTTTTGGCTTCAGCAAGTAGAAATCATCGTAGGTTTATATGTAACGGTGTGTTACCATCAGCTACTTGCTGCTGGCTTGTGTAGAATTCTCTTCAAGCTTCTTCTCAAGTCCCTTGCGCTCCTCTGAGAACAAACCGGAAGAAAGAGAAGAAAATTGAGAGATTATAGATGCATTAGACCACCACTTAGTCTACTATGAACAACAGATAAGAAGAAATCTAAAGATGAATCATTGAATTCCTTCCAATAAATGCAAGAAACAAAACCGAAAGCTATAGCTATCTGAAACCTCATAACATATTTTAAAGAATACTTAACCTACTGTATCACATGCTACTGCAGAGTCGATCACTGCTACAATGTTATTGAAAAATAGAGACCACCATTATCTCTAAGATGTAATATCCTTAACCTAACACTCGATCTTCATACCCAATCTCCAGAATCACTAACCCTGACCGTTAAACGTATCAATGAGTATCATCGACTATCGAACCTTCGCACGGGCCTTTCAATGTTTAGATAAACAGGCATATATTCATATATCTGGTCACCAATTACAACCAAAGATAGAGTGGGGGCGTTCTATCTTTAACATGTAATAATTTAACAGAGCAACACTAGATTTCAATGGTTAATCGCCAAACAGAAGAATTTGACCATCAAACTGAGCAACCCTAGTACACTATATAACTCAAGACTCCAAATTGAAGATTACTATTTACTTACTCCAGCCCATTTTTAGAAACTATGAAGAGAGAGAGAGAGAGAAGTTTCTACCATCCATTCAAACTGTATCTACTGATTGTAAGTTACTAATCATCAATGAAAACTAGAGAATCCAGTTAAAAACACTAAATTTAAATCATCACCATTGATCGAGAGGGAGGTGGATCAAGAGGGATAGACTCAACGGACATCTTGGCGATCTCACCAATAGCAGCGTCTCTAACCCCAGGAACATCACTGGTGAGTTCTTCGTAAGCAGCAACGAACGCCTCTTGCCAAAATCTAGGCAATTTGATCCGATGACTGTTAGTGTATACATCCCACATATGCTTCACCACTTTCTCTCTCTCCTCCATTTCCTAAATTCACAAATCGATTACACACCAAATCACCCGAAATCTCGATAAGATAAAGAGGGAGAGAGAGAGAGAGAGAGAGAGAGAGAGTAACCAGAACGTCGAGGTTCTCATAGTTTGTGATCCCGAGATCTTCGGAGAACCGGTTCAGATTTCCGGTGGATAACCGGAGAGTGACTGTACCAGTGAACATCGACCAAAAAGCCAGAAGCATTATAGCAGCAAACGCCCAGAACTTGTAGCGGCCTCTTCCAAACAAGGCCGAGTCTGAGTTATCCTTCTTCGAATTCGCCATAGCTGTTCCCGTCGCCGTACCTGTAGCCGTCGTCGTCGGCAAGGCATCCCCCTCCTTCATCTCGGTCTCAAACAATCAATATACACTCAAGAATTTTGCGTGGTGATGATGATTACACCAAATCTGAACTCTCCGATAACCAAATCCAAGCTCTCATGAATCGATTTCAGAGTAATCGCGAAAGTGTCGGCTCGATTTTGATCTGAGAGGAGTTTTAAACGACAAAAAAGAAAAAAAGCTCACACTCTAGTCTCTTCACTTTCATTGGGCCATTGTTTGCTAGTAATTGGCACTGTACGAGCCGTTGATCTTAAATTGGTAACATATACTTAAAGTTTGCGCCGATCGTGTCCGTTGGTTTATAATTTGATAAAAGCCACACAGAGAGAACACCGACACGGCGTCGTATAAGAAAAGCCCATTAAAACGCAGTCGTTCATTTAAAACGTAAAGAACAACACATATATAAAATCCTTAAACTGCGCCGTTTTCGCCGCGTACTTTATTATCACCGTCTCTTTGAAAGAGCGCTTCGATCTCTTCAAGCGACTTTCCTTTCGTCTCCGGCAAGAGGAAGAAGAAGAAATTCCACGCCACGGCCGCTACTCCGGCGAACATAAAGAAAGCTCCGCCGGTCGTTATCGCCTTAGTCAACGATAAAAACGACATCGACACGGTGGCGTTCATCACTCTGTTCACCGCAACGCCGAGACTCGCTCCTTGCGCCCTAAGCTTCAACGGGAAAACCTCAGAGCTATAGACCCAAGTTATTGGGCCGAGCCCAATAGAGAAAACGGCCACGAAACTATAAGCCGAAACGATGCTCAGAACCAAAGCCCAAGCCAATTTCCCGCCAGAATTCTGGGCCATCGTAAGCCCAAATCCTAACATGGTCAACGCGCAAACCATTCCTCCAACACTGGTCAACAAAAGCTTCCTCCGACCTACCTTGTCCAGCAAGAAAGTCGCCGTGAAAATAAACGTCGTTTTCATGATCCCGACACCGATTGTAACCAAGAAAAGCTTGTCTTTAGTCGTGATTCCTGCTCTCTTGAATATCTTCGGACCGTATAAAAGCACGGCTTCGATTCCGGTCGCGTGCTGGAAAAAATGAATCCCTAGAGCGGTTAAAAGAACTCGTCGTACTGCAGGAGTCGGTCTTAAAATGAGTTCTTTCCAAACTCCTTCTCCGTGAGTCTTCTTATTCTCCATTTTTACAACTTCATCTTCGCATTTTGCATCGATTCCTGCAGCGATTTTGATGTCTTGAAACCGTAGTTCTGCTTCTTCAGGCGAATTCGATACCAAGTCCAATATCCTCTTGCCTTCTCCAAGACGGCCTTGTAGAATCAGCCACCGTGGAGATTCCGGCATTTTCAAAATCCCGAACGCTAGCACCAGCGACGGAATCGCCGCTATACCGAGCATCAACCTCCAACCAATATGCATAGGTAACTTGGAGAAGAAGTAATTAACGAGGTAACCGAGTAAGATCCCTATACTGATGCAAAGATGAGGAAGAGAAGCTAAGAGTCCTCTATGTGAAGCGGTTGCGATCTCAGCCGAGTAAACCGGAGCAACCATTAGAGCAAAACCAACTCCGAGTCCGGCGGTGCATCTACCGGTGAGGAGAACCGGATAACTCGGACCCCAACCCATTAGTATTGAACCCAACATGAAGAGTATTGAGGCCAAGACGATTGTGTAACGCCGTCCGATTATGTCCGATGTTCTTCCGGCGAGCAATGATCCGAAAAGGGCACAAAGATTGAGAATTCCGGTGAGAACTTCGATTTGAACATCGTTCGTCTTCAGATCTTCTTCTATAAACACCATTGCTCCACTCATAACACCAGTATCTATACACAAATACCCAAAAATACCATATCTTTTCAATCCTCACGATCATTATAAATAAATACTACATGATTTAAATCGATGAATGATATATTAGATATCAAATGAAAAACAAAATTTGTAGAGAATTTTTTTTTCTTTCAAAAAAATAAAATAAAATAAAAACAAATGAAGACATTTTTGTCATATCTAATAATAATATCTTAGCCTCTATAGTTTTTAAAATTACCAACACAAACGAAAAAAGACAATTGTTTATTAAACAGCATTTTAAATTAAAATCCCAATGATGTTCAACAATAATTGTTATAGTTTTGGAGATTTTTGATAATATACTTACCGTAACCAAAGATGATGGAGACGATGGAGGCGACAATAGCACATTGAAGAGCGTATCTATTAACTCCGGCCGGTTTCTCGACCGGCTTCTCGACCGCCTTCTCGGCCGGATTCTCACCGGAGATTTGATCGGCCATGCTTTATTCACCACCACGTAATTAGAAAATATAATAAGAAAACTATAAAGTAAACAGACTTGATCTATGTCTCCCCCCAAATCTAAGTTTTTGTCTGAAAGTTAGTTATGATTTTGGTCTTAATCTCCCTCTCTCACTGCCAAAGAAGATTCGTTGATTATATATAGAAGAAGAAGAAAAAAACAGATGACAACACAGCAAAGACAGTACTCGTGAAAGCCACAAGCTTGAAACAGAGGATTTAGTTAGTTATTTGAATCCAAGGGACAAGAGTCATCCACATCTTTTTATTTACCCATATATTTATAGAAATTTGTTTTGTCATCAAAATACTTAAGACCCGATCAATGATTCTAATTACGGATCCTAACTACATGTGTAATTAATAATTAACGGCTTGATCCGATCTAAACTTGGAACTCAGATGTAGACAGAACTTGATCAGTTTGCATACACATACTTTTGATTTTGGATAAGACCGTATCTGTAAGAAAGTTGACTTTTTTTTGGGGTAATTGAACGTGAAATTTTGACCAGCTAAGATTTTTCTGTAATTACTAATTGGGATGGAGAGATATGAGTAGACTGTAGACACGAGTTTGTTTTTATTATTGGATAAGAACTATATTTTAATATTTGCTTTTTGTTTTTATCCTCGTGAATAATTTTTAAATTTAAGTCAGTCACTGTGTAACCAAACACATGTTTTGGCTGGACTCATGGCGTCAAGGTCAACTATGGAGAGTGTAAAACGTCGTCATGGGTCCATTTTCATAATTTTTTCAAAGTTTGAATTTAGATTATTTAATGCAAAAGTCAAGTGGCTATTTAGATTTAAGAAAAACTAAAAGGGATTGGATTGGGTTAGACTTTGAATCATGTGAAAAGCCAGATATAGAATTTAATTAGATAAATAAATGATTGTGAAATTGTGAAATTTTGAAAACACATGATGTCATTGGTGTGTTATATCTTGAAAGTGTGCTATATTTTAAAATATTTTATTTCTGATATTGTAATTTCAAAAAATGTGTATGAGAGTAATTATCTCATATATATTTGAATCGGAGTTAAAGAAAATATATTTTTGTATAGCTCGAATTTTTTTTTCCCCAAAAAGATACTATGTATATTCATATATATGTTTGATGTACATGTACCACGCTTTTACAAACTATAATTTCTTTTCTTATTATATACAAGTCTGTGTTTTTTTCTTAAAATACTTACATGCGAATAAAATTACGTAAACAACATTTTATTTATACTCAGAATAAGTTAACCTTAATTAAAAATTAGTGAATCCAAACATATTAGAGCATCATTATTGGGAGAAACCCATTTGAGTTTCTTAAATAATATTTAATTATAAATTTGAAGTTAAGAAACTATGTTAAAAAACTTCTGTTTTTGCTGTTTTATTTGTAGAACCCTATTAGGGGTTCTTAAAAAAAAATTAATAATTTTGTTTTATTTTAAATAAAGTTTATTTTTTTTAATTAAACATAGTTAACATAAAAACATAACATTTTAAACATAGATTTTGAAAAAAAAAAATTCAAAAGAACGCTCAATTTGGGTTTTTCCTGATTTTGTCTATGAATCGCTTCCTGTTTACCCACCGAACAATTCCAATTCATTAATATGTAAAAAAGTTTAGAATTTTAAAGTTGAAATTAAGAAAAAAAATTTTAAAAAAAACTTCTTAACTTTTTTTTTAAATTAAGAAAAAGTAAAAAAAAAATCTGGCAAAAAAAAAAATCCGGCGAATTAGAGGTTAAAGCGAACTACTAATATCATAGAACTACAGAGAATTCACAATCAAAAACACAATTTTAATCGTTTGTATAGAGGCTAAGAAAATATATATTATGTGGTTCTAGGCTTCTAGCCACTGTAAATACTTTTTATTTACTTTTAAGACATTGATATTACATTGTACGTTAGCTTCTAAAACTTTAATACATCAAACTAAATCATGTTTTTCATTTTATAAATATTCCCTAGATTTCATTCTCCAACTTTGGACTGTTCTGAACGAGTGGTGTTATTGGACTCTTTCGTCAAAAGTTTACATTGGACTTATTAGTATAAAGACATCATACTTTTCAACAAAAATGTTCCACAATTTTATATTAAAATACTAAGGAGTTGTATCATATAATATCTAAAACAATCATGTCAATTATAGACTTTTGTTTAGCCTCTCCCGAAACTATTAGCAGTCATACGTATAGTTTGGTAGCTTGTTACGTTCCGATACTTGTACATTCCTTAATTAATGTGAATACAGAAGTTATTTCGTCTGGTTTAGTAGAAACATTGTCTGGAAACAAGAAGCTTTCATTGAAACGAATGTAAAACGAGAAAAATCGAATCACATGTTGAAGATCTTTAACTTCAGTCTTATGGACGTTCAAGTGACGTCATTTTATCATGGGTCGATAGATTAAGCTTTGGACCATCAAGAGTTAGGACACATAAGCCCAATGCCTGTTGTAACGATTTCCCAACATTTTCACCGGACTCCATCATGGCAATCATTTCCTTAAAAGAATTGATTATGGATGGAATTTTGATGATAATACACCTTAATTACAAGTATAAGAAAATATGTATAAAGAGCATAAAATGGAAGAAACTTGAATTCATCATGAAGCACAAAGTGTGTAGAACATAGCAGTGAACTCTATGAAGCTAGAAATTGTTAACCATGAAATTCAAGAGATTCCACCAACAAAAACGTCAAAGCTTTTACAAGCTAATTTATGAGGAAAGAAAAATGCAAGAGGAGCTTAGAAGTAACCTACATGCTTGATCATAGTTTTCAACAAAGCTCAAGTAAAAGATTCAGATCTTCAATTGCAATGTTCTTGAGGCTTTTTAAGCAGAAGATGAAGAAGCATCGGTTTTCGAAAACAGCCCGAGCTCCTCCTCGAGTTTCTTCCACGCATTCAAGAAACTCGGAGGGAATTTCTTCTTCACCGTTCTAATCAACCCTTTGGCGTCATTTATCTTCTTGTTCCTGACCAATCCCACAGCCAAATGCTGCAAAGTATTGAAATCTGGAGTCTTGTGCATATACACGCTCTTCTTGAAGATAGCGTAGCCTTGCTCATACAAACCGCTGTAACACAGGTGAAATATCAATGTCCTAAAAGTAGCTGCGTTGGGAGCACATCTGTTTCCTTTAAGCCCTTCATAAACTTTCTTAGCTTCATCCAACATTCCTTTCTCGCAATACGCGGTCATGAGATAGTTATAGCTAATTGTATCCGGTTTCAATCCCATACTGATCATTTCGTCGATCAACTCCAAAACTCTCTCAGGGCTTTCCTTTTGAGCATTCATTATACGAACATTATATGCTGCATTATCCAATTTACAGCCTTTCTTCACCATCTCATTCCACAAGTTTTCTGCTACCTCGAGTTTACCATTCTTATACAAGGAGGCCAAAATGGTGGTGAAGGCAATGGTAGTGACTTCCATGCCTTTACCTTCCATCTGTCTCATAATCTCGATGGCTATTTCTGGCGAACCAGAGTCACAGTATGACTTAATCAATATACCATAAGAGATTTTGTCAGGGTTGATGTCGTTATACCTCTGAGGAATTTCGTCGAACAGTTGGGGGACTTGATCGAACTTCTGGGAATGGAGACAAGCGTTGAGTAAGGCGTTGAACGAAAGAGCTGATCTGGGTGTGCCATACTGATCCATCTGCTCGAAAGTTCTCATGGCGTGATCGAACATGGATGCTCGGCCGTAAGAACTGATAAGGGTAGAGTAGAATGGTTCTTCGTTGATTTTGGGGTCATTTTTGTGGGATTCAATTAGGGTTTCGATGTCTGAGAAGCGGCTACACTTGGCGAGGCGACGGACAGTGAGCTCCTGAGCATACCGAGAGGACACAGGGGAATCGTAGTGATTGGAGACATTGGAGTAGATCTCAAGAGCTTTGTCCGGATCGTGTACTTTCCGGAGAATGGCCTTAGCTTTGGAGACAGAGATCTTGCCTGAAGACGGAGCAGCGGCCTCTACGGTGGTCGTAGCATCTCCGGCGGCGGTCGTGAAGCGGCGAACATAGCGGAGAGAGAGACGAGATGAAGCCATTTGCAGAGGCGTTAGAAAAGACGGAATGTGGAGAGTGACGGCGACAAAGGAGAGACCTTTAGGGTTTAAGGTTTTACATATATTGATCTCTCTTTTTTCTTTTCCTTTGTAGCTGTAAACAAAAGTACTCCAAAAAGAGAGGTGATCATATTTGTTTGAAAGTTTATTAATTTTTTGGTACACTCTCCATTTAAGAGAATAATAATGTTGTGCTGGATCATCGATTCTTCAGATGTATATGATCAAATTTTAAGAGAGAAACATCAAAACAAAGCCTTGATTGGTTATAACAAGCAATGTACCAAGCATCTCTCAAGTCTTTAAATCACGTTAAAGGAAATGTAACTGAAACAAAGTACTTAGAAAGCATAAGGCTCCTGAAAGCAAACAAAGAACGACTTGAGGCTCCATAAACAAACAAGACTTCAGGCTCCATAATCTCCCTGATCAAACTTGTCTTCTGGGTAAAACACAGCAACCACTTCGTTCCCTCCAAATTTCCTACCATTCATCCCAGTTCTTGCCGTCGATGCACTATCAGTATCGGCATACTTCAAGAACACCTGCACATACATATATATATTATACACAGTGATATTCACACTAAGTAGAAATTTACAAGAGCGAGGGGGAGAGAGAGAGAAGGTATTTTGGTACAAACCTTGCCAAGGCCTGGCACTGGCTCACCGTTGGGGCTGGGACGCGGGATCACAACATTGGTCAGTGCACCTGCATTTAAAGAGTTAAAGAACAAACATCCCGAATACAACAGAATCAAACAGAGACAAAAAGCGTTAGTTTTTTCTTCTAAGAAAGTGTGGCCTTTGGTGAAAAATAGATAAGTGTTTATGCAGTCTCCAGTCTGTGTATGTTAGGGCTGATTCTTTATAGCAAAAGGCTGTAAAACAGACATATACAACCAAGAAAACAGAGGCAAATCAATATGCTTTTTAATCTTTATATCTCCAAATGGATCTTAAAACGCAATAAAGAGGTCTCTTACCAAACTTTCCGCCTTCTTGTTGCATGTCTTCCATTATATCTTCATACTCCACGTCGTCGCTAAGCTCACCCTCGGCAACAACTTGAGTCAGACATACGACTGTTGTGGCCGCTGGGCCCGGCTGAAACATAATCCTCTGCAAAAGAGAAAATCATCAGTCTTTCAATTGATAAAAGATAAAGAGACAAAGGTTGCTAACATCTCAAACTGTTAAAAAAAAAAGAGTTTCCAATGGGCTAAGAAATAAAAATTTACCTGTAAAGCAATCTGCTGCTGTGCATGCAACAATACACTCTCTTGTTCAGGTTTCGGTTGCATTGTTCCCTGGTTAGCACGTCTCACAGTAAGAGTCTTATCTCCCATTTTGATACCATTTAGGGCAGCGCACGCGATATCTGTAACAGAGAGATCTTGGTACACGCAAAAGGCGTATCCTTTAGAGTTCCCAGTTTCTCGATCTTTTACAAGATCAAAGCCCTTAAGGGCTCCAAAGGACTCCAACAACTCCCTGACTTGTGCCTCGGTGAAGTAATATGGAAGTCCGCCAACAAAAATACGATCTGGACCCTCAAGCCCACCAGAAGCACCTGGAGTCAGACCAACAGCAGCTAAGTTTAGATTGGAACTGGGCTGGCTTGGACCAAGAGTTGCAGCTAGAGATGGGTTATAGTCACTAGGTCTCCTCACCTTCACTGGAGCTCCCTGGGAAAGAGGAAAAAAAATATTATTAGAATTCTTATTTGTATATATACCAAAGAAATGCCAAAACTAAAACTCAAGCAAATAGTTGGTAGCGTGGTAAACATTGAAACGTACCTCAAATATAATCCCATCCAAAGACATTGCGTTACTTGCCTCTTCAACAGATCGCATCTCCACAAAAGCAAACTTCTTCTCATGGTTTATGTAAACATTAACAACAGCATCACCTGGACCAGCAGTGTTTCCACCAACAGCAGCCATAACTTGACTAAAAAATGTAGCCACAGACTACAATACAGGAAAGTAGGAAAATCAAGATAAGTATCAAATGCTGGAACATATTTCAATGGGAAAAAAAGTGGATACTAACCTGTTCATTTGCCGTAGGGGAAAGCCCACCGACATAGACTCTGCGAGCATGCCTAGTCGCCTGAAGACACGCAAAATAAATAAGGAGACATTGTTAGAAACAGAGAAACACATAGTATCTTGCATATATGATATACCCATGAAAATTATAGCCAACCTGCTGTGTCATAGCCTGAATCGGCATCATCGAAATTCCCCCAAATGGCTGCAGAACATAGAAGAATTATTTCGAGAAAGATATCAATTTAAAATCTTTAAAAGGGTAACGAGCACAGACCTGTCCAGTTGGTAAGGGAAACATGTTGGGAAACATTCCAGCCCCAGGAAGAGTTGGTGGTGCGGGAGGAATTTGGCCTACAAAAGGAAAACAGGTTATTACATGAGAAGAGCACATATGAAAAGACCTAGTTCACACTCCCTGGACAAAGCATAGGCGATATCAAGAGGTTTAAGTCTGTACGGTGATATAACAATTGACAACCACAGCCTTATAGTATCTCGTGAAAAAATCTTTGCAAGACGACAAAACCAGTAATAGGTACTGAGGATGAGCAATACCAATAAAACCATTGCAGCAATTCCTCCTTGTATATAAGAGCTAACCAGCCCACACCCAATGTTGCCTTACCAAAAGAGAAAAGCAAACAAGAGAAAGAAACAACACCAAACAACCAAAAGCTCTCAGTTCTACCGTGTGAAAAAAAAAGGACAAAAACAGCCAATGTCTTTTGTAAGCATTCGGGAGAAACAGAATTTATCAAAACCACTACGTGCATTAGGTATCACTCTACTTCTATGCTAATGGGTGCTAAATTAAAGAGATAAAAAGGATACCTGTAACAGCAGCACCAGCAGCTAACATTGCAGAGGCTGGAGGTGCCATATCAAATCCACTGACCCGCTTACTGCAAGAATATAGATTGTTATAAGAAAATTTCTTAGACTGAATAATCATTTCATATAAGAGTAGTTGAGCAAGAAAAAATAAGCTACCTTTTTGATGGAGATCGCGATCTTGATCTACGTTCAGATCTATCCTTTGATTTAGAAGGAGACCGACGACGGCGTCTATCTCCTCTATCATCTCTACGCCTGAAGGGGAAAGAAGCCAAATCAGTACCTTGCATAAAACAAAAACAATCAATCTAAACTGGAAAGATAGGTTCGTTTCAAGAACAGTCACCTATCATAATCACGATCGCGGCTTCGGCGGTAGTCATCATCATCCCTACTACCACGCTCTCTTCTTTCACTACGCTCCCTGCTATGATCTCTGTGACGACTACTTCTGCGATGACGGTCACGATCTCTGTCTCTGTCGTTATCTCTACTTCTCTCCTTGCTTTTCTCTCCATCTCTGTCTCTGCTTCGGTCAGAGTCCTTTTCTCTGTCCTTATCACGCCCCTTCTCTCTTTCTCTATCTTTACTTCTAGAAGGCTCTCTTTCATTGTCACGCGTTTCACTCTACACAAACAAACAAACAAAAAACTCGTCAATTTACAGTTTAAGAATCGATTAAACTAAGCTAAAACCCTACACATAAAGAACAAACCAATCCCCAAATTGAACTTTGATTCAACGAAATCAATCATCGTAGATTACAGTTAGTAGACAAACAAAAGCAGCCCTAAACCCTAAACCTAACCATCTCAATTTTTTCAGCTCTTTCGATTCCAAATTGAATCAAATTACGCATCGAGGCTAAGAAACAAGGATTTGAAACTCGAAACACAAACCGTTGAGAAATCGGGAGCTGGAAGGTTGTAGAATAATCAGAGAGCAAAGTACCTTAGATTTCGAGTCTATGTGATCCTCGATGTCGCCGCCGCGGCCACCATTATCTTCAGCGTAGAAGCCGTCAACAGCCGTGCCGTTTCCCTCGTGATCTTCGAAGTCAGACATCTGTTCGCCGGGAACTAATGCACTCTCTCGCCGGAGATAGGGTTTAGATAAATTTCCTCTTGTTTCTGCCGTCGAGATTCGGAAAAAGGGATGATACACAAAACAAAATCTTTAGGGCAATTTCGACGATTATTCAATTACTATATAAACAAGACGGGATCGACCGGGAGGGTAGTTTTGTCAATGTCATACTTATGGTCTTATTAAGGATTACGACACGTCAGCAACGACAATTATTTCGAGAAGGAAATTAATTAGGCCCGCCCGGTATATAAACAGGAGGTCCAGGACCGAGTTTGAACACTATCATTAGGTCTGGGCATAATAACCGAACCGAATGAAACCGAACCGAACCGAACCGAAATTAATGGTTCGGTTAGGTTATGGTTACTTCACAATAACCGAATGGTTTTTATTTTTGATATCCATTGGTTATGATAACCGAATGGTTATTAACCGATAACCAATGGGTATCCATGGATATCAAAAAAAAAAAAAAAAAAAAAATTATGTTTATTTTCCCTAATTAACCGAAATAACCGAAATATAACCGAAACTAACCGAACCGAAATAACCGAAACTAACCGAAATAACCGAAACTAACCGAAATATTTCTGAAATTTAACCGAAATATTTTGAAATTTAACCGAAATAACCGAAAATAACCGAAAATATTTGAAATTTAACCGAAAATAACCGAAAATAACTGAAACCATTCAGTTAACCGAAAATAACCGAAAGATTTCGGTTACCAAACGGTTATTAATTTTGATAACCATACTGAACCGAACCGAATGGTAACCGAACCGAAACCGAACCGAAAACTGTTACTAACCGAATGGATAGTAAAAGACATAACCGAACGTAACCGAAAACCGAAATAACCGAACCGAACCGAACCGAATAACCATTTGCCCAGGCCTAACTATCATCATGTTTTTTTTTTTTTTTAACAATTTTGCAATTAATTGTTTTTTGGCTTTTTTGGTACAATAATAATAGTTAACCGGATAAAAAAGAACCGAACCAAATCCCAAATTGGGTCTGGTTTGAGAAAACTAAACCAATTACAATTGAAAATCAAAGAACCGAGCTAAAACCAAACGAAGGATAAATCGGAGCTGAGCAGAACCAAGCAAACCCTAGACGCCACCACGAGCCGCCGCCTTCGCTCAACTCCTCCACCAAACGCCGCCAGACTAACCCCTGCCAGGCACTCCACAAACCCACCACCAGTCCAAATCGACCACATAACCCCCACCAGTCTCGACGACACCACATCTACCACCAGACAAGCACAAACGCCACTCCTTCTCCGAGACAGCCCGGGCGGCACAGGACCACCGCAAGAGATGAGGGCAGAACCAAAGAACCACCGCCACCTCACTAGATCTGAAGAGACAAGAGCACCGCACAGCTAACCAAAACCGCCGGCGCGATGAGAGACAAGGGGGGGAGGCCATAAGAGGGAGACTTCACCGGGAAAACTCCACCGCTTCGCTTCGCCACCGTCTCCGGGCAACTTTGCTATCACAACAGCGACATCCGACAAAGCAACCCGCCGCAAGCCCACTTGCCAACCACCAACCTAAAGCACCAGAAACACCGTCATCCACCTCCGAAAGAACGCCGAGAAGGAAACCCTTGCCGAAACTTGTTCCCGAGAACCAGTTCAGGAAAACCCCACCGCCGGATCACATGAGCAAACCAGCATCGCCTTCTCCAAGAACTAAAGACTTTCAATCTTCACCGGAGCAGCCCCAAACTAAGGGTGAAGCACCGTCGATCCACAAAAGGGTGATGGTTCCCTCACGGTGCCGGTATCACCGGAGAGAACCATCGGAAATGGGGGAGAAAACAAAGAAACCGAGGAGAGAGGTGGGAGAGAAATGACGGGCGAGTGAGATCCACTCGCACGTCACTCGGTTTTTTTAAATCTAATGTTATTATGTTTAATAATTAATTTATATTTTTTGCAGAAACAAATAAGAAAATTGGTGAGATGCATCAACGTCGAGGTAAAACTAAGAAAAGTATTTACATAAATAATAGATTCATATGATTTGATCTTATTGCATTTTTTGTTTTCTAAACATTTCAAGAAATCGGACCCAAAGAAGAAGAAAAAAATAGAGAAATTGGACTCAACTACTCAACAGCTAATTCAATATGGTTTCATTTAATTGGTTCCGCCCAATTTCTAGCCCAATTCTTCCATTTATAAAAACGGACTTGTGGGCCCAAATTCTATAGTTGTACATTTGTTAATCCTCTCGATCTTCTCTCGCTCCTTCTGTGTATGACATCATTATTTAACTATTCATAGCCTTCTCTAATCCCAAAATTTAATCGAATCTTATGCTAAATCATTACACTTGGAACGTTTAACACGTGCCAAAACCAGAGCTCTGACTCCATGAATCACAGGCTTGGTGACTTTAGTCGGTGGCCAAAAAATTCTTCTAATCCTTGATGTCTGACACTTTCATATTAATAACGATAAATCGATAATACCCATTAAGTTCCGAATATAAGAATGTCTGTTACAAACATTGATTGGTGTGTAACAGTGAAACAGGGAGTTAAAAATGGCAAATTCTACTCTGTGTTCTTTCAAATATATTTCTAATTTCATTTACAATAGTCAACGAGCTAATTAACAAATATTAAAATTTCAGGACCGTCAAATTCTAATTAACCCATAATAAACTCCTCCCTATGACTTCGCCTTTCTCCACCAAAACTACTCCCGTCACCTGACGTTGACCCAATCGCACGAAACCGACCAATCAGGTGCGTTCTCGGTGACCAAACCACTGATTCTCTCCTCCCGCGAACGTACCAAACAACTAAACGGCGAATAATTAACCGGTGAACAAACCGTTACCAAATCGTGAACCGGAGATTGAACCGAATTCCAATCGGGAAAATCGAAAGGATCTCTGGGTGAAACCGAAGCCTCGTCTTCTTCGCCACACCTCAACGAACCACTACTAACGGCTAAGAATGGATGATCCAAAAGCATCTGAGCCGTCCATCTCTCCGCCGGGTTTTTAACGAAACATTTCCTCACGAAATCTTTTCCTTCCTCCGACAGTTCCACCGGAGTCTTCGGAACTTCATCGCCGGAACCAATACGAACCATTAGAGACATTACATTCGTAATCCCTTCCTCCAAACACCATGCCGTTTTGCCACTCGACATCTCAACTACAGAGCATCCCAGTGCCCAAATATCCGCCGGAGATTCAAAATCGCCGTGATTAACCGATTCCGGTGCCATGTACAGAGGCGTTCCTCTGATCTCAGCCCTGATATCTTCCCCGATTTCACCTCGCCGTTTCGCTAAACCGAAATCAGAGATTTTGACATCCCCGTCACCGAAAACCAAAATATTCTCAAGCTTCACATCGCAATGAGAAAAGCCGTTCGCGTGGATATGAGACAATCCTTTAACAATCGATCTCGTGAATCGACGCACTTCGTGTTCCGGCAACGCCTCACCGGATTTCTTAATCATGTCACCCAAATTGCCGCCGGAAGCGTACTCCAGAAACAAATTGTAGATCTCTTCTCCGTTCTCCACCGTCTTTCCATCTCCGAAGCACCGCACGATCTCCGAACAGCCACCGAGATAATCGAACACGTCTCTCTCGTTCCTCAACGCGGCTGAGCTAACCACTCCGGATGATTTCACAGCCATAAACGGCGTGGAACTTGCAGAGGTAGTGGCTAAGCTAACGGTGGAGAAACTCCCGTGACCGATTGTTTGTCGACGAATCCACTCCATTAATTAAAGAAGAAGAAGAAGAAACAGTTTCTCTCTACTTTCTTCTGCAGCCATACTTAATTGTGTTTATATAATATATATATACCCTCTACTATATTTTTGTAAAGTTTGTTGTGAATATATTGTAATTAATGCACGTGATATAATCAGTATATTACTTTTATTTCACAAATATTATAAAATTCCTCTTGGCCAGGAGAACAAATAGCGCCCAGTAAAGAAAACGTGGGAGGAAGACTCTTCTTTCTTGCCTACTTACTATTTCATATTTCTTCTTTGCCGTGCCCATCACGCGCCTTTATATATAAAAATTTAATAAAATATCGTTGATAAAAATAATTATAGCACCATTAAAAAAAAAATTGATAATAGTTCTTTTTTAATAAATTAAATTTTAGTTGTGTAATTGTTTTTATAAATTTTTAGCTTTAAAGTAATAAGACATAGATAAATTCGATTATGTTGTTTTGTAAATTTAACTCATAAATATTTATGTTTAATGATTTTCTGTTTTAGATAATTAATAAATCGTAATTCTACACGTTTGTTTCAAGATCTACCATCTGATTCACGTTTTTCTTATGTAGCGTAAATATCGGATGGAATATCCTATCAATTTTTCTTTGAGATTTTTTTTTCCCCATGTCGTGTGAAGTATTCAATTATATGGCTGTGAATATTGGTTATTATCTTAAATAAATAATATAAAGGTAGGGATGATGAGTGATTCCCTCTCGTAGAAGTTATGTATATTTAAGAAAACGATTGTGAAAATCTCATCCACATACCAATAACAACATGTGCGTGCATGCTCAAGATTTTAGTATTTACTCAATATATACTGAATTATTTGTTTTTTCTAAAAATAATTCACCCAAAATTAGTAGTCGGAATTAAAATAACTCACATTCCTGTATTTCAGAAAGTAATATCTTGATTTTTAGTTTACTTTAATTAATTTCCAGAATATATAATATAATCAGTTTAATTTCCGTTAATATAAATGATAAAGGAAAATCCATGAAACGAAATGTTTCTAATTTTCTTAGGTTGTTAAAGAAACCAACCACATACGGTATCCGACATCACTTCAATGCAAAGAAATGTGATAGACAATAATAAGCAAACCTAAAACACTTTATGATAAGTCCACATCTTAATTAATGCAGCTAACACTTTCCTAGTGTCTTATAGTTAAAGGTTTCGTGACTTGTATACCAACAAAACTAAGATTTAAATTAAAGTACAATGTTAATCGAACCCCAACAGAAGAAGCGTACGGTCCTTATCAATTTATGTATATGCTTAGGGTATTTTTAACTAAGGTGGTGTGAACTAAAACCAAAAAAAATAATATATAAAACAGTATGAACTGGATCCCAAAAACAAAATAAAAATGATAATAAAATGGCGTGAATAATAAAGAAAGACCCGTAGACGATTGAAATGGGTCAAATTTTGTTATATAACTTTGACGTGGCCATTTGATTTTGTTCCACACGAAGTATTGGTCATTAATGATTAAACGATAACAATTGCATGGCGACTTCTGTCTTTTATCATTTTGAAATCGACCGTTTACCATTATTAGATGCACAAACCTTCACCAATTATGATTAGAATTTTATGCGCGCGGTGTATTCAAAAGTCTTTCGGTTGCTTTGAATGTTTGAAAATAAATGTGAGGAATCAGTGAGCAGGGAGGGTTTAAGACACACTTAATTACACTTTTTTTTCTTTTTGAAAACAGTTATATATGAGTTGTATTAGTAGTATATATTAAAAGATTGATGATGCGCTGACATTATTACTATTCAGTATAAATAAATACAAATAGAAGATCAACTAATAAAGACAAAACTGTTGTATTATTAAAAAAAAAAGGAGAGAGGGATTAGAGGCTACTCACGACAAGAACATGTGAATATAATAGTGAAATTTCATATGAATTTGTTTAATTAATGTCGGTTTATTACATTGAAATTTTAAATTCAAATATAGACAAACTAAATGATGCGCTTGTGCAAGGTTTGTTTGGGGTTGTGATTTTGGTGTTTTATGTGTGTGTGGCGTGCTTGTGCAACGTTTAGTTCGAAAATATTATTTGTGTTTTGTGATGTTTGTGCAATATTTGCGTTTAGGTGATCAGGTTCTGTTTGGGGTTGTGATTTTGGTATTTTGTGTGTGAAATGTTTGTGTATTTGTTCAGGACTATGATTTGGTGCTTAGTATTTTTCTTTCGTTGTATGTTTTTTTAGCCGAAATGATGTGCGAGATATGTGTTGTAATTTTTCTATATTAAATATTTGTGATGATAATGAAATTTTCGACAGTAGAGAAGAATTAGCTTTGTGTAATGAAGACGAAAGCAGTATGATCTTTGTAAATGGGGTCTAGCCAGAATATGAACCTGAAACAACAATTATACCTCAAAAAACCGCTTTTGTGTTGAATACACAAATAAACAGAGGAACTGATGAAGCGAAATCTCAGTATCAAACCTCAAAAAAAATACATAGAAGTCTACCAAAAAAAAAAAAAAAATGATGTCTGCTAAGCGTTTGAATCCGTTGGAAGATCCGTCGATTGCATCTTCAAGCGCCGAATACGAAGAAACCGAAGAAATAGAAGGAAACTCTTGGCCGGAAGAAAAAAAAGATGATGATGTTTCCTCCAGAGACACAACCGTGAAGAAACCAGAGACTGAGAAGAATCAAGTATCCGATTCCGAATTTGAAACAGAGCGGTTTTCGCAGAAGAAGATTCACCCTTTTTGGGATTGCGGTTTTACAAGGGATTATCGATTACAAAAAGGATACTTGGGCAAGTTCTTATGATGACACAAACAGGTTTTATCAGCTGGTGAAGAAAAATCTATCAGCTTTGATGATGTTAGTAAAACCCAATTCATGTAGAAGCTTAGGAGTTTAAAGAAGAAGTTTGAGAAGAACAATCTTGGTAAAGGGAAGAAGAACAGAGAGAAACTAGCATCTTCAAAGTATCATTCTTAGAGTCTCTGATTGCACAAAGAAATCTAAACTATTGAAACAAATTAACATTGCTCATTCTGCAACAACAATAAGTTTCGAAACCATAGACTGATTTCTTTCTCTCTAGATCAAAGAACTCAAGGAAAAACACTCCAAAGAATCTAGAGGTGAATTCTAGGGAACCTTCTTCTCAAAGTACTCATCCCTATCATTTTTTATTTTTATTTTCTCCAAGATTTAAGACCAAAATAGTGATCTGGATATTCAATTTTATTCAGACCTAGTGTTGTGATTACAGTTTAACAAGGTCAGAAAAATGGAGGAAGAACAAGATATAAAAATTCTCGAGGTGTGTGTTATGAGCTCCTAACAGGCTTGCTCTCACTGCCAAACCAAAGACAAGAACAAAATGTAAAGTAAAAAGTTTAAGACCAAAACAAAAAGTTCAATCCCAAGAGACGCCCTGCTGTAAAAATCAGGAAAACTCGCTTTAGGATAGAATAATTCAAGTCAACACCATCACGGATTGACCTAATCGCAGCAAGAGTTGTCTTTCAACTAAACAAATGTTTCCAAAAATGAAAAGACACCAATATCTGCAGATCCAAGATCATACAAATCCTAAATTCAAATTCAATGACTCGCTATTATATGACCACCAATTCGAAAAGAAAAAAAAAACACAAGGAGACCCATCATTTGGGATGTTGAAGTATTTAAGGTATGCAATTAAAATGATGGCATATATTATACTTCTACAGAAAAACTTAAAACGATCCAAACATTAGTTTTTTTTTATTATTAGTTTTAAATCTTATGATAGGTAATGATACAAGTATATCTGTGTATCATTAAAATCCCCTGCAACAACATTTGCCCTCTAATGGGTGATCTTCATCATGGGCTGTGCATATGTTCTTGCAGTCAGCACTGGTTTTCCAAGGACCTTTGTAGTGACATATGGGTGGCAAAATATTTATGGCTGAAAAAATATTTAAAACAAATGATCTGAATTAACTGATTTGATCTCGCATTATTTATATGGAGAAATAGAGGAAGAAAATATTACCAGTTGATTGAGAAAAAAAGAAGAAAAGTAATCAGGAGTAGAGAAGCAAGTTGAAACTTGTGTGCTAACATTATTGTAGTACTTATGTACCTTTTATAGCAGATGGTGCTCTCCCTTTATATAAGAGAAAATATTTAAAATTAAAAGAAATAAATAAATTATGTACCTTAATTTCGTTTTGTTTCATAGTCTATGCCATTTATCAAAACCAAAGATCCTGTCAAACAAAAAGAAATGATCAAAACCAGACAAAACAAACATATCACCGAACCGGAAATTCATACAAAATCATTGGTGATGTGGTTTATTTTCCCAGTTATTTTTAATTTCTTTTCCCTCTGCGTCCGCTTCTTCCTTTTTTGGAAGCTTACATATTGTTTAGAAACAAAAATTTATCTTATTCAAGTTTCATAACGAATTTAGATTCTATGAGTATTTAAAATTTTATAAGTATCCGATATTCGATATCCATGGTGTTTGGATCCGAATCCGGGTAACTAAAAATAGATATGACGAATTCGGATCTAAATTTAAATCTGTATATTTTTAAATTCTAAAGTATGCAATTATGATGATGGCATATATCATATTTCTACGGAAAAAGAAGAAGATCAAATTCTTTAGTTTTTATTAATTTTAAATTTTATGATAGGTAATGATACAAATATATCGATGTATCATTATACTTTGCAACAACATTTGTCCTCTTCTGGGGGGCTAGTAAGGCACAATAGAAAAGAGTGATCTTCATCATGGGCTGTGCATATGTTCTTGCAGTCGGCATTGGTTTTACAAGGACCTTTGTAGCGACAACTGGGTGGAAAAATATGTATGGCTGCAAAAATATTTAAAACAAATAATTTGAATTAACTGGTTTTATCTAGCATTATTTTGATTTATATGAAGAAGTGCTATAAGAAAATGTTACCAGTTGATTGAGAAAAAAGAAGAAAAATAATTATAAGCAGAGAAGCAAGTTGAAACTTTTGTGCTGACATTATTGTCTTTGTTACTCTTTTTCCGTGAGGATAATTTTTGGTTTTCTTCTTGGTTTCTGAGCTATTTGGTCATCATCTCTCTTTATATACAAGGGAGTGGATCGGTACAAAGAAATACATATGTACTTAGGAAATCTAATTGCAATAATGTCTAACATATGACATATCCTATGAAAATCTTGCATTAATTATATACCATATTCTTTCAAACAAAAATCCAAATTTAAATTAAAAATAAATAAATAATTATATACCATAATTTCAAATTTTGCATTTAATTATATTCCAAATTTAAATTATATAATGAAAATCTTGCATAAAATTTATATAATTATATTCCAAATTTAAATTTTTTAAAAAAATTAATGATAGAATGAAAATCTTGCATTAATTATATTTCAAATATATAAAAATAACAAGTGGACCAGTGGTTGCTACACATGTGCTGCCATCTTACCGGTGTCGAGTTCGATTCCATTTGCTCTCTATGTGTGAGGGTATTTGGTTATTGGATCGGCATGTTGTGGTCCAAAATGATGATAAAAAATAATAATTATATTCCAAATTTAAATTAAAAATCCAAAGATTCGGTCAATCAAAAAGAAATTATTAAAACCAGACCAAAGTTGCATTTAATAAAAAAGTAAAAATATAAATAATTATCACCGAACAAGAAACTCTGAAGTAAATTTCGTGAATGGGTTAGTTAATTGAATTGAATTTACAAACGTTTCAAAAGAGTCACTCTTTCTCTATGCGACTTACCAACCACCGTGAAGGTTTTATTAGTTAAGACGTTTTTGAAGACAAGATGACCAAAACCGACATACAAGTAAAAAGAGAGACTTACGATGTGAATCATGTGATCGATGTCGGTTTATGATGGTTTCTGAGGTTGGTGAGCAACATCAGAGACTATAAAACATCTTAGGACCAAGAATCACTAAGAACAGACAAGTTTCAAGGGTTCAGAATGAAAAGGATCGTTTGAAATTGGTTAAAAGGAGAAGAAAAGAGGTGGAAGATTTTGTGGTATTTTTCGATTATGAAGAAAGAGAGAAGTGATAGAAACATGGGTAGAGAGATATGGTAATTTTCGGAATGAAGAGAGAAAGAGGAGACAAGAGAGTTTTATTGGAATTTCCCTAAACCTAAAGCATCTCTGTGTCAACATACACACACACACTCTTGCACTTGACACGAAAAGTTTCCAATGGAAGCTTAGACTAAGGTTGACATTAACCATTAATCCTCATGCAAACAATCAGATGCTGACACATATCCGTCTCTTGCCTTAATCTTTGATTTATTTATTTTTTTAGTTTTTTAACCATTAATCCTCATGCAAACAATCAGATGCTGCCTTATCTTTCATTGATAGTACGTAATACGATCTAAAACCGTAAACACCAAAAGATGCCAACAACAACAAAAACCGTAAACACCGAAAAAAATAAGATATCAATTCAAAATGTGCCCAAATAAATTTCATAAATCTGGAGTCTATTCTAGAATTATAAAAAAAAAAAACTTTCAGGATTGTAAGACATTATTTGTTTATAATTTCATAACATAGACACTATTTATGGAACATTCTAAATCTTTGTAAGACATTATTTGTTTTACGCAAACATGGCTATTATGGAAGTTATTCAATGTCAACTATTCTATTTCGGGTCAGATATTAGAGCATCTCCAACAAGGGTATCTCACATGAATATTTCAACATTTGGAAAGAAATAAATAATATTATTTTATCGGATGTGTATCTCAAATAGTTGAGAACCTCACCCAAAAATATCTCAAATGAGAAACTTTGAGATACTTTTAGGTGAGGTTCTCAACTATTTAATATACTCACTTAATAAAATAATATTTTTTTTTTTTTAAATGTTGAGATACTCTTGTGAGATACTCTTGTCGGAGATGCTCTTACAATCAAGCTGGTAGAGCAAAAACCACTTTCTTAGGCCTAACTCTGAACCAACTTAAATCCCTTAGTAAACCGATTGGTTTGTGAGTTATATCACCGAACCGGAAATTCATACAAAATCAGTGGTGAGGTGGTTTATTTCCTTTTTTGGATAAATCATTGGATCGATTCCCAGCTATATTTAAATATATATTAAAAAAATAAAAATAAAAATTCCCTCCTAATTTTTCTCCGGCAACTCTCCAACCTGCAACTCTCTGTTTCTCTTAGATTCTTCTTGATCCTTTAACCGATTTAATCAAAATATTCGTTTGCCGACAGGTTGGTAGAGTGGATTTTGAAAAGAGAGATTTTAAATAAATTTGTTTGCAAACTTACCATTTCCAGAATCATATGTTGCTTTACCCTTTTTTGATTGAAGAGAACAATATGGACTAGAATAGAAAAAAATGGACTGCTAATATTTGAGATGAACAAAGAATCGTTTTTTTTTGTTTTATACAATCGTTTTTACGGTTTAGCAAATTAAAAGCAGGAAGCTTTCTGCCTATGAGTTTATTCATCTTCACTCTCATTTGCCTCTGAGTAATTGGAGAGATCAAGTTTCATCAATTTCTGATTTCTTGTGCTTACTCAGGTTGTGCAATTGTTGAAAACTCATTTTCTCAATCTCATCAATTACACATCTTTGGTTACAATTGAGAATTTTGTCTAGCGCTAGGTTAAGCTCTTTTTCTTCTCTGTATTTTCAAGAATGTTCAGATATATCATTTCCCCTGAAACTCTTTTTGTTCGTCTCATTATAAGATGATGTGATTGAATACTACAAAACTGCTTTTTATCTTTGGCTAACCAAAACTTCTATCTTAGGCTTATTAAGTCCAAATCTTTTCTAGGGTTGCATGTAGTTGTTAGCTCTTGTGTTAATATTGTTTATGTCAAATGTAGGTGCGTGTAATTGGACAAGAAAGAGAAGATGAGAAGTGTGTGCTTTTTAGTGTATTGGCTCTGTTTTGTCGCAGTGGTGAAGGCGCGCTTGAGTCCAGGGAGCAACAGAGATACGACTACTCTGTTTTCAATAATTGGAGATTTTGGTTACCCGCTTGTATTTCTAGAGAATTGGAATGGGAATGACCCTTGTCAGCATTGGTATGGAATAAGTTGTACAGGGGGTCAAATATCTGCTATCATCTTTAACGATATGAACCTGACGGGAATTATCTCTCCAAGGTTTGCGGATCTCACAACTCTTTCTATGATTGATCTTTCGCATAACAGTCTTACGGGCACCATTCCCGTCGAGCTCACCAGTTTGAACCTGACAATCCTTGATCTTTCATACAATCGACTTCATGGGAAAGTGCCTCAATTCAGGACTACAGTTCCAAAGACTCAAGGGAATCCGGAGATTGGACAAACATGTAACAAGAATAGAGCAGTCGTTTTGGGACTTTCCATTGGGATTGTGATTGTTGGTGTGCTGCTTGTTGGAGGAGGATGCATTGCTTTGTATTTGTTTATGAAAATGAAGCGATCTAATAGGCAGTCAGAACCGAATGAAGCGTTCGCACATACTCAACAGCACAACGAGATCCTGGAAGCTGAGAACAGAGCCATTCCAATGCAGATTCTGAGGGATGCTACAGACGACTTTCGTGATAGCAATATTGTTGGGAGAGGCGGGTTTGGAGCAGTGTATAAGGGTAAGCTGCGTGATGGAATCGAAGTTGCGGTTAAGAGGATGGACCCGTCATTTAGAGGAGGAAAATGCATTGATGAATTCAGATCTGAGGTTAGCGTTCTAACTAGAGTTTATCACCGCAACATTGTGGTTCTGCATGGTTATTGCCTCGAAGGAAACGAGAGGTTGTTGGTTTACCAATACATGCCACAAGGTACGCTAAGCAGACATCTATTTGACTGGAAAGACAAAGGGTTGAGACCACTCGATTGGAGCAGACGTCTTCTTGTTGCGTTGGATGTGGCTAGAGGAGTAGAGTATATGCATACGTTGGCTTGTCCGGGTCAAAGTTACATTCACAGAGACCTGAAACCCCCAAACATTCTGCTGGGAGAAGATATGCGGGCCAAAATATCTGATTTTGGTTTAGTCCGGTCTATAGAAGAAGGTGGAGAATTAATCATGACCAAGTTTGTTGGAACATTCGGTTACATCGCACCTGAATACACAAGTATGGCTTTCTCATTTCCTATGTCAATATCTCTATATATTTTATCACCATTTGATTTTGTAACTAACAACTGCAAACTCTGTAATTGCAGCGACGCGAAGGGTTACTAGTAAGAGCGACGTCTACAGCTTTGGAGTTATTCTGATGGAGCTGATAAGCGGCCAACAAGCTATAGACGAGACGCGATCGGAAGTTGATGCCAACATTGTGATTTGGTTCAGTAAGAAGTTCAGTGAGAAGGACTTCATTGATGAGACCATTGGGGTCGACGAAGAGACGCGAAGGAGCATCGAGAAAGTAGCTGAACTCGCCATTCACTGCTGCGCCAAGGAACCTGAGCGAAGACCAGACATGACTCATGCTGTCATCGTCATTGACTCACTCATCATTGAGCCGTGGATACCCAGCCCTGAAATCAAAAACGACTATATGGATAAGATGATAAAGATATGGAAGCATGAAACAGAGGCAAGTAGCAGCGGTACCTGATGTGAAGAAAAGAGTGAATGTATTTGAGAGCTTCAATGAAAAGGTATATATAATAAATCTGTGCAAGTGAAGCAAGTTTCTATTTTCTTGTAAATGTCTTGGATTTGAGAAATTGTATAGCTATTGAAGTTAAGATTAATTATCGTTTCGGTCCTCAATATATTTTGAATATACCTGCATTCTGTTAGTTACTCTGAATAATTGGAGTGATCAGGTTTCATCAATTTCTGATTTCTTGTGCTTACTCAGGTTGTGCAATTGTTGGAAACTCCTTTTCTCAATCTCATCAATTACGCATCTTTGGTTGCTACAAATGCAGCAAGACATCGGTTTGTCGCCGGAAAATCTAAGCTTCTGCTGGAGTTTGGTGCTCGAAGAGCTCAGGTTTCCCCTGAAAATCAGTTATTGTTATAGCCTTAGATAGATATTGGGTTTTGGTTGTTTCATCTTTGATATTTGTCATACAGGGACCCGATGGCGCAATAGGCGCATCAAAATATTGCTACCTCGGAGGTTTTGATGCAACAAGGCATGTCTTGCTAGTGATTTTGTATCATTTATGGAAACATAGGAAGAGAAGAAAGAGTATGATTTTCTTGTTTTCTTGCTTTGTTATTATGGCAGCAATGTTGCAGCCGGGAAATTGTTTGGAATACCGCTCCGTGGTACACATTCCCATGCTTTTGTTAGCTCATTCATGGTAAAAAAAACATCAGACTTTATACTGGAATATAGCAATAGTGAAAAGATTTCACGTTTACATTTATTTTTCCGCAGAGCCTTGATGAGATTGTTGACAAAGTGCTTCGAAGTTCTGATGGGAAAAGCACTTGTGAAGATTTTGTTAGTTTGGTCCAAACATGCCTAACCAAGATTCAGGTGTGCTTAATACGTTCTGCCTCAGTGTAGTATTGTTTTGGTTTGATTCATTTCTTTATAATCTTTATTGGCGGTGGATGTCAGAATTCATCTTTTTGCTGTTATGCAGATACAAAGCAGTAGGAGCTAAGGCTTATCATCTGCTTTCAAATTGCGTTGAAACGGAAGCAATTGGGTTCCAAAGTCGTCAAGGTAATCAATTTACTATGCAATTTTAGATTGTTGGTTGAGACTGAGAAACTACTTGTGATGTGTTTCGAGTTATAAAAAACCTTAGAGCATCATTATTGGGAGAAACCCAAATGGGGTTCTTAAGTAATATTTAATTATAAATTTGAAGTTAAGAAACTCTGTTAAGAAACTTCTGTTTTTGCTGTTTTATTGGTAGAACCTATTAGGGGTTCTTAAAAAAAAATTTAATAATTTTGTTTTATTTTAAATAGAGTTTATTTTTTAATTAAACATAATTGACATAAAAACATAACATTTTAAACATAGATTTTGAAAAAAAAATACAAAAGAACGCTCAATTTGGGTTTTTTTCTGATCTTGTCTATGAATCACTTCATGTTCACCCACCGAACGATTCCAATTCATTAATATGTAAAACAAAATTTAATATGTAAAGATTCCAATTCATTATGTAAATATTCCAATTCATTATGTAAAGATTCCAATTCATTAATATGTAAAAAAAAAGTTTAGAATTTTAAAGTTGAAGTTAAGAAAAAGTTTTTTTAAAAAAAAAGTAAGAATTTTTTTTTAAGTTAAAGTTAAGAAAAAAAAAAAAAAAAAAGTTGGCAAAAAAAAAAATTGGCGAATTAGGGGTTGACACGTGGCTAAAAACAGTCTAAGAACCCCCTTAAGAACCGGTTCTTAAAACTCTTATTTAAGAACCGGTTCTTACACTATTCATAATTTTATTTATTTATTTATTTATTTTTTGGGTTAAGAACCCTTTAAGAACCTCCAATAATGATGCTCTTACAAGATGTGCTCTTCTTACCAGCAAATGAAAAATGAATTGAAATGTTGGGATTAACTAACACGTGTCACCAATCGCGGAGCTGCGATGGACGGTGAACGTTTTTTTTTATCGCCGGAGTATTCCCATCTTCGTTCCTCTCCCTAATTAGAGCCATTAGTTTCAGTTACCAACAAATCTAGACAAAAAGGTCTGACCTTTCTTTCGAGAAATCCCTTGGGAGAGAGAGAGAGAGAGAGAGAGAGCGAGAGAGATTTCAAAGGTCAGTGTGTGTGTGTGTGTGAGTTTCGAATTTCTGGTTTTGTGGCAATCAATGAATCTTAGAGTAATTATATTTCTTTTGTTTCTTGTCGGAGAGATTCCGTATTCCCAAAAAATGATGATTTGGTGTTTGATGTTATCTATGTGTGAGAAAGAGATGTGCTTGTGGTTTGCAGGACCAAGAAGAGACGAGTGTGAGAGATTTAAGACGAGAGAGAGAGAGAGACGAGAGAGATTTCCTGAGTGTTGTTAGGGTTTCAATTTCTCTCCAGATCTGCATTTGTTGCTCATCTGATGGAACGGAAGCTTGTGGTATTTTGTTCTTCACATTTTCTTCTTCGTCTCGGCTTCAATTCCATTGATTTCTGTATCAACTGCGACGCCTTTTTAATGATTCTTTAGGTTTTGGGTATCCCCTGGGATATTGATTCCGATGGGCTTAAGGATTACATGTCAAAATTTGGGGACTTGGAGGATTGTATTGTCATGAAGGTTTGCATTTGAGTCTTTCCTTTCTTTCTAATTTCAACTTCAACATTGATTAACCAAATGTTACCAAGAGCTTCCATCTGAACATGTTTTATGTTTAGGATCGGTCAACCGGAAGATCTCGTGGATTTGGATATGTCACTTTTGCTTCAGCTGAAGATGCAAAGGTACAAATTACTTATTGCATTTTTGTTTCCATTGCTGGATGCTTTTTCAAATCTGTCTTACTGTTTGTTTTGACTACTTGTAGAACGCTTTGAAAGGTGAACACTTTTTAGGGAACAGAATCCTGGAAGTAAAAGTGGCTACACCAAAGGTTGTTGTCATGGATTTTTGTGAATCTATTAAGAAACTAGTTATCTCCAATTATCTTTGTTTGTTCAAGAGGGTTATGTTATTGTGACAGGAAGAGATGAGACAGCCTGCAAAAAAAGTGACGAGGATCTTTGTTGCTCGAATCCCTCCATCGGTCTCTGAATCAGATTTTCGAAGGTAATCCGATTTGCTTTAGTGTGTTTTTATTTTTGAGAATGGTTTCTAGTAGCTGTGGAAAATATAAACATTCCTTGACTTCTCTTATGCAGCCATTTTGAAAAGTATGGGGAAATAACAGACTTATACATGCCTAAGGTAATCTATCATTATCTGAAATGTGTGTTCGATAATTTCTTTAGCTTGTCGTGCCTCCTGGATTTGATATCATTTCCCCTTTTTCTATTTTAGGACCACAACTCGAAACAACACCGAGGAATCGGGTTTATCACATTTGCTAGTGCTGGTCAGTTTTTTTGCTTAAATCTCCTTCAATATTGGGTTTTACATATTTTGATGACAGAACCTTCTTTACCAGTTTGATCATCAAACTCATGAGAAAGAAAACATAAGAAACTGATTAATGCGGTACTGGCTATAGATACTGTTACAGTTTTAGTTCATCTTTAAACTGTTTGGAAAAATGTTTGAATTCAGAAGAAACCTTTCTGTTTTGTGATTTCAGATTCAGTGGAGGATCTGATGGAAGACACTCATGATCTGGGAGGTACAACGGTTGCTGTTGATCGGGCGACACCAAAGGAGGAGGATCATCCTCCTAGGCCACCGCCAGTGGCTAGAATGCCGCGCCCATCCGTGGCTGTTGCTGGTGGATTTGGAGCTCCAGGTGGTTATGGAGCTTATGATGCTTACATTTCTGCAGCTACAAGATATGCAGCGCTTGGTGCTCCTACTTTGTATGATAATCCGGCCTCGTTTTATGGAAGTAAGACCTCGCTATATAATACCAAAATACTAATTAGAGACAAGAGAATTTTCCAATCATTATAATGGAAATATTCACTTTGACTTAGGAGGGGAACCAGCGAGGGGAATAGGAAATAAGATCTTTGTTGGACGGCTTCCTCAAGAAGCATCCGTTGATGATCTTCGCGATTATTTTGGGAGATTTGGCCGTATTCAGGATGCTTATATTCCAAAAGTGAGTTCTAAGTTACAGTGAGAACATTCACAGAAAACGTTTGTGAACATATTTAAACATTCATCTTTTTTTAATAGGACCCAAAGAGAAGTGGACATAGAGGTTTTGGATTTGTTACCTTTGCTGAAAATGGTGTTGCAGATCGTGTAGCTCGGAGATCTCATGAAATCTGTGGACAAGAGGTATAACAACAAAAGCTATTATAACTGAGGATTTTGCGTAAATAGGCTTAGTACAAGAATCTTTTAAGATGTTTAAAAGAGCTACATTGTTTTGATTTTTGGGTTAGGTAGCAATAGATTCAGCAACACCTCTTGATGAAGCTGGACCTAGCGCCGGTGGAAGTTCCATGTTAAGTTCTTCTCGTCCTGAATATTTTGGTGGCTATGGAGGTCCAGTGCGCACATTTGGTCGGATGTATGGAGGCATGAGTTTGGACGACGTGAGTATATAAAACATATAACCGAAAACACTAATCAAAGATCCTTTATATGCAACTTGATTCTGATTCATTTCGGTTTTTTACTAAATCTGCTAGTGGGGATATGGAATGCCGAATGCAAGACCATCAAGATCAGATTGGAGGTACCGGCCATACTAATGCACCAGAAGGACTTATCATTAGCTTTGGCTTTTGCGTTTGTCATTTATATAAACTTCACTTGTCAGATAGATTTCAAAATCCTCAGGATCAATTTTATTGAAGCTTTTATGTTTTACTTGGGAACAAGTGAACCTACTTTGTGATGCTATTATGCAGAGAAGTGAAAATTGGAACCGATAGAGCTTTACAAGAAAATCCGCAGTGTACATTTGTTTTGTTTTGTTCAAATTCGTCTTTCACACAACCAAAAAAAAAAAAAAAAATTAGAGAGCAGATGAAGATTTTCTGCAATCAACACGAGGAGCGAAGCAAGTCATGAAAGGGGTCATGAAAGTATGTCTTCGGACAAGATGAGAGATCTTCACTGTGTTTCTGGAGATTTGATGATTCCCTTGTTGTTCTTCTTGTTGATGGTCACTGGATACTGAACTTCTCCTCATCTCTTGTGCTTTCAACTTAGCTGTTTGAAGCTTGTTCAATATCTTATCCATGGATGCTGATTTCTTCTTCTCCAGCTTCACCTGTGACTCAAGCCAAAGAAATTTCAATTCAACTGGACATGATCTGTTTGCAAAGAGCGCTTATATAAGTAAGTGTAAAGGAGGACCTCAAGCTTTCTAATGGCGGCTTCTGCTTTCGCCTTCTGCAGATTTTCCCAAGCTGCTATCTTCGCTTCCTCTCTTTGCAACCTGCAAAATATTCACACAAAGAAGAACATTATTAATAGCTGGCCAAGAAGAAAACGGACGAAAAATTATCCGTTTGATTACTTTGAAAGAGTCATGGCTGGTTCTGAGATGTCCCAAGAAGAAGAAGATGCAGAAGCTTCAGAGTTGTCTTCAACCTCAGGTTGCTCTCTCCTGATAACCCTAGCAGAAGACATTACTCGTCTCTTCGGACGCTTAATCATCCTTGCTCCTTTATCCATTTTCACTTCTCTCACTTCACCTCTACAAGGATTTTCCCTGGGAGGAGGCTCAATCACAGAAACAACAAACGGTGGAGATGAATAGTTAAGCTCTCGATGAGACTGGTGGTTATTATTAGGACTCGTCTCTTCTGGGCTCATCTGAGTAGCTATATCTCTTCTTGAAACCACCGGAGATTGCGCCGCCGTCGTCATCTCTCCTTCCTTGGTGTCCTCTGCTTTCTCCTCTGCACAATTTTCATTGTTTCAGAATCAACAAAGCTTAGATCTTGGCCATAGTTCCACAAGAATCAGCTCAAACTTGGTCTTTTCAAGATTATCTGATTGTATTTTCTAAAGTGAGTGTCTTTATGCAATTTCTGATGCAAGATTCAAATAGTTCTAATTTCAGATTCGTTGCATCGGCAAGAGAGAGAGAGAGAGAGTGTTGTTACCTACCTGTATCAGTTTTGGAACCAAGTGATGAAGTTTCTTCACTCATCAACTCAGCCCAGCTCCGGCTATGTCCATGGCCACGTCCATAGCCATCACCGACACTCCCTCTAAAAACCCTATCCGCCTCCAAAACTCCCGTCGAGAACGGAGAGCCAACCACCATTAAACCCTTCATATTCCCTTGAGGAGCTTCCATCGCCCGCATCGTCATCCTGGGAGAATAGTGGTAACACCCAATCGCCGACGAAGAAGACGGCGGAGGATGAGGCAGCGTAGGAGGAACAATCGGACCGCTTTTGGATTTCTGGCGTCTCTGCTCGGAGACGGCAGAGCTCACAGAGGGATTTTGACAAACACCTGGTGGGTACGTCGCGACGGGGCTACAAATCCACCGTTCAGCATCTTCCCATTTCGAAGGTATCGCTCTGCCGCTGTAAAACGGCGTGGTTAAAGCGGAGGCGGAGCCGATGTGACGACGGCCACCGTGAATTGCGGCGGTGGAAGTAGTAGAGGAAGGATGAGGAACTCTCTCGGAGCTCCATCCTTTGTTATCGCTGTAACTCGGAGCTCCGGGACTTAAAAACCCACCAAAGCTATTGGAAGAAGCAGACGTCTTTCTCATTTTCTTTTTTTTTTCCGATTTCTCCAGAGAAGAAAAACAAAAAAAGAGAGTCTCAGATTCAAGATTGAAAAAAAAAAACTGAAACTTACTAAGAAATAGAACTCATATTTTTGTTGACCGGAGATTGAAGAGTGCTAAAAGAGAGTGATGTAAGCTGAAAAGAGAGAATAAAGAAAATGTACTTTTGTAATCTCAAAAGGTGAGAACTTGAGAAGAGAAGAGAGAGAGAAGCTTTTTTTTGTTGGCATTAAGACAAGTGTCGTGGCTGGTCCGATCATATACAAAAAAAACAAGAAATCTCAAAACATTAAATCAAATCAATTTGAAACTGACTTCTTTGGGATAATTTAATTTACCCTTTTCTTCTTACACCTTTTGTGTTCATATTTTTGTTTATGAAATTGGGGAAAACATTTACGGAGACAAAAAAAAAAAGTAACAGATTTGGACAAATATAAGTAACTGCCGTTATATTATATCTATCTATCTTCTTCTTCGATCCTCTGTACCGTTACACAAAGCCACAACTCTTCCATGTGACTTCTCTGCTCTTTTTGTTCTTTCGATAAATTTCAGACTCTTTTGTCGTTTCTGTTAATAAGCTTTTTTTTTTCTTACTTTGACGTTATTTTAGAGTTAAGTCTTATATAGATTTGTAGTAACTGTTAGCTCCTGCAGACCTAAAAAAGCAGGATCGTAGCCCCTAAAACTTGCACTCATGCTTTTAATTCTAATTGGTAGACATAATATATTAAAGGTCAATTCTACAAAATAGCATAAAAAAAACTAAAAATTCCTAAATTTAGCAATAAAATGTGAAAATCACAAATATAGCACTAATTTTGACAATATTAGCACAAATTTAATATAAAAATGACTTATAATCATTTTCTAATGGGAAAAAACTAAATCCTAAATTGGAAATAGTGAACCCAAACATAATGTTTAATTCTATTTTAAATTTATTTTTGGTAAATAAGTATTTTAAAATAATTAATTATGCTATTTTTGGTATTTTAAATTTAGGATGTTAGTTTTTGAACAAAAAATATTTTTTGTGCTATTTGAGGGTATTTTTCTATATTAAATAATTCGTAAATTTTGTAATCGAATAATTGTGTGGAATTGCGGTTTTCGTTTGGTCGTTTTTGGACAAGATTTTTCTCTTTTTGCTTAATGAGTTTATCTGTCATTATAGTTCTCATTTTTTGTTTGTTTGTTTCTTTCAATTCTGCCGAGTCATTTGCATTTAATTTGTAAAGTTGCATTACAGTCCATTTTTTTTCTTAATGGAAACTAATAAGAAGCGGATTTTCATGTTTAACAAAACTAGCAGTTTTATTTAATTTATTTATGTGATACATTTAAACAGTTTTTAGCTGTTCGAACTAACCACGTTTAGATATTACAATATATATTGTCTGAAGACATGTCACATGTACTATCAGTCATATATAACAACATACTTTATAATAAACACTCACACCCTTAAGTCTTAACTAATGCATTCTCGTTTTTTTTTATTTGTGGCCTTCTCATAATCTCACCTCGTCTCTAAATCCTACTACATAAGGAGTAGTAACAATTTATTTATTTATTTTTACACAATTAAAATTTTTAATTTGACTTTTTTTTTTCTTTTCAAATCCTACTACATAAGGAGTAGTGACAATTTTTTTAATTGACTTTCGGCTTTTAGTACTTACAATTCCAAAGAGCTGAACTCGTCAAACTGTGAATTATTGATGAAGTTACGAAATTTCAAAGCATTAATAAAATAATACGGAGTTAGTAATTATATTTAACGCATAGGGATGGTCAAGACTCAAGCACACACACACACAGACGACAAAACACACTAGTCTCGTTGTTATTTAATGTAGCATTGATCTTTCGAACAAAACAAAGCCATCAATTGTAATAATATTACACAAAAAGCTCTTTATAAAAAAAAAAAAAAAACTGAAAATGTGTCCAATTATTATTTTATTTGTTGAAAGAGGAATGTGTACAATTATTAAACAAATATTATTGTTGATTTCTTCTTTTTTTATGCTTAACTACTACTATATTCTGTTATTCAAGTGAAATTCGAAAAAAGTAATACGTCATTCATTAATGTTGAAAAAGAGATCATTGTAAATTTTTTTCCTTTTTCACTTATGAATAATTGATTTGACCGTTCGAGCCTCAGGCTTGAGACTCATGGGGCTCCTACTTTTAAGTCGAGTGAAACTGTGAAAGGTAGAATATGGAAATTATAAAAAAGGCTTTTGAGGATATATATATGACTTGGTACACTCAAATCAAGTTGTTTTAATGGGACCATCAATAATTAATTTTCTAAATGTAGTTATGACTATCTATGTAAATCTCTCTACAACAGCTTCTTTCTTAAGAAGCAAGACTTATGTCTTTTTGTACTTGCAATAATTCAAAGAGCTAATAAAGATGGAGTTTAGAAATAAGTATAATAAAAAGGTTTAAATTAATACGGACGTCTTAAAAAGAAGAAGCTTTCACACACAATGAAACGCATGGCGGATGGTCAAGCACAGACGACAAAACACAGAACAAAACAAAGCCAAACCATGAAAAAAAAAGAGTAGCAAGTAAATAAATTTAATTTTAAGTACAAAAATCTGAAATAAAATAGTGATTCCTCTCCTATCACGTTCGACGTTGAATTTTTTCCCTTCATTCAAACCATTCTATTTCTAAGAATATCCATCCGTACGCAAAAAACAGAGAAAGCGAGTTTTCAACTAATATCACGTTTTATGTATTTGTGTCTACACAATAATTTAATCAAATGATTGTCGAAAAAAAAGTATCAATCACAACTCGATGTTTAATTTTTTTATATTTCTCCTATAAACTAGACATTTGATACAACTATGGCATTTGTTAAAAATATAGCTAGGTATTATTATATTCACTAAAATCAGCTTTTTAACATTTTATAATTTACCAAAAAATCATATGAAAACTTTTCTTCTTGTTCGTTTTTTCATGGAGACAACTAGTAAATAGTATATGACACAAAGTCCAAGTCAAACTTTATTCAGAATAAAAAGTAAAGAAAAAAGAAAGACCAGAAGAAAACACACAACAAATATATATATATATAAAATACAGGGAAAGAGGCAACAAAAAACATTTTGGCTTCAACAATAAGAGTTTCCACTCTTATCTGTTCCTTTAAGCTCAGTGCCTTGACCTGCTTCTTCGCCTGAAGAAACACTCACATATGTTAAGAGGCAAAGCCACCATTTTAGTTGAATCATGTAAAGCTTGCATTTGCTTTTACCTGGGAGACCTTGAATACGAGGAAGAGCGTCTGCGAGAGTGTTTAGGAGAGCGTGATAGGGACCTAGACGGGGAGCAAGAACGAGACCTTGACTGTGACCTTGAACTGTGCCTGCGCGATCTCCTACTTCTGCTTCTGCTTCTGCTTCGTCTGTATCTTCTGCAGACAAAACATTTTTACAAGTTAAGAACATCAAATGGAAGAAGGAGATGATGAAATTCTGTGTTGGTGAGTCTCGATAGAGGGCAGATCCAATCAGAGCTCTAAGAACCGAAAAAGTCTGAAACTTTTTGTTACTTCCTCCTCATCTTCGAAAAATTCCCCACTCTAATCACGAAGCAAAAAATGATAACTTTATTAACAACCTCGGTGGTGGTGATCGACTATAACTCCTACTACGGCTGCGATTTCTATTCCGACTTAACCGGCTTGTTTCCGCTAGTTTCTCCAGCCTTTGCTTCTCCTGTTCTCGCTTTTTAGCAGTCTCTGTTGCAGAGTCTTTCTTAACTGTACGATATGATACATCCACAATCTCAGTTTCTAATAGCAAATGCGAATTAACCTTCAATGCAGAGAACAAAACAACACTTAAAGATCATACTCTGTTTTGTTAGCTGTTTGTTCATGATTCTCTTCAGTCGTTCTTGGGGAGTTTCTTTCTTCTCAGCTTGCGTCTGTTTCAAAGATCCACCTGAGGAAGTACCTGCTTTTGAAAGCTTCGCTAGTGCTGTGGAAGTACTGCAAGTAGAAAAAAGGAATTAAGGTTGCGATTAATAACCACAAAAGCTCACGGAAGATACAGCTAACGCCAAAATAAACTTCAAATATGCAACCATGACCATACATCACTGTCGGTTTAGCTGGTTTAACAATCTTGTCTTTCTCAAGAGATACACCAGTTGCAGGATCAACATGCAGCGCCTCTAGAATATGTCCTGACGATGGTCTGCAGGGAAATAAATTATTATAATTTCCTACTCCATCGTTTATAATATGCAACTTTAAAATGGGTTCTAGAAATCAAGCTTCTATATCTCCCTTGTTGTCACAGGTAATCAATCTAGTGCCAATTTATTTTACAAACAAATTTTTTTTTCCCTTAACCAACAAGTGGGGAGTAAGTGGCTATCTTTGCAAGAACTAGAGGTTGAGTGCTCCGACCGGGTTAATAGGTCAGCGTGAGATGGTGGTGAACGCGGTGGGGAATATCCTTCAAACCTTGGACTTCCTACATCTCCAGAGCCTCCAAATTCTGTAATATATTCGATTTTTGGTTTGCTGATTTCATCAGAGTGGTCATTCCGCCTTGAGTATGATGGAGAATATGACCGGGATCTGGATCTTGATCTGTTAAAACGAGCAAGAAGAGATAAGCAATCATTTTCCCAATGATTCCATAGATGGTATGACATGATAACAGGTTAATAAGGGAAAAACCTTCTAGAACGCGGATAAGCTTCATAAGTAGGACTCCTCCGAGACTCCCTATGAATTTAGAAGCATCATTTCAGTGAGTTAAAAATCCACTGACTTTTCCTTTTTCTTATGTGTTATACTATCTTACCTGTAGGGATCATGATGAATCATTTGCCTTCCAACATTCCTTGAAGTTTCTCTTTCTCTATCCCTCTCTATCCTAGAGACCTTTCTTCTTTCCTTGCGACTTAGTTTCTTCTACATTTCATGAATTTTGATTCATTCACATCCATTAGTAAACAAGCAAAACAAAAAGAAGACATAACCCTCATGGGTAAACCATGAGCCTTGCAACTTACAATTGAAGGATCGCCTTTGATAAGTTCCTTTTGCCTTTTCTCTTCCTCTTTTGCCTTCTTGTCCATATAAACGAGCCACCCATATCGTTTGACACCAAACTGTTTCGCAATTGTTTCCATTCCTTCATCATCGCTGTCATTACTGTCAAATTCTTCCTCCTCATCCTCATCATCCTCGTCGTCATCATCATCTTCGTCTGCATCCAAGGATTCCTCTTTTCCGTTTCCAGCATATGAAAACCCAACCTGTGAATATGTGCCTTTGTTTGCAGGTGGTTGCGGTCTACAGAGTACATACAAAAAAAACAGAACAAAAGAAGTTTTACAGCAGTGTCATATTATTAACTAGAAGATCAATGGTGAATCTTACGACAAAGACTGATAAGATTAAGACAAGTAAGGTGGGAATGTACCTTGTCCCGAAGAAGGGTGCAGCAAGTTTGGCCTCGAGCTCTTGATTGACATGTAGCAAACCCTCCTCATCAGAAACTGTTCACAGTATGAAGCATTATCCCAGTGACTCTTATCTCTAATTTTACTCAGATTTTGATTCTCGAACACGGATTTTCCTTGAATCTGTCTTTTCCGTGATCGAAAAAAACAAACAAGATACAAAATTGATCGGAATGTAGGAAAAGGTACCGACATCCTCTACGCCGATGCTTAATTAAATCCCGATAACGCTCGAAATTAACAAACTCTTCAACTTCTTCCTCCTCTTCCGACTTCTTATGTGGCCGTATGCTTCTCGAACCAGCCTCACGCACAAAATCCAGAAGAGCACGACCGTCAAATCTACAAGTACAAGTAGTAAGTGAAGAAACAATTCCCAGAACAAGCATGCAGATCAAATTTAAGTCGATAAACCCTAATACCTATCAATCATAACATCCTGCTTCCCGTTCCATGGTATCCTGATAGTAAAATTCGTTCATCGTCAATAGGCAATCAAGCCGAATCGGAAAAAAAAAAATCGAAGATGGTATCGTTATTACAGGCCCTGTTGATCCTCGGTGGCTTGGTAAAGACCATCATCACGGAAGATTCGGTAGCGGGATCCAACGGCTTGGATCGACTGAATAGGATCTCCACGGCGTTTAGCCAAGTAGATAGCTCGCCGCTGCGCTCTTTTCCGAGCGGCGTCCATCATATCGTGCACCTTCTTCTCCGATCTTCTCGCTTCGTGCCACATCTTGTTCTCACCGAATTTCTTCCTTGTCTGAAGAAAGCTCAGAAACCCTAATTAACTCTCCGATTGGGAAAATTTCTCAGGCGAATATTGACGATAGTTCTTTATTTCCGATGACTCGCTTGCAGCAATGTGAACCGTCCGATGCAAGGAGGAAAATAGAACAGCATTAAATGAAAACCTTCTGGCTGTTGCAGACGTTTACTAGTTTTGATTTTTTTTTTTTAAGCTTTTAAGAGAAAAACCCAAGTTGAGGTGGGCCGGTGCCCCTCTTTTTAAATGGGCCCTAGTGTTCGAGTGACATAAATGGAGAGATTGTTGAAAGAGAGAAATGATATATTTGCTTAATCGGTTGTTGAAAGAGTGGTGTCACACACTAAACGTCTTTTTCTTCTTTTCAAGTATTATTACGATATAACTTCAATAATTTTATTTATGATAAAAAGAAAATAATTTTGGTTTGGTTTTGGCATGGCATGATTTTTTTATATATAAGCATTGGTAGAAAAATAAATCAATGGTGGTGCCCAACAAAATTCTGGAACTACTGACTGGTAACACTTTTGTTCGAGGTGAGTGTAGTGGCAACGTATGACGTTAACATATGGCGTACGTAATAATTACATTACAGAAACTTCATCATAAAGATCAGATTGCATTTTATATCCCATATTTTGGACCACTTTGTTTGATGTTATAAGCAGAACATACTATAGTCTTTATTAGTTTAAATCGAATTAGTTTTATGCTTTTGAAATTAAATGTGGTTTTGCCATATTTTTTTTTTTTCAAATTAAAATTCATTTTGGAATCGTCGTGAGTTTTTGAAGAAAAAAATCCTACTATATAACCTCAAGTTAACATAACTAAAATTTTAAAAATAAAAATACAAATATACAAATATGTGTGAATACTTCTTATTTGAAGACCAGACAATACTCCACGAGTAAGTAATCAGAATATGTGAAATATAAATGTCTTCTCATAGAGTTTATTGAAGAAAAGGAAAAACATGATTTAAGTCAAGTGAGTACTCTCTAAGCTCGGGAACAAGCTAGCTAAAGAATATGCAAAAGTTTGGTTGAAAACATAGGGAACAAAAATCATAATTGGTTGATGGTATGAGGACAATAAAGAACAAAATAGTGCTCACATGAACTGGTCTCCATATGAAAAGAAGTGTAATGTAGATTTCTCTTGGGTCATAAATCATAGGTTACACGAGACATTGATCTATGTGGGACATCTAAGTTTTCAACGTCTTGTAGAATATAAAATGTATTAGAGATCAAAGAGAAATGCAAGAGATGCAGTTTAAGATATATAGACTCGCATCTGTTTGAAGCTTTTTCACCAACATAATCTTTGATCATGAATTCATGATCAACAACTAATTAAATCTCTGCAATCCATATGCAAAAGGATGAATGACCAAAACTTTGGGAAGAAGCATCACAAAATATTCTCCTCAATAATCATATATAGCTTCGGGTGGCCTAATTTGTCAATATTTATTTTTGACAACATAAAATATATCTATAATGTTAGTTTATATTGCATTTAGAATATTGTTCATGAACAGTTTTTGTCGACACTCAAAAGTTAAGATGAGAGAATATGGAAAAAAGCAGAGTACAAAAGTTATGATGGATGAAATAGTGGAACTCAAACATTTCTAGTGCTCAAGAAACACAATTATACAGTAACCATTCTAATGGTCCAGACTCGTCTTTCAAGTTCCATCAAAAAGATTCGTGGAAAATAAAAGAGTTACGTCTCAAATCGATGTTGCTGCCCACGTGTCAATAGTTCTCGCTGTATTTTGAATTTTCTTTCACTGTTTTTCTATATACGAATATAAGCATTAGCCTGACTTCAGTTGATTTGCCCAAGTGGCCATTTGTTACCAAAACCTAGAAATGAGTTCGAACTTTCCATTGAAGAACTCAAACAAATGGTCCAAAACTACCATACAAGTTGATTTAATGGTTGAAGATTTGCATCAGTTGCAAAATTAGCGTGACTATGTTTTTGGTTCAATAATTCTTCAATTCACAAAACAAAACAAAAAATGAAAATAAATTATGCCGTTGTACAATTGCAATTTTCAGCTTATAATTATTTAAGTTTTATATTCGTATTCTTTTGCAGCATCCACAATATTACCACCAATTGGAAGTTGGAACCAATAATTATAATATATGAATTAGAATATAAGTCATAATTAATTAATTAATTATCTCACCATGAAATCATAATTTATAATTTAATGGTTTGTACTTGCGTTTCTTAATTTTTTTTGAGACATCAAGTGTGTATCTTAATATGAAATCAGAATTTATAATATATGAATTAGACATTTTCTATATACGATTAATCATTATTAAATTTTCAGTTAAAATGAATAAAAATGGAAATGGAACAATAATGTACTAAATAAATAAATGATTACCTATCTCCTTCTTTTTTTGTTAACTAAAAACGTCTACGTGTGGCTAAAAATGATTGAAATCAACTTATTATTATGTAACTTATTAAAAAAATACATCAAATTGTTCAATATAAGTTATTATAGAAATTTTGTGGAAAAAAATTTAATAAGATTCTACTATCAGATTGGATATTATAGTCTTTCACGAATTTTAAACCGAAACTAAACTAGATTCATCCACGATCTTGTCTTTTGTGTGTTATAGTGAGTTTTAGTAAGTTAGGTTCCCATTATAAATACAGTAGAAATGTGGAATATTTAAATAGAAATAACTTTACCATTTTGGAATGACCAATTATAGCCTTTAAAAATAGACGAAACGATTGAGGTCCAAATGGAGATGTACATAAATATCGATATTTATAGCCATATTTGACTAAAAAAATATATAATCTTTTGATCCAAAATATTCGTTTGTCCAAAACCAGCTTTTTCTTCACCATGCAAGTAGTAGGATTAATTATACCTTTTTTGTTTTTATCAACCATGCAATTATCTAAGTAAGATTTACCGTCTTTGATGAATATAATTATCCAATGATAAAGCGGATAAAAGCCAAAGGTGTTGGAAATAAATCCAAGAATGAAGACGTAGATGTCGATGGTTTTTTTTAAGAACTTGAATTTGTCACGACTCACACGTAAAAATATGTTATCCGAATAGTTTAGTCTAAAGATCCACATTGAAAAGAAAAGGTAGACGAAGCTCATTGGTACCCAAATGTGAACTGAAGCCGAAATGTGTTAGGTGAACGCATTAAAATATTCAAAATAAATAAAATTGACACAAGCAAATAAACAAAGTCGCATTTTAATTGTATAAAATATCTTGTCGTCTCCCGTCATATTTGAAAAAACACTGCATATCTGTTAAATTATAAACTTTCTAGACTAATATAAACTTTTTTTTGTGTGCGTGTTTATTTAAAAATAAAATAGTTTTGATAGGCGATTCTACATATTTGAGCAATTACAAAATTCAGCGTTTGTAATTTTGGTTTATATTCCATAGTTTCACATAATGGTGATTTATGTTCAACTCTATTCAATATAATCTCGCAATCTCATAAGTTAAATAATTAAAATGATGTTATGTGGTTTTATATTTGTTTTCAATTAACAGTTTCGAATAACATTATATTATATACATATAACATCAATTACATACAAAATTCTGATTAGTTAGAAATAATGTAAAAGGAAAACATAATTCAAAAGATAAGACTTTATGAATATTTTAGATAGATGAATATAAAAAAAGAAAAGATGTTTCTGAGAATTTCTAGAACCAGCATCCGTTTTTTCTTTATTTTCCTTCAAAGTTAGGACCCACATTAGGATCTATAAAGCATACGTTAATATTATTGACCCCCCAAAAGAAAAAACACTAAACTAGTTTATCTCACGGATTTGCTCCGGCGAATTATGGTCGTCGTCTCCATCTTCCTCCTCCATCATCCTTAAATGGAAGAAACCAAACGAAACTCCGATCTTCTCCGTTCTCGCGTCTTCCTCTCTGGCTTCTATTGCTGGGATTGGGAATTCCTCACCGCTCTCTTGCTCTTTAGTTGCTACTAAGACTACTTTCTTCGAAGATCCGATTTTCAGTTTCCATTTCTTGTTCTGTCTAGATTATTTTTAGTGGGTCTTTTCTTTTTTTCTTTTTAAAAAATAGTAAATAAAATCGCCGGCGATGACGACGGCGCAGAGATCTGTTCCGGCGCCGTTTCTGAGCAAGACGTATCAGCTAGTGGATGATGGGAGCACAGACGAGGTGGTTTCATGGAACGAAGATGGAACAGCTTTCGTGGTTTGGAAAACAGCTGAGTTCTCAAAAGATCTTCTTCCTCAATACTTCAAGCATAATAATTTCTCCAGCTTCATTCGTCAGCTCAACACTTACGTGAGTTTCATTCTCATTTATTGTTTAATTAAATCGTTTGGTGAATTGAATCATTCTTCGGTAGTTGGGGACAATTTCGCAATTTTCGTAAAAAGTTAGGGGGTTGGTGGAAAGCTTCTAGAATCTCATGTTTTGTTTTTCAACTGTAGGGATTTCGGAAAACTGTACCGGACAAATGGGAGTTCGCAAACGACAATTTCCGGAGAGGAAAAGAGGATCAGCTGACGGATATACGACGGCGTAAATCGGTGATCGCGGCGGCGGGGAAATGTGTTGTTCTTGGTTCGCCGTCGGAGTCGAATTCGGCGGGCGATGATCACGGGTCGAGCTCCACGTCATCACCCGGTTCGAAGAACCCGGGTTCGGTGGAGAACATGGTTGCTGATCTATCCGGAGAGAACGAGAAGCTGAAGCGGGAGAATAACTGTTTGAGCTCGGAGCTCGCGGCGGCGAAAAGGCAGCGAGATGACCTGGTGGCTTTCTTGACGGAGAATCTTAAAGTAGGGCCGGAACAGATCGATCAGATGATTAAAGGAGGGAAATACAAAGCGATCGCATCCCGGAATTCTTCGACGGACGGAGAAAGTGACTGCGAAGGTTGCGGCAGAGAGGAGGAGGAGGAGGAGGAGGGGGTAGGTGAAGGATTGAAATTGTTTGGGGTGTGGTTGAAAGGAGAGAGAAAGAAGAGGGGCCGGGATGAGAAGAATTTTGTGGTGGGTGGGTCCCATATGACGGAAATAAAGAACGTGGACTTTCACGCGCCGTTGTGGAAGAGCAGCAAAGTCTGCCACTAAAAAAGAAGGAAGGATTCAAACAAAGCGTGTGACACGTCATCGACAAATAAATACTCAAGTTTTATGATTTTAAATTTTCCGTAAGGAGAGTTTTTTTTAAAAAATATATTTTTAAATGTTAAAAGGAGCCATTAAGGCAAAATTTAAGAATTTTCATGTATTATAAATTTATTAGTGTAATAAGGTGAAAAAAAATAAGACATACGTCGAAATTTCAGATTTTAGTATTGGGTGTTTCTACTTAATTTATTTTCTTAAGATTCCTAATGTAAAAGCGTGGGATTAGCTTTGGTCCAAGGTCATGAAACTTTAAAGAGAAAGAGAAAGACTTTTTTTTTGTTTTCTTACCTTTCTCTATTAAAAGTACTTCTTTTGCAAATAGTGTGGTTTCCGTGTTTTTACGGAATCCGTGGAATATTTCCATAAATATTGTTAGAAAAGTCTACAAACTACAAAAAAAAAAAAAAAAAAAAAAAAAAAATTGTGTAGAAAAATGAGTAAACAAATAATAAATGTTTCTCATTACTTTTTTAGGAGGATTTAGTTCCTATTTCTTGTTTCAACATTCCATATTGTCTGTTTTACTCAATAAGGGTTTGTTATTAGCATTTTGGCCATATGTTGCCGTTTTGGGTCAGAATTGGACTGTTTACTACACGAAATCCCGTATTTCGAATTTTTATAGGGACTTTGAGATTTCTTCAAATAAATGAGTAAACAAGTAATGGATGCTTCTCATTCCTCCGTTAGGAGACCCTAGTTCCTATTTCTAGTCTCATCACTCCGTATTGTCTATTTTACTCAATAATGGTCTATTCTTAGCATTTTGGCCAAATGTTACTGTTTTGGATCTGAATTGGACCGTTTACTAGACGAAATTTTGTTTTTCGAATCTTCATAAAGACTTTGAGATTTCTTAAAAAAAATGGGTAAACAAATAATGTATGCTTCTTATTACTCCTTTAGGAGACTTTAGTTCATATTTCTTGTTGCAACACTTCATATTGTTTGTTTTACTCAATAAGTATTAATATAGAGACACATATTTCAACTAGCTCTACAACAAACAAGTTATTAATAAACTAAAAATTTTAAGAATATAATAAATTCGCATCAATTTTTAAAAAATATATTCTAATTTAGTTTAGACGGATATTCGAATAGTATATTTGTTGATGCCCAATTAAGTCGCTCATGAGTCTTGCCAAGACTCTCTACATCACTTAATTGAGTAGAAAGATCACTACGATGATGCAATTAATATTTTTTAGGTGTAAATAATTCTAAAAGTGTAATAATATAAAGAAACAAGGCTCATATTTAGCCACATATAATAAGATGGCGATGATATTTTGCAACACTCTCTTCTCTTCTTCTCCGCCTCTCTCGCCGTTAACTTCGACTCGAACAAAACCGTCGCGATTCTCAAAGAAACTCAGAGTTCGAGCTCAATTCCAGTCGATGGAGGAGGATCTTCTCCGGCGAAAATTCATGGAGTTTCCGTACGTGTCGGCCACGCGCAGGCAGCTAATGGTTGATCTCATGTCGACGCTGGAGGATCGCCTCCATTCGCTACTCCTCCCCTGTAGCCTCCCGCCCGATGTACGCAACTTCAAGAACCCTAACGGTTCCGCCGAAGCTTCTCTTCATATCAGATCCGGCGAGAATTCCTCTCCGGTACGCATTTCTCTCATCTGAAAACTGCGACGGTTTCTCTGTTTTAGGGAATTTTAGAGTTTCAATTAAGTAGAATCAGACCTAAATTTTGATGTAAACGTAACCCTAAGATGGGAGATTTAGAAAACCCCCTTTTCGGAATTGGAGTTATTGGCTTGATTTCTCTATAAATTCCTTTTTTGTTTTTCAGATTGATTTCGTTATAGGAAGTTGGATACATTGCAAGATCCCAACTGGTGTATCTCTCAACATAACAAGCATCTCTGCATTCTTGAACTCCTCAACAAAAGCTCCAAACTTTGTGATGGAACTCATACAGAGCAGTCCCACGTCGCTCGTTCTCATCCTCGACCTCCCACATCGGAAGGACCTCGTTCTTCACCCGGACTATCTCAAGGAATTTTACCAAGACACCGCTCTTGATTCTCATCGCCAATCCCTCCTTAAGCTTCCTGAAATCAAACCCTATGTCTCGCCTTCTCTCTTTGTCCGCTCTGCTTTCTCTCCTACTGCTTCGATGCTTAAAATCGATGTGGAGGAAGAGCAAAAGTTGGAGGAGATCTTAAGAGATCATGTGAGTCCAGCTGCTAAGGATGTTCTCGGGATTTGGTTGGAGCGGTGCGCCAGGGAAGAAGAACAAGAAGACAAGAGAGTCATGGGAGGAGAAGAGAAAATGGAGTTGGAGAGAAGGGATAAAAGCTTCAGAAAGAAGAGCATAGAAGAAGATTTGGATTTACAGTTTCCCAGAATGTTTGGAGAAGAAGTTTCATCCCGTGTTGTGCACGCCATCAAAGAAGCTTTCGGTGTTATGTAGATCATGCCATTATAGATTAGCTAATCATCATTCTACTAAATAGATTAATATACTAGTGAAACAGTATAAAACCTTAAAAGTAAATAACGTTTTAGCATAATGTTCATTAGTTTGTACTAAAAACATAGCGTCTCCATATAATGCAACTTTCTTTCTCACAAACCCATTACACTATTTTTGTTTATAATCTCTGATTCACAAAATCTCGGTGTTCTCTAGATAATGTCAAAATGGCGATTAGAGAACTCTAGATATCCATTATGTGTCGAACAATGTTACTCTCTCTCCGTTCTTAAATAACTTTTTTTATTATTTTTGATCATTTGTATTCTAGAGATTGTTTTTTTATTGGTTGAATTATATTTAAATAGATAATAAATGATGTTTTTAGTATGGAAAAAATAAAATTAAATGAATCATTAATCTGTGTGCAAAAACCGTAAACATCACTTATATTAGAAGATAGATAATATATTTTAAAATACGTTTACGGTTTACTTGTCAAATATTTGTTCGAGTTTCCGATTCAAAGAGATTTTACACACTAAAGAAGATTTTGTTTTTAGCTCCAATGTTTCCTTATTTTTAAAAAAATAGTGGCAGGAACAAAAACGTGGAAAACGAAAAGTCTTAAAGCTAATCGCTTTCAAAATAGTTAATTAATAATCAGACAAAAAGAGACAGATCATCGCCAACTAATCTAGTCATCTTCATCTCATCAAAAACCATATCCATTAAATCTATTTGTCTGATCAGATATTCTTTTTTCTTCCCGCACAAGAAATGGTTAGTGTTTTCTTTCAATCACAAAAACGTAGGCCTATCTGTTTGGATTCTTCTGCTTACTCTGTTCATCGCTTCTGTTTTTTTGTCCGGCAGGCGAATTTCATGTCCGAAGCAGTACAGCTCAGAAGAGGTCTGAAACCTAAAGGGAAGACTTATGGATTGACCAATCAGAATAGACGAGAGATCAGAGAAATCTTTGATCTCTTCGACATAGACGGTTCAGGTAACTGTTAAACCGATTCTTTATGGTGTAAACCGGTCTAAATCAGAATCACAGAATTTAGTCCATCATTTCATATGTAGGTAGCATCGATGCTCGAGAGCTCAACGTTGCTATGAGGTCAGTGGCAATTTTTGTTTCCTCTTGAATTAATTTTTTCAAATTCTAGTTAGCACTAAGAAGATTATCATCTGCTTACAGGTCTCTCGGGTTTGAGATGAACAACGAGGTTTGTTCTTTCATTTTGCTGGTAGTTTTGTTTTATTTTTCGAGATTTCAGGTTTCTAGTTTCGGTTTAGTTATATCGAACCAAAATAGTTATACCCGAAAGACCCGATACCCGAAAGAACCGACCCGAACGGATACCCGAAATATAGGGGAAAACTAAAAAAATGCTAAATTTGAATAAAATTTGGTTAAATTTTGACAAATATAACTAAGAATTTTCTGATTTTTTTTATTATTTTAGATGTTTCGGTTATTTCGGTCTAACAATAATTGATATCTTCGGATTTTATAATTATAATTTTTGGTAATTGGGTTATATCAAGTATATATATAATTAATATTTTGAGTATATAATTATATTTCGGGTACCCATTCGGTTCTCGGTCCGGGTTCTTCGGGTATAGGAGTCTAGGATCCGTTCGGGTATTTTGTCGGTTTTGGGTTCGGTTCGATTCCCTTTTTTCGGGTCGGGTTTGGTTCGGTTCTTCGGTTCCGGGTATTTTGCCCAACCCTAAGCTATTCCCATGCAATAATTCTTTATTTTTGTTTGATATGTAATATTTTCCATTTATTTATATATTTTTGTTGTAATCGGTGCAGCAAATAAACGAATTGATGGCAGAGGTGGATAAAAACCAAAGCGGAGCAATAGATTTCGAAGAATTTGTGCATATGATGACAACTAAGTTCGGAGAACGAGACTCTACAGCCGAATTGTCTAAAGCATTTAAGATCATTGATCACGACAACAATGTTAAATCCAAACCAATCTTTTTCTAATTTTTGTTTTGGAGTAATTTCATAGTGTGTTTGACTTGTCAAATTGTGGACTATTCTAGGGAAAGATTTCACACCGCGATATCAAGGTAATTGCCAAGGAGTTAGGAGAAAATTTCACAGATAATGATATAGAAGAAATGATCGAAGAAGCTGATCGTGACAGTAAGTGAAAACATATGTTCTCCAAAGTAGTAGTCATTTGCACTTACGTGATTTATGCAAACACCAATTTGTTTTTGCCTTGACAACGCAGAAGATGGAGAAGTTAATTTGGAGGAGTTCATGAAAATGATGAGGAGGACTTCATACGCTTACGAGAAGTAATAATGCTTTGTGGAATATATTAGTTAATAATCACTTCGATTATAATAAACAAAGAACATTGATTCGTCGTAAAAAGAAATAGAAAGAACAAGTCTGATTTGTAAAGCAAAATCTCTCTTAAACTAAAAACTAGGAATAATTAAATTAAAAAGCTTAAAGCGTGAAAAGCCGCCGTCTCTATGGCCGGTGATATTTCAATCGGGCTTCCGTCTGAGCCTCCTATCTCTGGAGGTTTGCTCAGCTTATCTAATTTCCCTCCTTTCCCGCCTGGATCCCCTGGTTCCCCTTTGGCTTCTTTTCAATTTGGTTCATCCTCTTCAAAATTAGCGCATTAGGGTCTTCCTCCGGCGCCGGTTTCTTCCTCGGCTCCCACTACTGTTCAATCTGAACAGCTTGATACTCTCTCCCCGATGGATATTGTTGCTCCCGACAGCAATGATACAAACACTTCTCAACAGATCCAACAAGATACTATTGATGTTACAATGCAAGATGCTACAATGGTTTCTATACAAGATGCTTCCGCAACCGATTTGTCTCCAGCAACTACTTCTGTCGAAGTTTCTCCTCCTACTATAAGCACCAATGTGCCAAACAAAAATATTTCCTCAGATGTGCCTGAAAATTGTCAAGACCATGTTCCAGCTATTCCCCCTCAGTCAAAGCAAGGCATAAGAGCTCCTGCCTCAGTCCTGCAGTCATCTCAGGAAGCAATTTCTAGCTGGGCTGCAAGAATGCAATCCTCAGTGGACAAAAAACTCATAAAGTTCTCAAATCCTAGTCTCTCTCCAGATGGGATTCCGAGAGTTAAGATTCCAGATTCAGTATTTCAAAAAGGGGCTGACCTTCACCATGACTTTGTCCTTGGTATCTTTATGGGAAAGACTCCTTCTTTTGGACACATCCAAAGTGTGCTTACCCATATTTGGGGCAGAGGCATGAAACTTGAAATCCACCTTCGACCTGATTCAAGGTCAATGTTAGTGAGAATCCCAAATGCTACAATCAGGGCTAAAATAGTTGAGCAAGAGATTTGGCATATTGGAAACTCTCTCTTCTATGTCGCTCAATGGGCTCATGTTAGAGGCATTCCATTTGATCTTTATACTCAAGAAGGGCTAGGTAGGGTTGCAGACCTCCTAGGTTTTCCTGTCGAGTGTGATGAGTTTACCAGAAGAATGGTTAATATAAATATTGCTCATTTAAAGGTTAAAGTTGATTGTACAAAACCTACTTATGCTGAGATTGAAAGAGATAACGGAGATGTTGTTCCCATCTACGTAGACTATCCTTGGACTCCTCCAATCTGCCCCTGCTGCAAAGAGATGGGACATCTTGAAGCTATGTGTCGTAATGGCTCATGGTCGGCTAAGGATCCTTCTAAGGGCAAAGCTCATGCTGATCCGTCACCGTCTTCAACTAAGTTGCAACCTGACAGATTTTCTCGTGTTACACATATTACTCCAGTGGTAGACAAGGATGGCAGCTCCGCAGTGATTACCCCAGTGGTAGACAAGGATGAATCTTCACCTGCAACCAATATTGAGATGGTTTTATCTGGGCAAGTTTTGAGAGAATCACTAATGACTAACCAGGATAAGATTACTCATGGTATAGGCCTTCCAGTTCATGCTATTGTCAAGCCAGCTGACCATAAAGGGTTTATGAAACCTACTAAGGGTTATCTCGTTAGGAAGATAGCTGCTTTACCTATAATTGAAGCTCCTCAGCTTGGTGCAGCTCATAATCAGTTCTCGTCCCTAGCTATTGTGGCAGATGATTTTGTTGCTTCTGAGCAATCCACTAAGGATAATTCCCAGAGTGCAGCCTCATCTCAGGTTCTTTGTTTCCCTGGCTCTAGTGATCTTCCCCATTCGGTTCCTCCTCACCAACTAAACCATATTTATCCCCCTCATCTGCCTCCTCATAAAAACCTCACAAACCCACAAATAAACCACCGTAAACCTCCTCAAAATCCACACAATACTACCTCCTCAAATCAGCCGAATTCTACAATACCTTTTTGTCCAGAAAGGGTCTCTTCTGATTCTTGCATTCCATCTACTACCCCTGCTATGGGTTCTCTCCTTCCCCAAGGAGAGTCCCAATCATAATATTTTATGTTAGAAAGCCTATTTTTTTGGAATGTCAGAGGTTTAAATGATACTACTAAACATCATGCTTTTAGGCGCTGGCTATTATCTCACCATGTTTATTTTGGAGCCATTCTTGAAACACACATTAAAGAACCAAGTCTGAACCAAGTGATGAAGGATGTTTGTCCTGCATGGTCCTATGCATCTAATCACTCTGATGATGCTGATGGACGTATTATCTTGTTATGGAAAGCCCCTATATCTGTTGTTGTTATGCACACTTCTAGACAAGCTATGACCTGCAAAGTCATTGGGCTTGATGTTAAAGAATTTTACTACACTGTTATCTATGCATCAAATTCTAGTGAAGAGAGAAATGACCTTTGGGTTGAGTTGTTGAATCTTCAATCATCCACCATTCCTGGAAACTCTCCATGGCTGATTGGTGGAGACTTTAATGAAATCTTGCATCCTGTTGAGCATTCCTCACCAGATGTGAACCAGTTTACCACTACAATGATTGATTTCAAATCATGCTTGGATCAAATAGAGATTAGAGATATGAGATACCATGGAACAAGGTTCTCATGGACTAATAAGCAACCGTCTGACCCTATTGCTAAGAAATTAGACAGAGCTCTAATCAATGAACACTGGCTTACCTCTTTTTCTCGAAGCTTGGCCAAGTTCTTGGCTCCGGAGATCTCAGATCATACTCCATGCCTCATTAATCTGGATTGTCCTACTCCTCTTGCTGGCACAAGGCCCTTCAAATTCTTCAACTACCTAGCTTCTCACCCAGATTTCCTATCAACAGTTTCATCTTCTTGGACCTGCACTGAAAAAGAAAGCCACTGCTTATCATCTATAATGTTCAAGCAGAAGGAACTAAGAAAAGAGCTCAAGACTCTAAACAAAGACAACTACTCAGAGATTCAGAAAAGGGTAAATGAGGCTTCTTATTTGTTCAGTAGTGCTCAGTTGATCTCTCTCCAGCAGCCGTCCTCGGCTTCTTTCCTGGCAGAAAGAGAAGCATCAGAAAAATTGGCAATGCTTAGAAAAATTGAGGAAGAATATCTTATGCAAAGATCTAGGATTAACTGGCTCGCTGTTGGGGACCAGAACACACCCTTTTATCATAATGTCACCAAAGCTAGGAATGCTTTCAACACGGTCCATACCTTAACAGGAATGGATGGTTTTGAGGCTTCAACTGCAGAAGCCATTGGTAACTTAGCGGCTAATCACTTCAAAACCATTCTGAGCCCTCCTATAAGTCCAAATAGGCTTCATCTGCTCCCAACTTTATCTACTCTCACCAGGGTAAAGTGTTCTCCAACAGAGGCAATTCTCTTGGCTCGTGTCCCAACTGCAGATGAGATAACAAAAACTTTATTTAAGTTGAACCCTAATAAAAGCCCTGGTCCAGATGGACTAATTTCTGGGTTTTATAAATCTGCTTGGTCAGTCATTGGAGAAGAAGTTTTAACTGCTGTCAACAGATTCTTTGTGAATCCTGTAATGCCGTTGTCTACAAATTCAACAATCCTCACCTTGATCCCAAAATTCCCGGGTGCTTCAGTGATTAAAGACTATCGGCCCATTTCTTGTTGCAACACCCTCTACAAGCTCATTTCAAAGCTACTGGTTGCCAGATTAAAACCGCTCCTCCCTAAGCTTATCCTGCCAAATCAAACAGCTTTCATTAAAGGGAGACTACTTCTAGAGAATTGCCTGCTGGCCTCTGAGATTGTAAATGGCTATCATAAGAACAAAGGTCATAAGAGGGTAACTCTGAAAATTGATATTGCAAAAGCCTTTGACTCTATCCGCTGGGATTTTCTCATTCAATGCCTATATGCTTTAAATCTACCGGATATCTATATTACTTGGCTAATACAATGCATTACAACAACATCTTACTCAGTGAGCATTAATGGAAGGATGCATGGCTTCTTTAAGGGTTCCAGAGGTTTGAGGCAAGGGGATCCGCTTTCCCCTTACTTATTTGGCCTAGCTATGAACATCTTATCCCGAAAATTGAATGATGCAGGATTGGAAGGTAAATTCGGTTATCATCCTAATTGTAAAGATTCAGGTCTCACTCACTTGTGCTTTGCGGATGATCTCCTGATTTTTTGTGATGGTTCTCCAAGCTCCATCCAAGGCATTCTCTCAGTACTTGATGAATTCCGGCAGCTTTCTGGCCTATCTTCTAGTCCAGAAAAATCATGCTTCTTTGCTTGTGGTCTCACAGAGGATGAAATCTCAACTGTTGCATCGATATCTGGTATTCCGCATGGCTCTCTCCCCATCCGATATTTAGGCCTGCCTCTGTGCACAAAAAAACTCTCCATGCTTAACTGTGAACCCCTCCTACAGAGTGTTAAAAGCAAGATCAACTCATGGACAACTAAATATCTATCTTTTGCGGGTAGGCAATGTCTAATTAATACAGTCATTGCTGGAATCACGAATTTTTGGTGTAGTGCTTTTGTTCTGCCTAAGGAATGTATCAGTCAAATTGAGTCAATGTGCGCAGCTTACCTTTGGAAGGGATCCCTTGAGGGTAGATACTCGGCAAAAGTTTCTTGGGAGACTGTCACTACTCCTAAGACAGAAGGTGGACTTGGGCTGAAGAATCTTGATATATGGAATCGGACTTGCACAATCAAACTACTGTGGCTTCTTCTCTTTAGGACTGAATCAATATGGGTAGCGTGGATCCACCAGAATGTAATAAAAGATGAGAGCTTCTGGAAAATCAAAGAGAAACAAAAGCACACTTGGATCTTTAAGCAACTTCTCCGATTGAGAGAGGTGGTATTACAATGGGTGAGAATCATACCTGGTAATGGTTTGAATTGCAGATTCTGGACAGATCCATGGACTTCTTTTGGACCGTTGATCAATTTCATAGGTGATCATGGACCACGATTAACCGGCATCAACTCCAATGCAACAGTTGCTTCCTTATGGCGTAGAGGTGGATGGCGACTCCCATCTGCTCGCTCCCCTCGTTTTGAGCAGGTCCTACTCTATCTAACCACCGTGTCTCTTTCAGAGGCAGAGGATGAATGGCAGTGGATTATTGATGGAAATGTGAAGAGGACTTTCTGCTCAAGCACCATCTACGACAGAATTAGGGATCCCCATCCTCAAGTTTCTTGGCATCCTATTATCTGGATTAAAAGAGGAATTCCAAAACACAAAACACTGGCTTGGCTCTTTCTTCTCAATCGTTGCCCTACTCGTGATCGACTTCTTTCCTAGGGACTTCAAGTTGATCACTTATGTCTACTCTGCAACCAGGTTTCAGAGTCCCGAGACCATCTCTATTTTGAATGCAGCTTCTCTTCAACGATTTGGGGATATCTCTCTAGCAAACTCGGGATTGTTCCCACAAATCTCTCTTGGGTTTCGGTTGTTGATTCTCTTCTCTCCATCCCTGGTAATCCTCATCGCAAATACCTTGCTCGTCTATCCTGGCAAGCTTCGATCTCGGAAATTTAGAGGGAGCGAAACAACAGGCTCCATCGGAACATACATCGTCCTCCTGACTCTCTTCTCAAGCAGCTTGCCAGAATTATCAAGAACAAAATCTCTTCTTTTCGTTGTCAGAATCCAGTGGTGGCAAGTGAGTGCATGCAATTCTGGTTGTCGATTCAGTAACACCATCAGTAACTAAGTTTCTCTTCAAGTATCTTATTGTCGGCGATTTGAAACTCTACATTTATCTGGTTAGGGTTTCTGGTTATCTTCCCCGTGGGCAAATTGTGTGGGCCTCGACATCATTCTTCTTTTGGGCTCGGTCAAGTTGCAACAAATTGGGCAAAATTCATAATGGGCTAATATCCTAGGGTTACAACATCTTTTAATTTCTTGGTTTGATTGGGTTCTTTTTATTTTAATGTGTGTAACTAAAATTGGCTTAGTGTAAAACTATGGTAAGCACTTTTGCTTCATTTAAATTAATGCAATGAAATATTCAAAAAAAAAAAAAAAAAGTCTGATTTGTAATTTGGTCGAATAAAAAAATGTATGGTTGTATAATAATTATTTTTAAAAAACATATCGGAAATCAGGACGACGCCGTTTAGCTTTGAGAAAGACCAAACGGTGCCGTTAGTTTGAGTAAACAACTCTGTTAACGTTAAAAAACGCCGTCCTTGCTCACTCCAACAAAATCAGAGCTTTTTTATCTTCTTCTTCTCCGTTTGAGCCGTGACCTGGTTTTCAGAGCGGAACCTTCTCCGGCGCGGTGATCGTGTTTCTTCCGGCGACCTTTTTTCTAAACTTTATCAATTAAGAATTTAGAGCGTATATAGCTCAGTTATCGTTCGAAATTCGGATCCCGAGGTTATGGATTCCATGGAAGCTCCATCTCCACCTTTTCAGTCTCCCTCTCGCTCCAGGTTTCGCTTCTCGATTTCACTGATTTTTGAGGTTTATCTCATAAACCTTCTACGAAAACCCAAATTTTGTTTTCTTTGGCAGTCAACAACTGCATTTCTACCTCGCCGTGGATCGTCCCCAATTCAAAATTGTATGTATATATATATTTTTGTTCACAATCTTCCTTATAATTTCACCGTAAAATCAGGCTGAATCGAAACTGAAATTCCGAAATCGCAATTTGGGAAATTTGGGGGAGGGCACAGGAGACTGTAGTGGAGTTATTAGGCGTTCTAGGTCGTCGTCCATGGCTTCCGATTGTAGTCTCTTGCAGCTCTCGCGATGAACTTGACGCCCTCTGCTCTTCCTTATCCACCCTTCCTTGCATCTCCTTAGCCGCTTTGGTATCTCTTCTTCTCTTAGCTTTCACTTTTCGATCGCTTGGTTTTTTTATTTCGGATTCTGTAGTGTTCCGTATCCTTGGAGGTTTGATGGTCTTGATTCGAAAAGACACTTCTTGTTGAATCACTTGCTTGTTTGTTCATCATGATTAGTGTTCTATTTGACATAACATTATGTTACATTGCCTTCCTCTAGATTTTTGTTGTTCACATTTCCAATATCTTTTGCTCCACAAATGTTGGTTGATTTCATCGGTTTTGATTTCAGATTCTTAGTGTTCTGTATCCTTAATGTTCTTGATCGTTGTCTTACATGCTTGTTCATCATCATTAGTGTTCGGTTTTGGCATTAGATGTGCTTCCTCTAGATTATGTTCACATTTCAGCGTCTATTGTGCTTTACAGTACAGCGATCTAGCAGAGAGAGACCGAACTATGGTTTTAGAGAAATTCCGGCAAGCAACAATCAACTGGAACCAGCAACTTAACTCTGCAGTAGAAGAAGCTTTAGACGAGAGTGAAACCGGAAAAGAAGCTAATAAATCTCATTTGGTAGTTGTAACAGATGTTTGTCTTCCGCTGCTTTCATCTGGAGAATCTTCTCTTTCCGCAAGAGTTCTCATAAACTACGAGCTTCCTACAAAGAAGGTTGGTATCTTGTTAATCAATCCCAATTTTTCTTTCTTCTAGTTAAAAAAACAAATCTTCTCTCATTCTCTTTTGTTGTAATAACCATGTTTCAGGAAACTTATACAAGGCGGATAACAACTTGCTTAGCTCCAGGTTCTTTTTTTTCAAAACAAACTCATTTGTTCATCAACAATGGCATTTTAACATTTGAAACTTTCTCTTAAGGTGGGATTGTCATAAACATGGTTGTTGGAGGTGAAGTAACGACTCTTAAAAGCCTCGAAGAAAGCAGCGGCATTATCATCGCAGAGATGCCAATCAATGTATAGTAGATTCAATCGATGAAAGAGCAAGAAACTTTCTACTGTTTTTTTTTTTATCTTTGATTAAATGGCTTAGAATGTGCTTTCTTTTTGCAGATTTCTGAAATCTTATAACAACGCATGGATCTAGCTCCTACGATCTGAAGGATACCGTCTAAGCAGGTTTGATGGCTCTTAAGCTTCAAATTATATGTTACTTGACTTCTCTAGAGAAATCATTAGTTTGTTTTAAGCCAGAGGAGCTGTCTCCTCTGCTGCACTTTTAGCTATTGAGTTGATCACTATTGTCTACAACGCTGCGTTTTGACAGTTTTATTCATCGTGGAAGAAAAACATTTAACATTTGGATAAAGCAACATACAAGATTTAAGCAATAGTGGATTTAAGCACCCAATATGTGATTGTCATTGTTGTTGTCTGATTATTATGTAACCATCAAATTTATAGATGTTGCTGATTTGTTGTATACGTGTTAGTTTCTATAAAGGGCTAGTATTTTGCAACATTTCTATCTAATTGCTGCCGTTCGAGTCTAAGAGATTCTTTACTATTGTTGTAATAAGCGATGATGATCGTTTTTAATTTTGCGACGATGTTTCTACTTTTCTTTTAGAAGGTCAAAACGAAGCAACTTTGTCATATACTTATAAATTATAATTGTATCTAAAAATAATAATAAAATTAAAACAATAATAATATAAGAGTTAGTACATATGCATAGAACATTCCTTAGTTTTGACTTTGAAATTGGGTTTGTCGAATTCCCATAGCCAGCAATAAACTTTCATTGACTTGTACTTACATATCCTTGAAGAACAATTAATTGTTCTGACGACATTATTTGTTCCTCATATACACGGCATTCCACTAAATGGCCGGTAATTTCTTAAAAGAAAAACCACAATTTGAATTCATAGCATCTAGGATTCGGCAAAATATCCGAAACCGAAAAATCGAACTAGAACCAAATGAAACTGAATTAGGAGGTACTGAACCGAACCAAATTTTCATAAATACTTGAATGATTCCTCTTATAAAATATTTCAGGTATCCGAATCGAACCGAAACCCGAATAGGTATTCAAAATATATGATATATAATTATATATCCAAAAATATTATGTATATTTAGATTTGAAAGAACCAAAATACCCATAATTACATTATAAACCCAATATATTAGTTATATTTAGAACAAACGAACCAAAATATTAAAAATATCCAAAAATTCTTAATTATATTTGTTAAATTATAAAAAAATTTACAAAATTTAACCAAACTTTATTTAAATTGAACCATTTTTTTTTAGTTTTTGTCGAGTATTTACGATAAATTTCGGATAACCGAAGCTGATCCGAATTCGACCGGAACCGAACCGAATCCGAACCAAAAAAATAAATACCCGAATGGATCCTAGATTTCTAGTACCAAAATACCTGACCGAACTGAATCTGAATCAAACCCCCCGAATGGTATATAGAAGAAAATATGATATTGTTCATTCTCAAACATGAAAATTTTAAACAGTACATATCCTCTTTCTTTAATAATTAAAAAAAAAACATTTCTTATAAATATACACAATAAATTTCTATATAAAAAGGTTTAAAAATATATCAACTGTAAAAATAATACTTACAGAGGCATGTGGATGTCAAAATCACTATAGTTTGCTTGGCACGCCATGTGTAACATCTGTAACCAAATATTCCCCAAGTTCCAATGACTTATTTACACATGTATGACCACTTTTTTTTTGTTTCCAACGTCACCTAAATAATTTACTCATATATTTAGGTGATGTTGGAAACATTATTTATGTAATACCCAAATAAATTAATTAAACTTTCTCTGAACATTATTTCTGTTATAATTGGACCCAAAAAAAAAACATTATAATGGGTTCTCGGGGTTTGAGCCATCGCGTCTCTTGTTCTCGCTCCTTTGTCTTCTTCTGATTTCATCTCTTTCACAGACTTGTACGACACGCCTTTCTCTCTCTCTCTGACTTTTTCCAAAGCTATAAAATTTGTAAAAATTGATCCAAAAATAAAATCTGAACTTCTTTTTGTTTCTTCTTTCCAGAAGACTATGGCTGTCGTCACTAACCTAGGAAGCTGTCTGAAGATTTCTTATGTCATATTTGCCTTTTGTTCTGCTTTCCTTCTCGGCGCTCTCAAAGGTTTATATTATTTTGTTCTCCTCCTCTGTTTATAGCTTTGGAAATCTTTTTTTTTTCTTAAACAAATTTTGAATTTTTCTATCATATGCAGGTTTGATCGTAGGTCCAGTTGCTGGTTTAACATTAATAGCAGGAAATGTTGGAGTGATTCTTGGTTTGTTCCCTGCACATGTTACTTGGACAATTTACGCTGTTGCAAAGTAAAAAGATAAAAAAAATTCAGCTCTTTTTCAATTATTTTCCCTGCAATTTCTTTCTCAAGAAGAGAATCATATATGTATATGGTTCTTGTGTTTCTCTGAATTTATGCAGGACAAATAGATTTGACATTCCTCTGAAATTAGCAATCTTGGTGGCACTTCCTGCATTGTTTGGGATATGGTTAGGTCTAAGTATAGCAATTAGTGTTCTTGTTGGTGTTGGCTATGGATTCTTCACTCCTTGGATCTCTGCTTTTGAAGCATTCAGACAAGACACTGAATCCAACAAGTTCTTCCACTGTCTTGTGGTATTTTAAAGAACCTAGCTTCTTCCAGAGTTTCCTAATCACTTTTTAAATAATCATATCTCTTTGGTGACTCTGTTTGATACTAATTAGGATGGAACTTGGGGAACCATCAAAGGAAGTTGTACCGTGGTTACTGATTTCGCAGATATTTGTTACCATTCTTATCCTCTTTATTTAAAGGAATTGCGCGAATCCCCGGCTTCAGATGAGCTTCAGACTCTTAGGTGAAGTAATATTTTGCCCAAAATGATTGCATAGAGTTTTTGCTGATTCTTGTCTACTGATATGTTGTCTCTTCTTGCAGGTTGATTCATGTTCCTGGGTGCATAATCGTAGGGATTATAGGATTAGTCATTGATATCCCTCTTTTCACTGCAATCGCCATTATTAAAAGCCCTTATCTTCTGTTCAAAGGCTGGTACCGACTAGCTCAAGACGCGGTTAATCGAGAAGGACCATTCCTTGAAACAGCTTGTATCCCAGTTGCTGGATTGACAATACTGTTATGGCCTATCATTGTCATTGGATTTGTTTTGATAACCATCTTCTCCAGCATCTTCGTCGGGTTGTATGGAGCAGTCGTTGTCTTTCAGGTCTCCATTGATCCTATTACCGAGCTGAAATTCGGGAATCCTTTTTCACCCGTTTGAATCTCTGTTTTGCAGGAAAGGTCATTTAGAAGAGGAGTGTCTTATGTGATTGCAGTAGTTGGGGAATTTGATGAGTACACAAATGATTGGCTTTACCTTAGAGAAGGAACTATCTTCCCAAAGTATGTCTCTGTTCTTACATTGCCTTTCTTTTGTCTCGATAATCCTAACACCAGGAAACTGTAATCCGCGATACACAGGCCAAGATATCGGATGACAAAAGGATCGCTTTCAAGTGAAGTATCTGTAATTGTTCACCCTTCAGGTGTAAGCAGAGTCGATAGTTCCGGTTCTGCGGAAGCTCCAGCTATGCTAGTACCGAGCCTGGTTCACTCTGTATCGGTTAGAGGAGCAATACAAGAAGTGAGAATGGTTCAGGTATATGTCCAAAGTTTCTATCCTGATTCCGAATTCGCAACATGTGTTGTCTACTACAGGCTTTTAAAATCATCTTTTGAAACCTTTTCAACAGATTTGGGAGCATATGATGGGGTGGTTTGAGATGCAAGGCAAAGAACTACTAGACACAGGAGTGATAGCACCAACTGATCTCTACGAGTCTTTAAAGGGAAGACACGGAAACGAATCATCGATTATTAATGTCGGTCTTCCTTGTTACGCTTTGCTGCATACATTGCTTACCTCTATTAAAGCTGGTGCTCATGGTATGCTTTTGCTTGATGGCTCGGAAGTGACCCATTTGAATAGACCACAGGACAAGTTCTTGGACTGGATCTTTAATCCAATTATGGTACTGAAAGATCAGATTCGAGTGATTAAACTTGGAGAAAGTGAAGTTAGGTACTTAGAGAAAGTTGTTCTCTTTGGAAACCATGAACAAAGGATGGAAGCTTGGGACAATCGGGGTGGCCCACCTCAGGAAAACCTTCGAGCTGCTCAAATCCTAGGAATCAGCAGAAGGTAAAGATTCAAAGTTTTTGTCTTACATAGAAAAGACTAACCTTTATGGCTTCTTTGATTCTGTATGAAACTTGCTCTGTGATGATAATAATCTCACACTAAAGACAATGATATTGTGTGTTGCAGAATGACGGGGATGGTACGGAGCGTATCTAAGCTTCCGACTTATAGAAGAAGGTTCAGGAAAGTGGTTAAGGCACTGATAACGTATTGGTTAGAGAAACAAGGATTGAATCGAACCGGTTCCATGAGTTCCGGAGATTTCATTGAAGAGGTCTAACAAACAATTGTTGCCTTTTTAAAAAAAAATATTTGTAGGGGTTTTTGTTTTTCCTTTGTAAGATGCGTTTTTTATTTATTTCTTGGTGTAAAAAAGAATGTACAGAAGTTGCTTAGCATTTAGCTTTGTTTGTTCAACCCATGAACGGTGCTAATTAGGCCAAATTCGAATATGTATCTCACCAGCTTTGGCGCCATTGATGGGAAATTTTACAAGGTTGTGTTACTTGAGACAATTCATAACAAAATAATGATATTTTTTAGTTTATTCATTAATATCGATCCCAAAAAAAAAAGGAAAAATAACTTCATTTTTTCTATTTCTCTTGGAAATATTTTCAGCAGAAAAAGGTAATAAATATTGCATTAATCAAATTAAACCAATAGTGCAAACTATAATATTTCAGTTTGATTGGTTTGCGCTAGGCCAAACCTAGACCTAGGAGTGGCCAAACTGGGTTTTGGATTGGTTTTGAGTTATTTAGATTAAGAAATATTATCTTGAGATAATCATTCCATAAACATATGGTCGTCTTGTGTTTCTCTAAATTTATGCAGGACAAAAAGATTTGACATTCCTTTGAAATTAGCAATCTTGGTGGCACTTCCTGCATTGTTTGGGATATGGTTAGGTCTAAGTATATCGATTAGTGTTCTTGTTGGTGTTGGCTATGGATTCTTCACTCCTTGGATCTTTGCTTCTTGAAGCATTCAGACAAGAAACTGAATCCAACAAGTTCTCCCATTGTCTTGTGGTACTTGGATAACTTTCCACACAGATTGTTTTCTTTATCTTAAGCACTTAAAAAGGATATGAGATTTCCGGCATTGGGCAGACCAACTTCTAGGATTGTATACTTGAGAAAATCGTAGACTGGAAGATCCAAGGGACAGAGATTATCTGAGACATCCAAACAAGTATCGTCAAATTCAATGACATCCAAACAACTCTCTGCCTCAAGAGTTAGTTAAACAAACCCTGAAAGGTGGAGGACTCTCCATGCCCAAACGTTTCTATAATAATCATGAACAAGTAAATTCTTACATGACATGCATAATCTTGTGCTTCAGCCTCGGGCCGGTGGCTAGTGACTCATAAATACTTTTTGCCGGGATCTCCATCACAAAATGCAAAAATGTTAATTGAGAAGAGAATATAAGAATTAAGACACAGAGACGATGTAAAGGTTGGGATTTCAGAGGTTGAGAGATAAAGAATACAAAATTTTACAGTGATGGTGATGTGGAGGACGAGGAGTATCGTCGAGTGTCATGATAGCTTCTGACCACTCAATGTTGCCCCAAATCTCGCCTGTCTCTTTGCGTCTCTCCAAAGAGATCTCCGCACACCAAACCACGACTTTCGTACGAAACAGCACGTCCCAGAAGAGCAACATGTTGGGACCAGAGTTGCTCAACTTGTACCCGGGCAATCCATCTTCGAGTTCCATAAGTTCTGTTCCCTGCGCTATCGCCTGCCTTTTGCACGACTCCCAACGATCGGACATCCCACCACCATAGTGAACAAGTTTGGAGCACCAGAGACGGTCCCTTATAGCCTCCAAGCCCATCACCTCTCTCCACTCGATAACCTCTGATTCGCGCCATTGCAATTCACTTGCCTCACACCACAGTATCCTCCCATCAGATTCACAACAGTAGATGACATTCTCTATCACATGCCAACCCATTTTTTCTCCCGAGGTAACCATATTCCCTTTTTTCCATTTGCCTTCACTCGGTATGTAGAACAAAACTCTCCCTGTCGCATTCTCAGCGAAAACCTTCTCCTCTATCACGGCGCTTTCGAACATTAAGGGACGTCGTACATTATCCTGATCCGGCGGCATCGGCAGGAAATCCCAAGTCTGCGTCTTTGGGTCGAAAACCTCTCCCCACCTTGGGGAATCCTTGTCCTCGCATCCTCCCAAAAAGTATATCTTCCCGTCGACCACGCCCGCCGCCGCAGATTCTCGAGCAACCCCCATGGAAGGGAGATTGGTCCACGTGTGAGATCGGCAATCCAGGAAAAAGACCCTCGACGATCGCCTCCCGGCGATCCTCACACCCATGATATAGATCCCGCAACCGAGTGCCACCACGGAGGATACTTCCGAAGGCTGATACAAGTGTGGCCGGATTGGGACCAGCGGACGAGGGAGATTTAGGGGTTTTGGGCAGAAGGCGAACCAGCGTACAAATGGATCTGAAGGGATGCTTAAACACAGAAAGTTACAGTTTTCGGTGAAACCCATTTGGGATCGGTCGTAGAGCTCAGGGGAAAGCATTAGAGAGCGGTGCGACTTGGAGACCATAGATAACGAAGGGTGGTCTGATCTTGAGACGCGGGCCAAGCAACTCAGAGCGATCTCAATTGGCAACGAAGCTAACCCACAAGGCGGAGAAGAACACGGCTTCAGTTTCTTCTTAAGCCGTCGCTCTTTGCCGGAACTCGACATCGCCTCTTTTTGTTTATGAGTTTGAGAGAGAATAAGAAGAAGAATTCACTTCATCATCATCTTTGGAATATATAAGGATTTGTGATTACTCATCCTAATTCGATCCGACAAAGGAAACCAAAAAAAAAAAGAGGAGTATTTCCATTTCTTTGTTTTTTTAACAGACCTGAATGGAGCTTTTTAATTTCCACCTCTTCTTTTTCTTCTTAAAACTCAAAATTAAAAATTAGCTCGCCGAGAAGCCACAGATGGCGACCGCTAAATCTCTGCAACCCAGAATCATCTCTTCCTTTCTCGGCGACAACTCTATTCGATCGACGCAGCCTCTTCTCCATCTCTTTCGCTTCGATTTAGGTTCTTCTTTCTTTTCACACTTACTTCTTCTTCTACTACTAGTTTTATTGATGAAATTTTATTTTAGTTGAGCAGATTACAAAAAAGATTAAGACTTTCGAGTGCCCAGATTGCAGTTTTAGGTTGCAGTTTGAATCATGAGTCGTAGAATTATATTGTTTAATTGAAACGTGATGATGCTTGAATCGATTTTGGGTTTTCTCAATTCGGGATCTCTTTTTACAGGAAGAAGACATGTTTCGATGCAATTATCAAGAACGTTTACGGGATTAACCAATCTCCTGTTTAATACAAGGTATTATGACTTTCTTACAATTTAGCTACTGAGTTTGGATAGAAAAGATGTGGACTCTGTTTAGCAGAGAATGTGTATGGCAAGAATGTTAAGAAGGGAATGTGGACTCTACTCTATTAACTTTCAACTCTCCACTTTGTTGTTGCTGGTTAAAGAAATGAAGATGAAGTTATTGATGGCAAGAGAAAACGACTGAGACCGGGAAATGTATCTCCTCGTCGCCCTGTCCCTGCCCATATAACGAAACCTCCTTATGTTGAATCTTTTAAACTTCCCGGAATCTCAAGTGGACTTGAAATTCATGACCAGAAAGGTATAGAGAGCATGAGAGCTTCTGGCAGACTTGCAGCTAGGGTTCGAGAATTCGCTGGCACTTTGGTTAAGGTGAGCAAAGTTTAATACTTTCTTTTCGCTTTCAAGTTTTGTAATACTCTTTATCAATCATCATTTTTTTTGTTCTTGTCTATTTGGCAGCCAGGTATAACCACAGATGAAATCGATGAAGCGGTTCACAATATGATCATCGAGAATGGAGCGTATCCTTCGCCTCTTGGTTATGGAGGTTTCCCGAAAAGTGTTTGCACATCTGTGAATGAATGCATTTGCCATGGAATTCCAGATTCACGACCACTTGAGGTGTGTTTGTTTTTTAAGGTTTTTTTCAGTGTCTTTTACTCGCGAATCCTAAATATATGTTCTCTCTTTTTGCAGGATGGAGATATAATCAACATTGATGTCACAGTTTATTTGAACGTAAGTTCTATTCTTCAGCGTATTTCCTGATCCTTCACTAGTCAAAGCAAATTGGGTTTACTCTATACTTTGGGTGCTTGTTTCGGATATACAGGGTTATCACGGTGATACTTCAGCAACTTTCTTCTGTGGAAATGTCGACGAGAAAGCTAAAAAGCTAGTCCAGGTATACGTCGCGCCAAATCAGTTCTATGAAAAGTCTTGTTTCTGTTATAGTCTGATGAGATTTTAATACTTGGAATGTGGTCTAGGTGACAAAAGAGTCTCTAGACAAAGCGATATCGATATGTGGACCTGGAGTTGAGTACAAGAAAATCGGCAAAATCATTCAGTAAGAGACCGAAGATATCGAGCAATTAGCCTTTTTTATTCGTGGGTTTCTCCTCTGTTTATTGAAAAATCAAATCTTTATCAAGTGATCATGCAGATAAACATAAATATGGAGTGGTTCGACAATTTGTAGGCCACGGTGTTGGACGTGTCTTCCATGCCGATCCAGTTGTTCTACACTTCCGTAAGTTTGTCCACAACTCATATATCTGAATTGCTTTGTGTTTGTGGCCATAGTTTCTGAACTTCATCTTCTTCATAGGGAACAATGAAGCTGGACGTATGGTGTTGAATCAAACCTTCACCATAGAGCCAATGCTTACGATAGGAAGCAGAAACCCGGTAATGTGGGACGATAATTGGACCGTGGTAACAGAAGATGCAAGCCTCTCTGCGCAATTCGAGCATACGATTCTTATAACCAAAGATGGAGCTGAGATACTAACCAGCTGTTGAAAATGATTCCCAAATTTGTCTCAGATTGATCTTTATTGGAATGGAACCCAAAGCCAAAAGGCATGTAAGAATCATATTCATATTCAAATATTCTTTTGCTCACAAAGTAAAGTGAATCTCTGTAATCACACAAATAGAGATGCAAACAATGAGTTTTACAGATTTTTTGGTACAACAAAAAAAAATCAAATCTTGAGTTTAGGAGATCTTGATTCTCTGAGCTTCCTTTCTTCTGACAGAACCTTTGCAAACCTGTAATTAATTAAAGAGAGTTTTATAGATTAAAGCCAGTACTATTGTTATTAGTAAATTCAGTTTAAAATTGTTTTTCCTTGTTCAATAAAAAAAATTATAAACCTTTTGAGAGCTTCTTCATTGGTTACGTGATCAGAGATTGGTTCGTAATGGCCAGTTTCGAGATTGACACGAGAAACTCTTTTCTTCAGTAAAGCTTCACCAACTTCAACAAGACCTTCCATGTTCTCTTCTGTCGATAAGTCCACTGAACCTAAGTCACCCTTTAACGTATCGTCCTGTCATAGAAAACCATAAAAGTAAAATTATTTTTATATTTTGGGTTAATAAAATTGACACTTCACTGACAATATTATTTTTATTTGTGTGATTAGTGTTTCGTACAAGACAATACCGTATAGACCAACCTCTACAAGACATCATTTCTTAGCATTTTGTATAGATTAACTTATTGAGGTCTGAATTTCAAATTAAATAATAAAACCAAAACGTTTAGGTAACTTCTTATTATTTGACTAAAAATCTGAATTTTTGAAATATTCAAAGTAGAAAACAACAAACAACCATCAAGTTTCGTACATTTCATTAGCGTGGAATATACATAACTACAAAAAATTTATGCCTCAACTGAGAATTCCTAGTAATGATGCAAATACCAATCAAAATAATTGTGTCGTTTTTCAAAGGGAAGATTAGAAACTCACATCGATACGTAAATAATTCTTCTCGGAACGAAGAGCTTGAAAGACGACAGAGCTTTGGTAATCAACGATGTCGTGAATGGCTTCATTGTAACAATCAAGAATTGGAGTTGATCCATTTGCATAGATCCAACACATCAATCCCCATTTCGACGCCATTTTCGCATCATACTTCTCTTGATTCCTAATCGAACCTGTCCCAAGTGATATCACCACAAACCTCGTATAATCCAATGGGCTTATGTCTCCCATTGCTGGATTCTTCTTCACTATCTGCTTTGTCACTTCCGCAATCGCACATAAAGTCTGCCAAAAAAATAAGAAAAACATCACATGACCTGATTGTCGAATTAGGGTTTCAGACTTGGGGTTTTGTTTTTACCGGGTTATTGGCAGCAATACCACCGTCAATGAGGTTAAATTCATGTTTATTTCCTTGATTGTCTTCGTTGGTGAACTGATGAGCCGGAAAATATGTTGGTGCGGCTGATGTGCTTATGCATATATCTGATAGTTTTGCGTCGATAAGCCGATGATTCACCGCCTATAGATTTATGACATTGGATCAATAATATCCGTGATGCGATTGCGCGAATTAATGTATTTGTAGACGGGTTATTGATATCAGTGTTCACCTGGTAAGAAGAGAAGATAACTGGTTGGAGTTTCTTGATGTCGAAGCAAGGTATGACAACATTTGTCAGAGTTTGAGTCAGTTTCGTGTCGTCCAAGATACCTTCAATTAGCTCTCGAAGATAATTCCCGTTGTACTTTGGTCCTCGTACAAGTCTCACCACGATTTCACCCCAACCACACAAACCTCTGCACATTTTAAAACTGGCATGTTAGTTATCAGGTTACTCGACCCTAGAATCAGATTAAACGCCAACGCTTAAGACACATACCGCGGTTGTGGGAAGATTTTAGGAGAGTGTTTGAGATAAAAAGGGACGATTTCTTTGGCCGCAAACAAAGGGCGGTTGCGGCTGAGGCTGTGGCCACCGCCTTTGACTTCTTTTCCCTGTGCTGTCAACATCGCAGCTATCAAACCTCCGGTACTCGTTCCGGAGATGACATCGAAATAATCCACAAGCCTTGCCTCCTCACCATCCAATTCCTGTATAATAGACAGTACTACAATCAAACTGATACAAAATATTTACAGCCGTTTACTTTGAAACGATCCTAACAATATACGTACCTGGAGTTGTGATTCGAGGTAAGCCAAGATGGTACCGGGAATGATACCACGGATCCCACCACCATCGATGCTAAGGATCGTCACAAGTTGTCCGTATGAAGGAGGAAGACAACACGCTCTTCTTCTGTCTTTCATATCATCAGTCATCCTTTTTATCTCCTAATTTCTTCTTCTTCTTCTTTTTTTAATAATCTCAAACAGAGCTTATTATGTCTTTCGGTTAGTGATCAATTTCTCGTCCGCTTTTCAGGATAGATAGAGATGGTGATAAATGTGATGAAACCCTTAGAACTACCGTTACGTATAAAGAGAATGTATATGTTATAAAAGCAAGTGTATGTACACAAACACATACAGTACATCACATTAGTGTTGGATTTTTTTTTTTTTTTTGGTGTGTATGTGAATCTAATGGTAGGTTTCTTGATTTGGATGTCGTGTCCATCACTCTCATTTCCATAAGTTACACTTATGGTTACCTTATAGCATGTCATGTTACACACCTATATATTGGAAAAAAGTCTAGACGACAACACAAATTAGGAGCAAAAGGTTTACCAAAAAAAAAATAGGAGCAAAAGTCACCATGAACATATATATTTCATTTTTTTATATAAAAAAAAATAGTACTCCTCCTTGTGTAGGAGATAATACCTACCGCTACTTATTAACATTTTCATCTTTTGTGGGAACTTTTTATTCCTCAGTGCTCAGTAATTTTGAATAGCAATCTGACTCCTCCTTGCTTACTAGGTTACCATCCTGAAGTCAATATTTATTTATTTTTGCACAATATTTTGGTTGGAGTTTTAAATCCTGATTCTTAAATATTTATGTGAGTTTTCCCAATAGAACTAGCATAGCATAACTGGGGATACATGAATGAGATTGCAACATTTACGTATAAGACATGGATCACACAGTGAGTGGGCTACTCGATGGCTACATTCATCCTGAAAGGATTAGTCGGGTGGTAAAATCTCGGATCACCAACTCCTAAATAAATAAAAAACATTTACAACGAGAATCATACTTCCAAGCAAATGTAACCGCTACTCTAAACAATAAAAGTGGCCTAAATTATGGATTTGGAATGTTTACGGTTGGTCTACACAATACAATCGTTTTACTTCCCATAATATTTTTTACCGCGTTTTTTTATGTATGCCTAATATATTTGTTTTTCCTAATGAAATTTAAATATAAATTTCCAAAAGTAGACGGAATCAAAGTAATGCATGTTGTTTACTGTAATTTGAACTAAAATTAAAATGTCAACAATATATATATACTATATATATATATATATGGTGTTCTTGATCTGAGGATGCGTGCGGACTTTGTTTGATACTCCCTCTGTTTTTTTTTAATTGTCGTTTTAAGATTTTAATTTTGTTTCATTTTAAGTGTCGTTTTACATTTTCAATGCAGATTTTTAATAAATTTTCCACTTTTATCCCTATTTTTCAGCTCATTAATGAGTGTGAACACATTATATAGTGCATTAATAAGGAGCAAAACAAATAATTATATTGTTTTATTAATATGTGTGAAAAAACCTTAAACGACACTTAAAAAGAAACGGAGGGAGTATAAACTTGAAAGTATAATTTTCTTGATTATATATATGTTGAAGTTCAACCATCTTTTAGATCATAGGAAATAAATCGATTTTCAGTAAATTATTTTCTGTCTTTGCGTGATAAGTAGTACAAGATGTATCATTGGGTCCACGTTTGTGAGATTAATATATCATGCGTCAAATGTTTTTCGCGTAAATTTAAAAAAAAAAATAATAATAATCATTCAATATTATCTTACCCCTTCACACACTCTTATGCAATTCTTCACGTATCTCGTTTCTTTTGCTTGATCTTTTACAATTTTGTATTACTTACCTAATTATATGATAAAGTACTGTAACATACATATATGAACGTTTATTTTTGTCCACGGGTCTTGAAGGGGTCAAGTGCTTGCATGTAACACTGAACATCCTCTTAAGAAAGTTACAATTGTTTAATGATTATATATAAAAAAATCATATATATAGATGTCCACTTTGATATATGTTGAATAATACGAAAGGAATGCAATTTCATTATCAAAAACGAAAACACACGTACACACGAAAGGAATGCAAATTTAAAATTAGTCTTGAGCCTCCAAAATTTCAAGACTGGTCCTGCACCCAGGATCATCAGCTTTAAACTAAAATACAATCGTCTTGTACAGTAAATTCTTCTCATTCATAGATCATATTCATAGATCTCTGTTTTCCCATATTATTGTTTTTAACGATCAGTTTGATGAATCTTTAGTCATTGTGTCGCTTCTCTTTCTTCTTAATTTCCTTTCATCAGATAGAATTTTTGCAAATCTGCATGAGCATATTAATATCAAACATCTTTGTAATCCAACCATATATAAGATCAAAACAAATTAATATCAAACAATGAGATTACTTGCAATCTAAGGAACTTTAAAGTTATAAATCACCTTTTGAGTTCTTCCTCATTGGTGACATTTTCTGGAATAGGTTCATATACACCAGTGTCGATATTCATTTGCGCAACTCTGTTTTTCAGCACCTTCTCTCCAATCTTCACAAGATTCTCTAAGTTAGATTTTGTCGCTAGATCAATAGAACTTGCATCTCCTTCCAATGTATCATCCTGCAATTGAACTCACATATACAAAATCGTGTAAATGGAACGATCAATGACAAATTGTGATTTATATATGTCGTCGCTCTTACGTCGATTCTGAGGTACTTGTCCTCGGATTGTAGGGCTTTGAACAAAACAGAACTGTGGAAATGGACTATGTCGCGGCTTGATTCCAAGGTAATGTCTAATATCGGAGTAGATCCATGGTCATATAACCAAGATATGATTCCCCATTTCGCAGCCTTTTTGGCGCTATAGTTCTCCCCCTTTTTTGTAGACCCTGTCCCTACCGATATAACTAGGAACTTGTCGTAACCTAACGGCTTGAGCTTACCCAAATCAGGATTTTTATTCACAATCTGCTTAGTCACAGCAGTCATGGCCACCAAAGTCTATGCACAAAAACCAGACAAGAGAATTAATTAAATGATTTTGTTGAAAAGCTCACATAATTGTAAAGAGAGAGTCATAAAGATATTGATCACACTCATTCTTTGTCAATAATTTGTTTTATGATGTATCGTATGAACATTCACATTGTATTCAAAAGAGCCATAAGTTTGAGAGAGAGCATCTAGAAATCTCATTTCGAAAGTCTTGAAACGTAGTCTAATACGTATAGTATAGTTGACAAAGACTGATTATTTCTGTTTTCATTTTTGAGAAATTGGTAGGAGGGTTGCGTTTTACCGGGTTATTAGCTGTAACCCCGCCATCAACGAGGTGAAACTCAGTCGTCTTGCCTTCACTGTCTTCATTAGAAAAGTAATGAGGAGGAAAGAAAGTGGGAGCAGCCGATGTGCCAATACATATGTCTGATAACTTGACGTCCAAGCTAGGGTCAACCAGCGTCTTCAAACAACACACAAAAAGTGAACTAATGCAGTTAATTAGGTGGATCAAGCAAGCTGAAACAAAAACCTGAGAATTTATATTACTCTATGTGGTGTGTTAAGGAGAGAGATGGAGAGGAAAATACCTGGTAAGAGGAGAAGATGGTGGGTTGGAGTTTCTTGATGTCGAAGGTAGGTATGACAACGTTTGTGAGTGTCTGGTGAAGTCTTGTCTCTCCAAGAATCTTACTTAGTAGCTTTCGTAGATACTTTCCATTGTACTTTGGACCGGACAGAAGCTTTGGAAGCTTAGGTAACAGAGCAGACAAGCCTCTGCATTTAGAATGTCTTTTAATTGTCACACGGAATTATATATATTATATGCTCATTGAAGAAAGAACAAAAAAACTATGTTCATATGTTGGAATGTAATCAAGTGGTATATGTTATTGTCATCATTATTTTATGATCTGAATTTAAATTTGCATTATGCTTGTTGGCAAACAAACAAAAAAAATCATTTTTCCAAAAACCATTTGATATAGTTCTAGGGCTAGGTGAAATATCCGGAATCCGTGATTCGATCTCATCCGGTCCGAAAAATAGGATATCTAAAAATTTTAAATCCTAATTTGAATAATTAGATTTAAATATCAGAATACATGTATTCGATCCGTATCTGCTTACATATATATTTGAATAATTATATATATATATATATATATATATATATATATTTTTTAAATATATATAACAAATTTATATAATAAATAAAATAATACCTTGAAATATCACCTGAATATCCACTGAAAATATGTTTAAAATATTTGTAAAAATCAATTTGAAATTTTTTATATGGTACTTAGTATTTAATTTTATTTTTTATTAAATATTTTATTTCTCATTAAATATTTTATTTTTAATAATTTTATAATATTATTATTATTATTATATTTAGCTATTTTTTACGGATCTAAAAATATGTGGGTATTAGTTGATTTGGATCCGATAATAATTTTCTGGATCCAAATCCAGATCCGAATATTCTGAAATTCAAGGGTATCAGATCCGTGTCAACCCCTATGATATACACACTTATTCTATAAGGATAAAAAAACATTCATATATTGTTCGTCATTATTAGATTTTCCATTATATTATGAGCTAATTAATATATATTGTTGGTTTGACTAAGCAATTAGATTTTATACGTGTATATCATTAATTTATGGGTCAATAAGACGACAAATATAGTTTCTTTTACCAGCATAATTGGTTAAAAGAAACAAAGAGATTATTCATTGTCATATTTTTTTATTGGTTTTATACTAATTGTCAATTTGTAACTAATATGCGTAACTATTGTTTTCTTACTCGGGCTGTGGAAAGATTTTGGGAGAATGTTCAAGGTAAAACGGGACAATGTCCTTGGCCGCGAATTGAGGCCGTCCGGTCTCGTCCGTTGCAGTCAACATGGCAGTCATGAGACCACCGGTACTAGTCCCTGATACCACGTCGAAATAATCAGCTAGTCTCACGTCTTCTCCATCGATCTCCTATATATATATATATATATATATATATATATATACAAATGATTATAAGTATGAAAATTTTACATGATTGATATATAGATATGCTTATATATATAATATAACCTGAAGTTGTTTTTCTAGATAAGAAAGGATGACTCCGGCGATGATTCCTCTGACTCCACCGCCGTCGAGGCTGAGGATGGTTACGAGTGTTCCGCACGACGGCGGCGGTTTGTTTCTCTTACAGGACGAGTCGTTTTCCATGATAGGTCGATCTTCTTTTGAGTTAGAAGATCAATAATCGGAAATTAGTTTTTTGGCGTAGAAGATTATATAATGCGATATGTTTTCTCGTATAGATATAAATACACAATTTCATGTGTAAGATATTCTAAAATATATATTTTTGGTTAGACTTTTCTTCATATATTTCGTGCTATTCATGATTGTAGTTTATATATTTTTCTATGGAGCTGTATTATTTATAGTAATTTAGAGCCAATATCAATGTCGAGCTTGAGCTGTCATACGCTTAATTAATTTACGAGAGAATATTGTAATAGATAATGTTAAGCTATTAATTAATATTTTCATTCGTGGACTTTCCAATAATAAAATAGCTAACGAGATCTTAATCAAAAGATTCAAAACTATATCATACCAACAACAAAAACAAAAAAATGTGTGGTAACATGTTTGTGGGTCAAAATGTAGCTGATTATTGTTTGGCTTTTCTCCTCCTCATACTAAATGAGTAGGTAACTACTTTGTGCGATAGTTCATGTACATGTGTGTAGGGATGTCAATCGGGCTGGCCCAGCCCGAAACCCGTAAAGCCCGCATATATTTGAGCCCGGCCCGGCCCGGCCCGGTCCGAAAAACAATCGGACCTATATTCTAAAGCCCGGCCCGACCCGGACAGGGCTTTAGGGCTTTTCGGGCTTTTCGGGCTTTTTTTTACAAACATAAAAAATCACAATTCTCAATTGAAAAATAATTAAAACAAAATATTTATCAAAATAAATCTAAATTTAAATGTATTATATCAAATCCAATTAAATTTAAAAGCAAAAGTTTGACTAAAAAACAAATAAAATTCAAATAAATTGTATTACTAAATAAAACATAAAATCAAAACACTTCAAATCTAGGTAGTAAAGTTCAGATTAGAATCTCATTCATCGTCTTCTAAATCTTCATCACCATCAAGAGTTACAGATTAAAAAAAGAGTAAAATAATATTAAGTTTTTAGAGGTATAAATCATATAGAAATGTCATTGAAAGTCTATAGATAATGATTTTAAAAATATGAAGTAAATATAGATGAATGATAATGGTACATGGATCATGAAATGTAAACTCATCCAACCAAGTGCATGTACAAATCAGTGCTTCAACGTTTCTTGGTAAAAGACGATTTCTATATTTATCCAAGACATGCGCACCAACATCAGTGATGCCACTGTAGTTATCGGAATGCTTAGAACATCACATGCCATACGAGCTAACTCACCATAATGTTGTGACTGACACTTCTACCATTATAAAACATCCATGTCTTCATAAAAAGTCAGTTCCAACATATCGTCTTCTAAGTATAGAGTCAATTTAGACTTTCCTTCATTTGGTACGTTTTTCATACGTTTTGAAATCATATGATAAGCGAACCTAAATTTAATAAGACATACGTAATCAAATAGTTTCGGGCTTTTCGGGCTAGCCCGAGTTCGATCGGGCTAAGCCCGAAAAACACACTAGTCCGATCGGGCTAAGCCCGAAAAACACACTAGTCCGATCGGGCTTAGCCCGAAAGGCCCGATTTTTTTCGGGCTTTTATTTCTAGGCCCGAGCCCGCTCTTTTTCAGGGTCGGGCCGGGCCGGCCCTCGGGCTTTGGCCCTAATTGACACCCCTACATGTGTGTGAATGTAGTTGACTATATGTTTCAGTGGTGTTTACTAAATGAGTAGTTAACTACTTTGTGTGATAGTTCATGTACATTCACACACATATACATGAACTGTCGCACAAAGTAGTTAACTACTCATTTAGTAAACACCACTGAAACATATAGTCAACTACATTCACACACATGTACATGAACTAGCGCACAAAGTAGTTAACTACTCATTTAGTAAACACCACTGAAACAAATAGTCAACTACATTCACACACATGTACATGAACTATCGCACAAAGTAGTTAACTACTCATTTAGTAAACACTACTGAAACAAATAGTCAACTACATTCACACACATGTACAGGAACTATCGCACAAAATAGTTAACTACTCATTTAGTAAACACCACCGAAACAAATAGTCAACTACATTCACACACATGTACATGATATATCACACAAAGTAGTTAACTACTCATTTAGTAAACACCACTGAAACAAATAGTCAACTACATTCACACACATGTATATGAACTATCGCACAAAGTAGTTACCTACTCATTTAGTATGGGGAGGAGAAAAGCCAAAGATAGCAATAAAGTTTTTTAGAGAAGAGAAAACGTGGAGAGAGGAAAGAGAAGATAAATGTCTAAAGAGAAAAGCAGAGAAAAAGTTTTATTTATTTATTTTTTTATTTAAATAATAGTTAAAAGGTGGCAGTGTCTAAGAAAAGAGAAGAGAGAGAATGTGATGTGTAAGAGAAATAAAAAAGTAGATGAGGGGTTGCAAAGAAATAAAAAACATTTGTAATATGAAATGTCACATCATGTCAGGAAAAAGCAGATGTTGAGAATACGAAAGCAAGGTTTTTTTTTACATTTCCCTTCCCTCAGAACAGTTAACTATTGCTATTTTATTAATTGACTGCTTTTAGGTGATATTCACCTAATTAAGTCCTCCAAACATAATATTCATGCAATTCACCCAAAAAAAGATTCAAAACTCTATTATTTGATTTTTTAATAACTGAGTTTGAATATATATATATATTTTTTTGTTAGGACACATCTCCCTCCCTATCCAGACTTGTTCTAACTACACCTGTCATATAATCTGGATTTGATTTCAGGATTAGATTCTGCTGTTTCATACTTATAAAAATAATTGTATAACCAATTTGATTAGGAATTTTATATCTCACCACTTACCTGGTTTGCATAACCAAATTGATTAAAACTTTAAAAGTAAAAAATATTCGACCCAACAACCTAGTAAACCATTTGGTTCATCATATCCGTTTGATTTATAAACATTGTCGGTTGGGGTGGCCGGTTATCTTTTTGTTAACAAAAGTATATTCCCAAACTTTTTCCAAATTAAAACATTGGGATTCATCAATACATAAGGCCTCTATGTGGGTTCCAAATAAGGCCCAATAGCTTTTAAAATGGGCATGACGCGGTCAATATTTGTAATTACGTTTGCTAATTTTGAAACTGTAAAAATGACTAGTGATATTTGATAATTAGACTCGTTGTGATTAATCACACATTCCGATATCAGGGTAGTTGACGCTGACCAATGTCTTTGGTTGTCTTTGGTCGTTCTATCACACCGAGGCAGTCCAGCTTTATGATAAAGATGTGCCTTCATTCATTTATTTCCCGATAGCTTCTTAAACAATTGTTCATTCGTTTAGTTCAATATACATTCATCATCACATAGTTTTATTAATAACATGAAATTTAAAATGTGAATAAAATATAATATCTTCGAATATAAATATTATACAATAATTTTACATTTTTGATATTTCTCAAAATATACGAAATTCTACAATATTATCTTGTATGATATCTTTTTATAGTAGATGTAAGGATGTTGAAATTGGAAATAAACTAGAAATTGTAGATATATATGTTTGCTAGCTTGCATAATACCACTAATGCGTGTTAATCTTCGTTCTAATTGTGAATGTCGTTTTAATCATCTGTTTCCTGTGTTATCATCACTAACTATTTACTTTGAAAAGTATTATGGGTTTTAGCTTTATTTTTGATGAATCTATTTATCATGGATTTTCTTTAATTGCTGTAACCTTATTGTTTTATCAGGAAACAAAAAAAAACATTCTTCGGGCCTAATGATACAAAAAAGAGAAATACCCTCAAATAGCACAAAAAATATTTTTTGTCCCAAAACTAGCACCTTAAATTTAAAATACCAAAAATAGCACAACTAATTATTTTAAAATACTTATTTACCAAAAATAAATTTAAAATAGAATTAAACATTATGTTTGGGTTCACTATTTCCAATTTAGGGTTTAGTTTTTTCCCATTAGGAAATGATTATAAGTCATTTTTATATTAAATTTATGCTAATATTATCAAAATTGGTGCTATATTTATGATTTTCATCCTTGGATGCTAAATTTGGGAACTTTTAGTTTTTTTGTGCTATTTTGTAGAATTGCCCTACAAAAAACTAGTTTTTGACAAAAATATATATGTGATCAATAAAAAGGAATTTGTTTTGTATATTAATATATATTGTCATTGACAAAAAATATATACATATATGGCGTAAGGTTTTGACATGTAATTTCACTTGCATGCGCTCATAAGTGATAGTGAACATGCGATATACCACGTACGCTAACCCTAAATGGACCCTATTCACTTGTCTTATTGGACCACATTGGTTATCAAAAGGAAGGAAAAATTGACCAATCATTGAAAAATTGGGGACCGATCAAAGGAAATGAGCTAATTTTATGTGTATAAATGTGGCAAATATACAGAGAAGTTAAAAAGGACCTATATAGGTCCAAAATGTTACCTTATATGAAATTACATATTCACAAGAGCAAATTTATGTTTTAATTGCGTTAAGATCCTCTGAGATGTCATGGTTGTACGTTACTATCAGCACCACATAGGTCCATTAATTAATGGCATGTGATGGGAAGAGGCTAGATGATCATAGGCAACAATTATGTGTTATCGAATCTATTAATTACATCTATAGATTTTAAATTGGATGTTAATGATTTTAAAAATGGTATGAAGAATTCTGTTGAACAAATGGACTATTCCCACTTTGGCGTTCTGTACTGATATCCTCAAAACAATGAATTGTTCTCAATTTTACATGAATGAGATATGCTAGATATTCTATATTGGATATGGAGATGAATCTAACATAGTACATAAAATTAAGAGTTAATTTATTTATTACCAACTGATTTTAAATTAGAAGATTTTAAGTACTAAAAATACAAATGTTTTGCGATAAATATCATTAATGATACTTCTGTTCTCTTTTTTTTTTTTGGACTTTGTGAATTTAGAAAAATTCACTAGAAGCTGAATATGGTCCATCGTAGAAGGAAACTGACAAAAGAAAATTTGTTGTTTTTGTTTGTTTGTCGTAAGAAAATATGTTTGTTTATTAAAATCCCAAAGTTTTCGGCTTGATAAGCATATTGGGAAATAAATGACCTCGACCATTTGTGGTGTAAGTAAATGCGAACAGAAATTTGGAATCGTTATTTTTTCAATTTAAGAATAAAAAAAAAACGATATAACGCGCAGTTTGTTACCCTGGAATTCAGAAATCTCGTATATTAATTAACAAATGCCATGATTGTTAATCTAAGATTCTAATAAAATTCGTGTTTTTCCTCTTTGATCGCCGGGTTAAGGCCCAATATGGGACGACTTTATGCGGGACCATACTGTCTACTATCTCGGTGCCAAGAGTATAGCAAAGTATTTTTTGTTAAAAACGAAAAAAGAAAAGCAAAAGGGTATTTTGCTCAGCCTTGGACCATTTTTTTTGGTTTTTTTTTAATGTTAGCATTTATTCTGGTTTTATACTTTGATGCATTATATCCGTCTCTGTTTTTAGAATTGAAAGATCTCATTATGTTGATTCTGTTGTTAATCTTGCACTTATTTACATATTCTAATTCAGATGCAATGTTCAAATTTATGATTGATGCAATAAATATCAAAATACAATAAATGTATTATTAAACTTTCTGTAATATTACGATCAGTAGTGACTACATATAACACAGAATTGATATATATATATATATATATGTTTTGTTTAAAGAAATTTCTAATTCATCATAGTGTGACTAGTCCGATTGATTTTGAAGTTAATAGTTTTTTTTTTTATCAAAAGGAAAATCACAAATCTATCACATCTCAAAGAACTATATATATAAAAAAAAATGGCATTTAGAGTTCTTTACATCTTTAGATGATAATTTTCCAACTATTGTCTCGTACTGTTTTCAGCTGGTTGAAAAAAAAGATGCATTGTTATAATGGACCGCGACGAAACTTTTGTTCACCCTTAGTAAAAAAATCTGTGTTGAGGTAAATACAAAAGCTTGAAAAAGCAAAGAAGAGGAACTAATGATTTGGATGGCGAGACGCATGCCTTACATTGTTTTTATCACTCTTTACGATTAAATGATGCACGTTCGAAGTTTTCTTTTAGTTATATGGCATCTACTAAATATCTTTGTATATATAATTCAGTTAACAGCCAAATGTTATTATACTAGGTTTCTGATTTACATTCTACGTTGATAGTTTGATACTTAATCGATATTCGTGGCTAATTATTTTGTCCTCCGTGGTTACATTTATAAGTGTGATATTAATTCTTAGATTTTATGTAAAAATTTCGATGAAAGTATGAAACTCTCTATGAACGATTAGAAAGTTTCATACTTTCATCGAAACTTTCTAGGAACAATTTAACCAAATTGTTGGTGGTCGGGTGGTTCCCTTTCTGCGGTGAGTGTCGGCTCTGTTGGTCTAGGCCAGGGATCGATTCCCCGCGGGAGCGAAATTACCAGGCCAAGTGAGGCATTATAAGTGGGCTGTGTCACTCTCACCCGGGAGATTAGTTTGGACCTTTGGACTTGGGATTACTCCCGGAGGCCGAAAGGCATAAAAAAAAAAAAAAAAACAATTAATACAGAACGCGACTTTTGAAATAAAATACTCCAATCTTTATAGTATTTATTAATGTTGGGTGTATATGTGTAATACAGAAAATGGATGAGAACATGAATATCCAATATCAAAACAATTTTTAAGTTTTAGCCAAAAATAAATAAATTAAAGTACGTTTCAAATAATATTTCCACTATTAGTGGATATACCTATAGATTTTTTGAAAGTTAATCTCATGTTATTGTATCGGATGATATGTTATTTTTATAGAATATCACGTTTTGAAAAAAAACACGAGAGATAAAATGCGCCATTTATTTATGAAAATGCAATTGTGCGATTAATTTGCCAGTTTTGGCGATACATAATAAAATAGTCTATAATTATAGTAAGAATATATGTGCTAATACTGTAATTTTTTTTTTAAAAACGTCATTCTATTGATATTGGTTAACAGTTGACATTGTCATAGTGATACAAAAATATGAGAAAAGCTGGACAAGAATGTAAATAATTATAAATCAAATATTCGAAATTCATTTTGATATGAAAAAAATGAATTGTATGTATCACTAGAGTGTAATAGCATGGGAGAAAGTTGCATTCCGTGACAACTATATATGCGTACATATTACATAGAGAAATGGAAGCATGAGTGTTAAAAAAAACTAGTTTTGTTTAAAGCTTTGTCACGTGCTAATGCTTAATAGAATCTGCCAAAAGTATCATTTAATTCCTTTCATAATTTATATACCTAATACACCGTTTCTTTTTAACACTACTATAAACAGCCATGTTAGTTGATTATACTAATAATCAATTATTGATGGTAGTATATAATATTATCACGCTTAGCCTTGGTAAATGCAATCTCTCCATATCTAAAAATTTCTCACTATTGTTGTCAAATAATAATTGTAATCACTTTTACATATTTTCCTTTTCTTTGGTGTGACATTACCACTTTTAATGAGTTCCTTTTTTTTTTAATCTCAGGACCCAACATGTTCCATCTATTTCTGGTTTTTCATGATTTGTTGTTTTTATGAGTTTGTTAAAATGTTTTGGAAAAACTATAAGCCATTAGTTAACTCATTAAGTTGTTTCTATTTTTTTATTTAGCTATTTACTAAGTTTAATGTAAGAGCTAATCAAAATAGATCTGATCATCTGAATACATTTTAAAGTCAGTAGGAAAAACATAAAAAAAAATATTTACTCTTAATTTCACATTTTCTTAATTACTTCCTTTTTTTTTTGGTGTGGATCACCCGATTAGACAGTGAAAAAGGAGAAATGAAAATCAAATGTTAAAAAGGTTATACTAGTGAGATGTCAGCATCTTTCGAGTTTTTAACTTTTTTCTTTCTTTCTTTTAAACATCATAATTAATAAGCACGTTAGCTTTGCTTTCTTTAAAAGGTATCAGAATTTAACCCTGCAAAAAACGCTTGTGTTTAACTACAGACTGCATAATTGATTACAAAACAATTAAATATAATCCCCACCTAATCAATTCTCTAATCAATTGGTTATTTATAAGCTCAAATTAAACTAATCAACAAATGCGAGTCATGTGACATTGGCTTGATATGATGTATTTTAGATATAGAAATGTAATTAGAAGTTGTTTATTTTCCAAGTGACAGCTTTAAACTTCTACTATTATTAGAATAGTTGTGACCAATAATTTTGGAATTTCCATCTAACTTGCACGATAAATTATCACTCACAATGAAAACTCAAAACAAAAAAGCTGGAAACCACCAAAGTACTCCACTATTTTTTTTTTCATTTAACCTTTCAAGTTTTACAAAACCATTCGAATGACATTTAAATTTTTATCAAATATCTTTGAATAATTATACCACACTACAAGTAATTTTTTTTTTAACGTTACAAGTAAATAATACTGCCAAGAATACTTATAAGTAAAAAACCGATTATACTAATTCTTCTATTTAGGAACATTTTGATTATTTTTAAAAGCTTGGAGTGAAATAGATTCGATTAGTATGATGATTTTTTAAAATGAAAGATTGAGAGAAAATGAAAGCACCAAGGCACTAAATACCAAATTATAATTAATACAAACAGAGAAGAAAAAAAAATGATAAAGTCGCTCTCTTTCTGGCTGTCCTCATCTCACAATTTCCCACCAGCCTCAAGAGCAGAGAGCTGGTCACTCAGATCTCACACATCCGAGAAAGTCATCTCATTTATAAAAATTGTTTGTTTTAAAACTAAATTAGGTAGCAGAAATGGTGATTAAACTCGTCGTGTTCTGCTACATCTTCACCTCCAATAAGAGATTCTGTAGTTATCTGACCAAAGTGATGATCTATACATACATATATATATGGATTAAATATTCTCAAATTGTGGATCTTTGGGAAACATAAGCTTCAATTAAAACACATGCCAGCCTTTTTTCTGCTTCTGGGTCGCTTTCTCTCTAAGTTTTCCCGCTCTGTGTTCATCAATCAGTAGTTACTAAATTTCTATTACAGCCATTAATTAATTAATCCCAGAAAAGTTAAAAAATGTCTTCCCCAGTTTTCTAAATTGTCCTCATACTTAAACATTCAACTGTATCTTTCTTTTTACTTCTGTTTTGTGTTTTTATCTCTATCTCTCTCTCTTGGGTTTATATCAGTGGAGAGAAAGCAAAAGCTGAAGAGAGAGAGAGAAGCGATGAACACTAGTGTTCGAGCTGCTCTTTCCTCCATGAAAGCTCCTTCAAAGCATGACACCAATCAAGTAACTTTTCCTCTTTCCTCTTTTCTCTTTCTTCTTTCTCTTTCTCTTTCTCTTTTCTCTCTATCACTTTTCGCTTTTGTAAACCCAATTTTGATTGCTTTATTGGTGTGCTTAGCTTCTGAAAAAGTTTCTTCCTTTGAATGAATAAAACCTGATTAAAATTCTCTTCTTGTTATTGGATTTTCAGATATTTCTTAAGATTCTTGGCTTCAACATTGGACTATTTCACAACCGAATCTTTGCTTTTTTTGTTACTCTTAGTGAAATTACTGGTCACAGTGAAAGTGATCGATACTCAATTCTTATCTGCAAGTGTGTGTGTGTTGTTTTCCACTATCAAAGGATGAGAACAATACAAACTCCAATTTTGCGTCCTTCCATCAGTTTTGACTTTTGAGGAACTTTTTTTTTTGTCTGTATGAGTAATGTTTCGTGGTATTCTGAAATCTGCAAAGGAGGAGAAGAAAAAGATGGAGTCTTTAGGCAATGGAGCTGTTGCTAATTCAGGAAAACCTCTGGTTAATCGGCGCCGAGCTAACAGAGAAAAGAAGATGGATTTGCTACAAGATGTATGATGACAGATTCTTGAGATATAATTTTCTTTGAGTTTGATGATATAGTGATAAATTGAGTCTTGAAAATGTTGTTGTGATTAGGTTGATAAGCTGAAGAGGAAGCTGAGACAGGAGGAGAATGTGCATAGAGCATTGGAGAGAGCTTTCACTAGACCTTTAGGAGCTTTACCTCGTCTTCCGTCTTATCTCCCTCGATATGTAAGATCCGAATGCTGGATTTTTCGATTTCAATATTATCAAAGTTGTTCTTTGTGTTTGATTTTTGTTTCTTTTTTTTTTCGGGTTTTGATAAGACATTGGAGCTTCTTGCTGAAGTAGCTGTTCTTGAAGAGGAAGTGGTTCGGTTAGAAGAGCAAGTTGTAAGTTTTAGACAAGGTCTATACCAAGAAGCTGTTTACATATCTTCAAAGAGGAATCTGGAGAGTCCCAGTAACAACGGTTTGAAAGAGAATTCTCCCGTTAGAAGCAGTAAACACCAGCGATCAAAATCCATGTCGCAACACGATTTCAATTCTTTGATCACTCCCCCTAAAAAGCATCAACAGTCTCTTAGTCTTAGCAGAAGCATCTCAAGTAGGAAACTCTTCTCCTCTGATCAAACAGTTAATGATCGAAGTGGTCAGAGATTGGTAACTGGCAAACAAGGCTCGCCTAAACTGAATCTGAGCAGTGTTACTAAGCCAGTAGATGTGAGGGGGAAAGAGAATCAGACCTCTAGTAATGGTTTGAAAGACAAGCAGGATAAGGAATCACCTGAGAAGAGGCTTGGCAGGTTCTTGACATCTGTGAAGAAGAAGAAACCTTTAATTAAGCCGGAGGCAGCAGCGGATGAATGCTCAGAATCAATCAAATTGCAGGTATGAAAAACATTTACTTTTTCACTATTGCATGAATCTACAATTTTTTGTTTTTTCTGAAAGTTTTCTCCTTCCCGTTTTTCGGTCGTCCAGCTAGATGATAGATTAGCAGATCAGGACAAAGCACAAGAGAGTGTCTCGGGATCATCTTCGGAAGACAAATCGCTGCAAAGTGGAAATGCAGCAAACAGAGTTTCAGAGGATTTATTGAAATGCCTGGTGAGTATTATCTTGAGGATTAGCTCGTCGAAGGACATTGTGTTGGATCCATATAGTAACTGTTCAGAATGGAGAACAAGAGAACTTGGTGCATACAAGAATCTTTGCTCAGTTGAAGCATCTTCAATTGATCTTGGAAGAAGAATCAATGCTTCATTTCTGATCCATCGTCTCAAGTTAGTTTTTTCATCTTAACAAATGATATGGAACTTTTAGAGTGATTGGAATGCTAAGCTCATGTTTATTTCTATTTCCAGGTTCCTGCTTAACAAGCTTTCCGTTGTAAATCTAGATGGCCTTAGTCACCAGCAGAAGCTTGCATTCTGGATAAATACTTATAATTCCTGCGTAATGAATGTGAGACTTCTATGATTTCTTTGTATGATAGAGACAGAGAAATGTCTGTAAAATGTTAAGAAAGCTGATTTCTTGTTTACAATATTACCTTCACAGGCATTCTTGGAGCACGGAATCCCCGGGACCCCTGAAATGGTTGTAGCCCTGATGCAGAAGGTGTATATTCAAACCAAAATTTGACATCAATGCGCTTTAATATGTTTATCCATTTATTGTATTCATCTTCTCTTTGTTGTGTCAGGCAACAATAATTGTAGGAGGACACTCGTTAAACGCAATCACAATCGAACATTTCATCTTGAGACTTCCATACCACTTGAAATTCGTAAGTTCCTCTTATCTTCTTCTCTTTGAATTGTACACTGTTGAATCAAAGTTTGGTTCTTTTATCTTTATTTTTTCCTTCTTCTTCTTTTGGAAAAGACTTGTCCCAAAACTGCAACACATGAAGAGATGAGAGCTCATAGCACATTTGGATTGGAATGGTCAGAGCCTTTGGTCACGTTCGCCCTCGCTTGTGGAAGCTGGTCCTCTCCTGCTGTAAGTTGTGCTTAAAATCATATACACTCAATTTGAAGTCGAAAGATGCAAACTCTCAAGTAATTTCAGACATGGGCTTGCAAGAGCTTCCATGAAAATGCATTATACGAAGCATCAAAGTGACCGAAAACTAACTAAAGCATCAAACTTTATTTTTTTATTCAGGTAAGGGTTTACACAGCAGCAAATGTAGAGGAAGAGCTAGAAGCTGCAAAGAGAGATTACCTTGAAGCATCTGTTGGGATCTCAAAGAACAACAAATTAATGCTTCCAAAGGTACTAGATTGGTATTTACTCGACTTTGCAAAGGATTTGGAATCGTTGCTCGATTGGGTTTGCCTTCAGTTACCTGATAAACTGAGAGAAGAAGGGGTTAAGTGTATGGAGAGAAAGAACAAAGAATCACTGATGGAGTTGGTTCAAGTAGTACCATATGACTTCAGTTTCAGGTTGCTTTTGCATCAATGAAAAAAAAAGTCTGTTGATTTGTGATGAAAGAAAATGTGAAAACATTGTATAGATTTGGCTTGGGGAGGGTAAAGTAGAGCATGATTCACAATTTGTTATTGGTTTTTTGGTTGGCTGAGTATATAGATATGTTTGCGTTCTTTACTATAAACTATATAAACTGATGCAATTTATTCAATTGATTTTATCTGTAACGCCTATATATATGTGTACAACATTTTTTGGTTTTCTTTGAGTAGTTTTTTGTCTTATTTGTTTTTTCTTGTCTCTTACCAATTTTTGTTGGTCGGCATTCTTGTCTCATACCATTTTTTTTCTTTTGGTCGGCTTGATCTCGTATATAAACCAAAACAAAACATAGTAGAGTAACGGACCAAAGTAGTTAAGAACAGCCCCGGCTCAACATTATTTGAGGTCCTAGGACAAAAAAAAATTTTTGGACCCTTTAAATTTATTTATTAAGGTTTTTTACTTTTTTTTTTTAATAAATTTTGTTTGCGTAATGTTTTTGTAGAATTTGTTATTAAAAAAAATATGTATGGACCCTTTTCACTCTAATATTTATTATTATTATTTTTTTATAGTAAAAATATATATAAAAAAAAACGGGCCATTAATTATTAGAGCACGAATCGGAGCTCCGGGACAGTCGTACCCCTCGCCCTTGCTACTGAGCCGGCCCTGGTTAAGAAGACCCAAAACGTATATAATCTGAACCGAGCTATACACAATCCTGTATTATATCATGAAATTTTTCACTGACGTAGTAAATAAAAATATAATAATCAAAACATGTATCAAAAATAGTTACATTACATGCATGAAAATGTATAAAATAAGAAACGCTAGAAGGAGGGGTTGAACCTCCGACCTTGTGGTTAACAGCCACACGCTCTAACCAACTGAGCTATTCCAGCTTCTGTATAATATATTATAAAACATTAAGATAAAAAGAATCTAATGAGCCGTTTTCCTGAGTTAATGGGCTTAGAGCCCAACCCATCATTAAGGAAGACAAAAGAAAAAACATCTCTCTACTCAGAAGAGAGGAACTAGAGTCGAAATCGTCTGTGGTGTTGCAGAGCCGTAAAACCCTAGTGTGTGACGGAGAAGAAAACCCTAGAAAACACCGGTGAAGAAGATAATCCGATTTCGATGTCGGATAACAAAGACCACAATTCCGATTCCGACGATGCACCCGAGGAATTCACCCAGGAGCAGGTACTTGGGATGAGCTGAAACAGCCAATCGAATTGCATTTGCTTAGCGACTAATGGGTTATGTTTTTGACTTGTTTCAGGCGAAGCTGGAAGATGCAGCGTTGAGGAAAATACAGAGAGATAATAAGGCTAGGTTTGTATTCTCACCACATTCCATCGTTCTAGCTCGCTATCTTTATGATGATGGTTTAGATAATAAAGGATTCTCTTTTGACTGTCTTTGGATAAAATTGTTTGAAGAAATACAAATATGTGCTTATGAAGCTTAGGAGTTTATGGAGGAAGATGACGATTCCTCCTTGATGGTTACTTCTTTGTTTGATGTTAGGTTAGACATTTAGAAAGTTTTGGTTTTGTCAATAGTTTTCTCATGCCTTCACTCTAACATTTACCTTTAATCTACAAAGCCATATCTGTTCAAGAATCCATTGCGAGTATGTCCTGTTCTTCGATTCGGTTTGTGGAATTTGTGATCTCTTAGAGGGCTGACTTAGAAATGTGTGGATTCCCTTAATGAAATTGCTTTCTCTTCTGTAGAGTTTCCCGTGAAAAGAAAGAGAGCCGCAGGCTTTTGGCAGAGAAAATAACGCCAAGGCAATCACGAAAGATTGAAACATTCGAAGATATAGAAGAAGAAGAGCCCGAGGAAGACCCTGAATCTCTTGCCAAGAAGGGATTCCTTTCCAAAAACATCATAGACTTTCTTGCAGAGAGGGAAAAGTATTAAACTTCATATCCCTTTTTCGTTACGCATAAACACTTTCAACTCGGAAAAAAATAGATGTCTTAAGATTGGCAATTTCTCTCATTCACAGACAGAAAAACGGGTCGGATTCGGATGAAGAGGAGGCAAAAGAAGATGCCCCGAGAAAGAAAAAGCAAAAGAGCTCAGGGTATGCTCATCTTTTTGTGCTTACATACTATAAAATCACTCTTTTTTTTTTGATCTGATTAACTCTCTTTCTCTTGTGTGTGTGCAGGATCGAAACGGTTATTTACAAGGAGATTCCACCACCGGCATGCTTGAAAACCGGGTTAGATTTCTTGAAGAAGCGGAAAGAGCAAGTCCCTAGATCGTCTTCAATCCTCAAGAACTCCGGCCAAGCTCTCCGACTTGTCACCGGTGCTGCTTTAGCCAACAAGAAGCAGTGACAGAAAAATTGAAACTCTACAAGATTCAAAATCCATGTGGGCTTCAATGCCATTACATTTTTGTTTTACTCGCATTAAATCACCTTCATTTGCTATTTCTAAGACTTCATGTATTAGAAATTTACTTAATCAATTTACTATATTGCTCAATCGCTCTCTATACCATATTCTTTTTTGATAGATATAGTAAGGTAATTTTGACGTTATTGTCTATATGATGAATACGGTTAATTTTTTTAGAAGTATTATAAAAGAGTTTTCGGAAAGTCTTTTTTTTGGGACGAATAGAAGCAACTTCATCATCGCAATCATCATCTTAAAACCCAATAATCATATCATCAAAAATATAGTCTTTTCAGTTTTCTTAATATGATAGGAAAATGCTGATATGGTGACAATATCAAGTTCATGTATACCAAAGCTATCAACTATAGAATCTAAGTTTCCGAGCAAGCGATCTTTGTACAAAGACATTTTGAATCTAAATGTATATATTGATCTGAATCAGTTTTGTAGGAACTTAGAACAAATGCTACAACTGTGTTCTCACCTCAAAAGAAAAAGAAAAAAAACACAAACAGAAGCAAGATTTACCAAAAGGTGAAATCTTTGGATCAATAAGTTCTGCTTTCAGATTACAAGCCATACCAAATCTCTCAATTCACAGTCCTTTACCTTCTTTCCATCTCCAGGAGAGCGACCAGACCATATAATGGTTCAGGCTAGTGAACCACATCGATTTTTGATGATTCATTCATCGGTTATGTCAGTCAGCCTCTCTGAGTCACCACCTTCTAAAAGTTGTGGCTTTGTGCTTTTCTACTATGAACTCACGTCTCTGAGTCCTCTGCCTCTTCTTCTTCTACAGTAGGAAGCGAGCCTTCTCTGCTGAAACCAGGGTTTAGGAACTTGGCGACAAAAGCCCAAAGCTTGTAAACATCTTCAAAGTTTGTCAAGAAGCTAAGAGAAGCTGTAACAACCTCGAATCTTATAAACCCGTTTTTTCCGACTTCATTCTGCAAGTGCAAAGCACTGTCTTCTTTAGTCCGGGCTCTATGGTTTCTCGGTTTATCATCCACTATGCGTATGTGACTCAATATACCAATGCCGAGAGATATACCTTCTCTTTCACCGAGTCTCTGAACAATTTCCGGACTAACAAAACCTTTGCTTTTATCTCTAACATTGAATGCAACCGCTGCTCCTCTTTCGTATTTGATCTTTGGGCCATAAATCTGCACGAGATTCATGTTTCTGCCTCCTGATTCAGGCACTTGTAGTTGCAGTAACGAGATCACAAGCCAGTTAATCAGAAACCTGAGTCTTGTCGTGGTTCTATTAAGACCTAACATATTCACATGATCGATATGTCTGCAAACAATCTCGGTTTCGCTTTCTCTCCTATCCCATTCATCATCCGCACCTTCATCGTCTCCATTTTCAACATCACTCGTGTTATTGTACTCTTCATCATAAACGCTAGCTAGGGAAGCTTCACCAGGCTCTACTATGCTACGACTAACACGTTCCATGTTAAACGAAACCCGTCTTCCTTGACTCGGATGTTCATCCTCCACACCCAATAGCCTGCTTCTACCACCATCTCTCCCTCCCAATAACCTGAATTCTCTCTCTGTCTCTCGTCTAATAGCGCTCTCTTTGATTTCTGATGAAATGTTGGAAGTTGTTGAGCCATTTGCCAAGCTATGACCAAAGTTTTCTTCCTGCATCTCTTTAACATAGAGATTGTTACTAGAATTCCTCCTATTCCGCGATGGAGTCGTGTTTGTCCCGTGCTCTGTAACTGACATAACAGCAGCATCAAACGAGAGGACATCTTTACCATCGTACATCGGACTGCTGTAACTGTTGGGTATAGGTTTAGGCGAGTGTCGTTGTTTCTGGTTTCTCTTGTTGGTAAACCAAATCGGTGGCAAAGGAGATGCAATCTTGTTATGCTGATCAGATCCCAGAGGACTTTGACCCAAATCAATCCAAAACGAATTGTCCGATGACTCATCTTCACTGAAAACAGGGCTTTTCATCAGTTCTCCAACGGAAACACTTTCGGTTTCTTCAAAAATTGTGGTGCTAGTAGTTCCATCTCTATCAGAAGAGATGTTATCATCTAGGAGGTCTGTTTCAAACACATCCCTCACTTGCGCTGAAGTGTATGCCCCAGAGAAAGCCGGCATCTGAGTTGCCGGACGATGAGCTTCTTTGATTTTCTCGTCATCCTCATCTTCAAAACCAACCAATCCGTCTAGACCATCAACTGAATCGCTGAGATACAACGGATACTGCGGCGTGATCTTCACTATTCCTGATCCCGTTTTCCCGGACTGACTCTGAAGACTCCCCATAACTGATTTTTTAATCAACAGGCAACCAAATCCTGTCGGGTCATGCCCAAACACCCGGTAGAAGGAAGTAATTATAAACTCAGGCCGGAACAATGACAAGCCGAGTGAATCCATATCTTTCGGACCTAAAGAACCAGCATCAAGCAACACATGCCAATGGTTCTGCTGAGCTAAAGCCATCCACTGGTAGGAATACTTAGTACCCGTAACCCGAGACTGCGCAGGAAACACAAACAACCCGACCGCGGAATCTTTCTTCTTCCTCTTCTTATAAGACAACCGTTTCTTCAAATCAGTCGAACAAAGCTTCAAAGTAGGCCACTTGAACCAAGCGTTATAAGCCTTTGCGCCTTTCTCCCTCGCGGTCTGCGCCATCCAATTCACGGACTGGCTCTCGTGGTCGAACATCGTCAAAAGCCGCTTGTTCGACTGGAAAGGATAAGATTCCGCTAGCAACCTGAAAGCTGAGCCTCTGCTTACTGTGAAAACAAGACCATACTCATTCTCAGGGATGTTCAAATAGTCCATGATCCTAGTTTTGATATCATGTTCCACAGTTCCACTCTCAGCTCCACCGTAAAGCGCGTGGTTACTCAAATTCGCAGTAATCTCAGAGAGACTAAACGTACAAGAATCCCAATAGTGCAGCGTCTGAACATAAGAGAAGAGACCAAATCCACAGTAATCAAGGCATACCTTGGAACCTGACAAATGGCTATACTCATCAGATCTTAACTGATCGATTTTGTCAGAAGCTTGGTACTTTGGGTACATGGTAAGGAACTTGTTGAGAGCTTCACGGAGCTCAGGAATGGCGTCTCCTGATTCGATTATGCGTTCGGCTGCTAAAGCGGTGGCGCGTAGGAATTCACGCTGCGCGTGGAGTCTAGCTAAGGATCTGGAGCGACCCAAGGTTCCGTCTTGAGTCTCTTGGTCCATGTCTTGGGATTTGAAGAGTGACCCACTCTCGGAGGCTTCTTCTAGAGCTTCCCTTAGCTTATCTTCGTACAATTTCCGAAGCATTGAAGCTTTTTTCCTGACATTGACAGACGAATCGGGCCCATCTCTTCTACTCCTGCTCTTGCTCTTGTCTAAGATCAGAGTAGCACAGTGGTGAATTTGCTTCCACAGAGAGAAATGCATTAGAAAATGGATTTTTCAAAAAAACCAGAGGAGATTTTTCAGTTTCGCTAGGAGATTCGGCAAAAGAAAGAAGAAGAAGGGTTTTGTTTCTAGCCCATTATATAAAAACCTAGAAATGACTAAGATCTTGAAGAAGATCAAGAGAGACTCCAAAAAAAGGAAACTTTTAGAGAACCCAGAAATTAAAACTAGAATTAGCGCTCAAACAAAAGAGTGAGGAAAACGAAATTGACGGAAGAAGAAGGTAAAAAGAGCACAATTTCAACGAACAAAAGTACGAGAAAGAAAACCACAAGGAAGAAGGAATCCAAGAAAGAGAAGGGAAGAGTCAAAAGGCTCAAACCCTAGGACCAGTCTCTCTCAGCAGAGAAGGAGGGAAAATAAATAAAGCAGAAAGGAAAGAAAAAAAACAGATCCCAAAATTTTGCATAGAAAAACAGAAACCCTCTCTTCTGAGCAATCAAAAAGAAGAAAAATTTGTGGGAGAAAACCTTCAACAATGACCCAAAGGAGCTCTCTTTGAATATAAAAGCAAAGGTGACCCCTTTCACTTACTACTACTCTCTCTCTCCCTTACACACTGTTAAAGAAAAGGCATTGACTTTCACAATACCCAGAAGCAAAGTGGTGGTTCATGGAGCTAAGAAACAATAATGTATGGTAGAATCAATTATTCAATTCCTCTAATCATTTTCTTATATATGAAAGAGATATAGTATAGTTTCAAGTCAAATAACACCAAAGAAATAAGTCAAATAACACAGAAAGGACTATTTAGTGGGAATATTAGTATAGCATATGCTATTTGACATTTTTTTTTATTGATGTTAGTAATATTACAAGATTTTTTTATCTTGTTTTAATCTGAAAACAAGACAAGAAAAATGACTCAGGAAACACACAATTTTTGTCTTCTTTATCGTCCCCCGAAAGAAACACATTAACTAGTCAACTCTTGCAATTGCGGTGAAAATATATACACATTTTCCCTTTAACTCTTCTCATTATAAATGATGAGAAACAAAACAAAACAAAATGCATGTGCAGATTTTGGATAACAAAAACTATCTTTATTAGGTGCTCCTGCTTGCAAGAAAATAATAATTCAAAACTTTTGACTTATATAAAAATGTACATATAGTAATCATTAGTTGTAGCTTTTATTTTATGATTACTATATGAATGTACATATACCCTACTAATATTAGATGTGTTGGTTGAAAACAGACGAAATATACATATATGCCTATTATAAATGTGGGGATGCTTTTGCCTACTTTGGACTCTACCTTTTTTAAAATAAAAAAACAATAACATAATTTATTTTGGTAACATTTGCCTTCATTTGCTAACTATCTAACAAGTTACGTAAAATCCCAAATATAAGGCTTAAGATAGGCAATGGTCAAATTATATATCATGTTCCGTGTTCTCTTTTTTTTTTTGGGATCAAATCATGTTCTGTGTTCTCTAGACTGTAAAATACATATCGTTTTTTAGATGTTTATAAAACACGAAGTTTTAGTCAGTAAATGTTGATGCATCTTTTAAACTTAATCGATAGAATTGAAGAAATTTAAAAGTAAACTAGATTCAGTTAACTTATTTTTCGATTTTTTTTTTCATAAAGAAACTAGCCACTTTATTAATTAACCAACAAAACATGAAATAATCATTTTGCAACATTATTTTAACAATATTCCTACTTAAATTGAAAAACAAATAACTTAAAATAGCAAAAATATTAAAAAAAAAAATCAAATCTACCACATCAAATTTAAAATTCCAAAAATAACATAAATAATTATATGAAAATACATATTTACCCAACATAAACTCAAAATAAAATTAAAACATTATATTTGAGTTCACTATTTTCTATTTAGAGTTTAGTTTTTTCCCATTAAAAATGATTTTGGATCATTTTTAAAATAAATTTGTGCTATTATTATTAATTTTAACTAATGTTGCTAAATTTTGAACTAAAATATTAAAATATGCGATTTTGTACAATTACCCTTAAAAAAAAAATGTGTTATGAACTAAAACAATATAAACAGATTGGTAGTTCATTACCATCACGAAACTAAGACCATATGTTTAAATTGTGGTTCATCGATAGAGTCAATATAATAAATTATCACTTCCAAAAGAAAGGACAAATAGACTATTTGTATTGTTTATTATGAATGGAATGGAACACAATGCGTTATTGATTAAATAAAAATGCCTTCTGTCTTTTTACTTTTTCTTTAAGAAATTAAAACTGAATAATAGTTTTTTTTTATATATATAGTTTAGTAGTTATATGCTTGATTTCAAATTATGTCCTTTTCAATGAGACAAAGCACGTATAAAATGCTTTCATTCTCCTTTTTGTGTTTATTTGATGATAAAATAGAGTTATTATTCTGATGTATTAAACTTTAAAATAGATTTTTTAAAAATTTAATTCAAGGACTCGGGTAATATAAATGTGGTACAGTGATACCCGTACTAGTAATAAAGTTGTAGCTTCTAAGAATTCAAATTTGAATTGTGGTTTATTGAAATATTGGATCAATGCTTAGGGAACAAAATAATCGATTGCAAAATCAGTTTGTAATTTAGGATTAGTTAAAGTATAACGAGGGATCACTTTGAATCTGAACTAAATGACGGAAACAAAAAGTAACTAAATTACATTGCACCTCTAGATTTCAGCATTGTTATACACAAACCAAAAAAAAAAAAAAAAAATTATCTCGGTAAAACCAGTTAAAAAAATACTTTGACTTGTTAAAAGGTGAAAGTCTAAACAAAATATCTTGCAGGTAAATTCAATATTGTAGATGACTGACTATCTTTATTTTTGTGTCGGCGACTAACCAAATGCTTTGTTTCTACTCGACGACATTCATCAAAATGTCGAATTTGACTCAGTGACCAAATTCGGCTTTTACGGTTCGGTTCCGGTTTAGGCAGATTGTCAAACCGTGCTACTCACCAACAGAAACAAAACACTAAAAAACACAGACATTTCTTACATGATCATTTGTTTACTCCGTCAGAGAAAATAAAGAGATTACATTCCGATTTGACTGAAAATGCAGGAAGCAAAAGCAGAGGAGAACTTTAAAAGTGAGAGCTGAAAGAGTTTTCCATTCATATCCTTCTGAAAACTACTCTCAATCATGCTTGACTCTTACGACGCTGCCTCAGTCTTCCACCAATACTATTTGGGTTTGCCTCAGTTTTTCTCTTTCCTCTACTCGTTTCTCCATTCTCTTTGTTTGCAGAATAAGTCTCAACATCAATGATCACAGGAGTTGCTGGATCCATCTCCTTCACATTTACATCAATCACTGAAGTTTGATTGTCCTCAGAAGACAAGAAGCTCAATGACTTTCTAGCTGAATCCGGATTCTTGTTTGTGCCTTCATCATCAAGATTATCGTCAATGTGATTATCCTGAAGCCCATCGGTGATCTCGAGATGGAGATCATCTTCTTCTGAAGATGCCTTTGCTTCTTTGAAAGACAGTGATCTCTTTGCAGAAACTTCGGATGGAGCGTCATCAGTTTCATCATCCTCACTTGTTTCTGACTGCTTGTTGGTTTGAATCAGATAATGCGCAACGGACTTGTACCCGAGCTTACTTATCTGCAAAAGAAATATCAAAAAGGAAAAGCCTCTAAATTTGGTAACTATCCGAGAAATCAAAACCGGTAATGCGAGAGAATCTGCAAAAGGGATAATAATCAAGATTGCTACCTTCCTGTAAGCTGCGCCGGTTGGCAACCACCCTTTGTGTTTGCGACATAAACTGCAATTGCAGATCCCGCGACAGCCAGGACAAATCCATTCCGGATTTTCCAGAGTTTCAAGCACATGTTCTCCATATCTGTTCAATCACCACAACATAATGTAAAACATTCAACACCAATCCTTGTTTGGCAGAACACAACAAGATCATCAATTGCTTATTGATTCTTACAAAAATAACACTCAAAACACAGAAACAGACAAGATGGGGTTTCATAAGAAAACTAATGTACCTCATGTACAAACAATCTCCACAGAATTGACCCGTGACCGATGGGTGACATTGGCTGCATTGTGTTCGATAACCGAGAGTTTTCTGCCTGTAAAATCCACAGTAACCATTAAGCAATCTCGTCTCAGCCGTTAGACCCTAAACTGATTCAAGCTACATTTATGCTGAGTTAAAGCAAGTTCACTAACCTGCACTGGTGGCAAGTCTTTCCTCTAACAGGATCATAAATCCGTTTCCCATCTTTGTCATAGCCATCGACAAAAAGCTCCCAGCTTCGTTCTGTGTTACCTAGCAGTTTCTCATGTTCCTCAGTGTAAATCTCTGGCCTTTCGCCGTCTCCGAGCCACAAAATCTCTTCTTTAGGTGCTTTACTCTTCTTTTCTTCAGCTTCCTCGAAGTAGGTAACTGGCGTTGCGTTCTTCAATCTGAAGACGATAGCAAAAGGAAATGATTAAACTTTGATTTTATACTAAAAATCCTTGCTTCTTCCTGTTGGTTTTGAACAAAATCCATTCAACGAAAAGAGAACCCAGAGATCGAAAACGTCGATTACCTCGAGGATCGCCGAGTAACAGGCGTTTCCTTCTTCAATCTGACGAATGGTATAAAAGAACAAAATGATAAACCCTGATTTCTACTTTAAAAACCCTAGATTTCTGTAAAACCCCTAATTTGTGGAAGAGAGAAGCCAATTTGAACAAAGATCCAGAGAATCCAGAGACTGAAAACGACGAGATTACCTTGAGGATCGTCTGGTAGAGACGGAAAGCTGAAGAGGAGGCGTATGGTCTCGGGCCGTAGATTTACGATCCGGATTCGAGTTAGACTTAGCGTGATGCCTTTTGACAGGTCGGGTCTCAGATTTGAGTTTGAGGGAGAGATCCAAGATCCCGAGATTCTTCATCCTCTGGAGATTCTCCTTGATCCTGTCTTGTCTGCATTTCTCGTAGATCGAGGTTCCTCCGGTTGTTGGATTAGGGTTTGAGACGGGTACTGAACATTTCGTCCTCGTTCTCATCGCAGGCATTGTCACTGATTTGGTTTTCAAACTTCTCTTCTTTCCCTCCCTCTCTCGTTTTTCTCCTTTTGTTCTGGATAAGAAAGAAGAAGAGAAATGCTTTTTTCAAGGTCAAGTTTTTATTTTAGTGACATGAAGTCTCAAGATGAACAGAGCAACGGTCGGTATTTTTTTTTCTTTTTACTCTTTTGAAATTCAAAACGTTTTTAGGTAAATGTACTCTTTTGGTAGGAACCGAAAAAGGAAAGTATTTACGGATAAATATCTCAATGTACAAAAACAAAAGTCGGTTTTTACTTTGAGGTACAATACACAATTTCCTGAAAAATAACAAAATAATTAATTAATTTATATATATTGCAAAACAAATCAGTTAACAAATATATATATATATATATATATACAAAATATTTCAACATTTTAATAGTATTTAGTAAATATTTTTTTTTTTAATTGCGGATAACCCGTGAGAAAAAAACACTCGATCCGCATCCGTTCGGCATTTGAAAACATTCGATCCGCACCCGACCTGCGTTTTGACATTTTGAAAATTCTCGATCCGTATCCGCCCTGCGGCGGATCAAAACCCGCAAAACCCACAGGTAAACATTCAAATTGACAGTCCTACTCATCACACCAACCCAACTTTCTGCATAAACCTGAAACTTCAAAGCTCATCCTCCTTGCAAAAGCCCACAACAAACCGCCGGACAACCTGAGAGCACATATCGGAACTGGAGAGGCTAGAAGAAACCTAATCTTTTATTCAGAGGAAATCTTTCATTCGATCATTCGTGGTAAACTCTTTTTATTCTGTAAGCTTCTATTTTTTCTAGAGTGAAAATGTGAGATTTTCTTTAGCCAAAAATGAAATGTTAGATTTTTTGTAGCAAAACATTCGACGAAATAACGGTTGTTTAACAAAATAAAGGCGTTGGTTTAGTCTCTGGACCAGCTTCATACTTTAAATTTAAAACCATTTCTAATGTATTATTCTATTTTCTATTCTAAATCAATAGATGACAAAAAAAAAATAAAAAAAAATAAAGGCTGTTGCTAAATATTTTATAAGAAATTGATATAGTGCATATTTGCAAAGGAGCCCTCGAGTTTGTTTAAAAAGTGAAGTATAGGTATTAAATACTAATTTCTATCTTTTCTCTCCACTTGTTCTAGTTTTATGTTTTAACGAGGGCTTTTGAATCTTTTCCTCGACTCCAAATCCTCGCCGGCGATTAGAAACCCTAGATTTGATTCACCGTCGGTTTATCCCGCAATGGCGTTCAACCTATTCTCTACCCCACAGCCACAGCAACAGCAACAGCAGCAGCAGACGACACAGTCGCCGTTTCAGACTCAGCAACAGATGTTTCAGCCGCAGAGCAGTTCCTTCTTCTCGCAACAGCAACCGCCGTCGTTTCAGCCGCAACAGTTCTTGCAACAACAACAACAGCAAAATCAGCAGCAGCAAGTGCAGCAGTTGTATTTGTTCACGAACGATAAAGCGCCGGCGAATTACAGTACCAAATGGGGGGATCTTCATCCCGATTCCCAGAAACTCCTCCTTCAGATTGAGTATGCTCTTCTTTCACCTTTTCAATTGGTTTCCTTTTTCGATGAATTCAGAATCCTTTGATGCCCTTTCATGGTTATCGATCTATTTGTTTGGCACCCTTCTTTAGGTTCAGTTCCGTTGGTAAATTTATCTTCTTGTTTGTGTTATCCTTAGAGAGAAGATATTGGAGTACAGAAGTGAAAGTCAGAGGTTAGATCAATGCAGTCGACTTTATGATTCTTCTGTATCCAGTGAAGGATTTGAGTTTGATGCAAGCCGCATTGTTCAGGTTTGTGGATGATTCCCTTCTATTGTTGCATATAGGAATTGATCTTGTGGTTTATCTCAGGCTTGTATAAACGTTTCTTCTGTTAAATCTGTAGGAGCTTGGTGGGATTAATACTACAATGGACCGACAGAAAGCTGTCCTGCACGAGCTTATGGTGGTTGCTAAAGATATGCTGCGTAATGCAGAGATTGCGGTTCGGTCTTTCATGATGCTACAGCCGAGATTCCCCCATTCAAAACCAGGAGGAGCTGTTAGTGGTGTTTCTCAACCATCTCAGGCGCAGGGAGCAAATCCAGCTCCAGCTTCCTCTAGTCAACAACAAGCAGTTACTTCCATAGTTCAAGTTTCTGATTTTTACCGTGGGATCCCAAAGAAACCCACAGCTTTTCTACAGCAAACTGTTGTAAGGTTTGAGAAGTATCTAGCTGAGTGCCGCCAATGGGTTGAAGAGCTGGAGCAGTTGCTTGCCTTGGATTCTGACAAGTATAATCGACACACTTCCCTTTTAGAATCTCTTCCAAAAGTCATGTCTAATGTGCATGACTTCTTTGTTCATGTGGCTGCTAAGGTAACTTCTAATGATTCCTTCTACTGAACCTCCAATGTAGAAACGCTTTTGAGATTTTTGGTAATCGGTTTGAATTTGTTGTGTACTTGTGCTCAGGTAGAGAATATTCACCAATACATTGAATCGATGAGAACAGCGTATCTTGCTGACCAGCGCCGGAGAGGAGAATGCAATGATCCGTTTCTTGAGGCTGATCGAAGGGAAACAGCAAAACAGGAAGCTGCTGCGAAAAGGGTCCATCCAACTCTACATCTACCTGCTACTACTACGAGTACACAAACCTCAACCCAAGTTGCTGGGTTGATTGCCAGCTCAGCAACTCCCAGGGCTTCAAATGCTCCACAAACATCTGCAGCTGTTCCAACACCAAACCCTTCTTCAGGAGCTGGTTTTTCGTTTCTTAACACACCTGCACCATCGTCTTCTCTCTTTGCTACACCACCTTCTGCTGCCCCTGCCTCTTCTTTGTTTGGACCATCTACTACTCCCTCAATTTTTGGTCCTTCGCCAGCTTCTACATTTGGTTCCGCTCCATCTTTGTTTGCCCAGACAACTCCATCAATTGGTGCTACGCCTTCACAATTTGCAGGTACAAAGTCATTATCTGTTTCTCAAATTCTCGTACGTAGAGTTGGTATCAAGATTTGTTCTTGTCGTAATCTCAAGTTCTGTCATCTGTTTCTCCTTAGGTGTTACACCGGGTTCAGGAGCCAGCTTTGGTTCTATGACAGTAAGTACATCTTTTCGGTTTCAAACTCTCGTTTCCATCAGATATGTTTTGGTGCATCATTATGCCTCAATCTAACGACTGCATTCAGTCACCTGAACCCCCTGGAACATTGTCTGAAACTGAACTTATTTTTCTCTTTCATTGCAGAAATCTTCAAGGCCAAAATCTCGAACTACACGCCGTTAGCCACTGGCTCAAGTTCCATCTCTCAGCCTGACCACGCGTCATTACATGCCTTGAGTTCATCGTTTTCACTTGGTGATGTTTAGTTTGGTGAAAGGCGAAAACAGAGTCCCCATACTCTTATGCACCAGTTTGTATGCGCCTGCCCTCGATTCATTGAATTGATGATTGAATGTTCTTAAAAGCACAGTTACAGGGCACAAAAATGTATCTTCTTACTCAGCTCATCTGGACAATGTTATTGTTGTAGAAATGAGTTTTTTTCCCTTCAGTTACGTGTTGGATTGATTTGAGTAAACCGATCCTAGGTTTGGTATTCTTTGGTCACAAACCACATAATATAGTTCGGTTTTGTTGAATTAGATACATCTCTAGTTCCATTGAATGCCCTCAAAAAGATAATCTCATACCACAATAATTTACTTTTGAGTTTTTTGTGTGTCTTCTTATTCTCATATATATAATCAAATGAAGATTATTCATATACTTAAATATACATATTCTTGTTTACGCATATTTGTCAGCAATCTTCAGGAGACGATCACAGAGTTCTTGTGGGTTGGAAAACATTGGCATATGATCTGCATCTTTGATCTCCATCACTTCTTTAACCGGGAAATTATCGATCATCCATCGCTGGTAATCTTCGGTTAAACCCTTGTCCTCACAGCATACGATATACACACGAGTAACCGAGCCATATCCTTCTTCGGTTAAGCTTTTTGTCCCCATCAGATTACTGGTAACAGCCGGTCCAACTCTCACCAACGTTTTGGCCAATTCATAGTCCTAACAACCAACAAAAAAAAAGATTCATAAAAAGGGGTCGTCCCAATTTAAAAAACACAGCATTCTTGAGAGTCTTACTTCAATAGGAGAGAGATGATACATGTTCTTTAAGTATTTAGGTCCAAGAGAAGCAGTCATTAGAGGATGATCTTTTGTCCCGTAAGTCCCAAGCTCCAAATCCATACGTTCTTCTTCTGAAAGGCTTCCGATAAACTGCGATTCCAATCACATATCAGATTCTCTTAGAGATAAAAATGAATCAGGATAAAAACGTTTTTTCAAAATTCTTTATTAATCAACATACAATTTCAAATAAAAACCAAAACCTAATAATATCATCATTATACTAATATCCTAAAGTTAGAGAACCATACATAATTAATCCTATTTAAAATTAAAAACAAATATACAAAACGAAAATAAGAATCATTTTTCTCGTTTAATTAGCACAATTTAAGCAGAGTTGATAGTTTGATGTACCTTGTCGAAAACGTAAGAAGGTGGATTCGTCGTGTCGGGCATAAAGGAGGTTGTGAAAACAGCAACAGAGATTTTACTAGGAAACATGTCGGCTGCAAGAGAAACTGATGCTCCTCCTAGGCTATGCGCGACGAGGATTACTTTATCCTCCGAGCCAAACGACTCAAGAACCTCAAGCAACGGCTTAGCGTAATCCTCCAAAGTCTGAATCTCTTCGACTTTGCTCATGTTCACACCAGACGCCGTCAGATCAACAACCGTCACACGGTGGCCGGAATTTTCCAGCACCGGTTTGACTTTGTACCAGCACCATGCACCATGGCAGGCACCGTGAACAAGCACATATTGCTTCATCCTCTGTTTTTTTTCTTCTTCTTTCGTTAGTGTTTTTTTTTTATAATTATTATTGTTTTGTTTGGTGTGTGGGTGATGATTTATGATGGCGAGTGACGAAGTTATTGCTTTGAATTGTTGCATTGGATGCCTTTGTATTATAATTTTTTGGATTTATCGTCTTAGACTTTTTATCCACAGGAAGGAAAACAATAAAATCTTTATTTATTTATTTTAATTTCAATTAGATATTTGTTCTGTAACGAAACATCTTTTAATAGAAAAACATTTTTTTTTTGTCCAAAGTGATAAATCAACAAAATATAAAAGGTGAAAAACAATAATGTGAGATCTTAAATCCAATGACCTCCCCAGATCCAAACAAGACGTAAAGTTTGGAGCCATCTACATAAAAAACTTAATAATACAAAGAAAGAAATCTATATTGATATCCATATATCTATGACATAATTCATAATCCGAAAAAAGCCATATGGACTTGAAAAAAAAAAACTACTTTAAAAACTACTCCAGTACTCCTTCTGTTTCAGAAAATTTGATTTTCGACATTTTTCACACATATTAAAAAACAATTAATGTTTAGTCATAAATACATTATTTTCTCTCACTAAACATTTTCCCATGACTATGAACCAATAATAATTCATCAAATTCAAATATTCTCAATTAATCACTTTTAAAGTTAATCATTTATTAACATGAATCAATAAAAAGTAAATAAAAATCCTAAAAAATTAATCTTTGTGAAACAAGATAAAAACTTAGAACATCAAACTTTTAAAGGTTAAAAAAAACTACTTTAAAATACATAATAATGAGTTGGATTAGTAGAAAATCAATTATCTGGTTTGAATTCTTTAGTCTAACACAAGCATATACAAAATTACAAACAGCATAAATAGTTTGGTTTGATTGATCAGAAATTCTAGTATCAATTGTGGTTTAGATGCATGAACACAATCCGAATTGTAAGGGAGCAAAAAGAATCAAATCTCATAAGACAAAGAAAGTTTTCATTTTCTGTTTTTGTCTGTTTATTGAAAAATCCAAATGAGGTTCACGTTTTGACTACGTTTGTACCTTTTTCCCCCACTCTTAATTGTGACCTAATACAATAAAAAAAGATAACAATAAATATCTAGCGGGGGCGTTTGGCTAGGCCGCAATAAAGAGCGTTAAGAGGCGGTTCAGCTTCAGTGTAGAGAGACATCTCATCGTTCGAAACACGAACATAGAGCTCTTGTCCTAAATATCTCCTCGACCATATCTGTGACCTTAGATTCCACATCCCTTTGTTATCCAACGACACCAATATGCTTGTCCACGATAACGGATACACCTACACACACACAATCATCGTTAATTAGATACAATCAAATTGTTTCATATCCCAATTTTTTTTTTTAAAACTATTTATTTATTACCTGAAAAGTGTGTCTTGGAACAGCATCAACCAAGTTGTAACGTTCCCTCATGGTCACATTCCATGCCCCTGACCCGTATCTGAAAAAATAATCAATTTCGGTTTAATTTATGAATAACCGGGCCCGGTTTTGATAACAGAGGACAAAGTGCTTACCCGACCGGATAGGCGCTAGTACCATCCATGTGCCAAGATTGAATTGATCTCTCGTCGTTTTGGAAAACGATTTCGACGAACTCATGAAGCTCAACGTCAAAAACCGATGTACCAAAGTGAGCTGGTCCGACTGTAGGAGTGGCAATGATTGTCTTGAAATCGAACACGCCCGAAATGCTGTACCAATCGGCGAGTTTCAACGGTGTTGCTGGGTTGATGTACGATATTCGGTTTACTGTGTACCGAAGCTTCCCGTAGATCATCGTAGCCGCATTGGCTAGGACTAGAGTTCGGTTTATCGGTATGGTACCGTAATGAAATGATCCTTGTGGGTTTGGCCTTGCAGCATTTGCCGTCAAATTCATCCTAAGATTAATCAAATTAAACAAATCCCATCAAAACAGTACGGTTCGGTTTGGTTAAATTTAGTATTAATACCTGATGGTTCTAGCTTGTCTCATGGACCAATGGATATGGTAAGTAGGGCCAATGGGGAGCGGGCCAGATGCAGCGTTTTTGGAGCCTAGGTAACGGAGACTCGCGGTTGTGTTTAGTACCGGTTTTGTAAACCGGGTCGAGGCCACGATGTAATAGTCCCTCACGGAAGCTTTTAAAGTGACCAGGACGGTCACGGACTGACCAACGTGGACGTCAAGCGACTCATAGCTTTCTTGAAGAGTGTGAGCGCCTTCTACTTCAATGAGGCTCATTGTGTGATTTTGAAATCTAAAGTTTATCGATGTTGCTATACCGACATTCGATACCCGAAACTTATATGTTTTGCCTATAAAGATAGATTTAGCAAAATTTCATCAAAAACTACTACGTAATAGACTATGAGATGTAAGAAAAAAAAAGAATCTTGATGGGTTTATGTGAAGACTGAAGACGTTACCTTGTTGACCGGTAAAGATTAAACCTTTAGAAATACCATTGATGAGAAGAGCATCAGGAAGAGGTAGAGCATAGCCTGCGTCAAGCCGCTTTCGCAAATCCTAAAGTAATTAATCACAAATAAGAGTTAAATAATAAACATAATTAGGATGTATTTTGTGTTGATACGATCCTGGTTGGATGTATTTTGTGTTGGTACGTACCTTGTGGCTCATTTTGAACCAGTCAGTGACGAGGAGGGTGAAATCACCATCGGGTTGAGGATAAGGAGTGGTAATAACGGATCTCTGGTTAATGTTGAGAGCACCAAAAGCACCACTGGCTCGGTGCATCGACGTGGAAGCGAAGTAAGTGTAAGTACCGATTTGATCTTTAAGTTGAAACTGGTAAGTCCAGTTCGAGTTTGGTTGAATCGGACAGTTTGTTCCCAATACTCCGTCTTGCCACGATGTCCTCCTCTGTTTCAATCCATTCCTACACATTTGTATAACGTATATTATAATTATACTTATACAAAATAAACCCGCAAAATGAGTTTTATCCAAGTGTAGTTAGCTCAATCGGATATATGGTATGTACCAAGTGATGAGGAAAGGCTCGTCGAGCTTGTTAAAGAGATTAACAACAATGTTGTTGTTTGTGACAGCTTCAATCGCTGGACCAGGGAACTGTCCATTGATAAGAATGACCTACATCGTACCAAAATATAGAAAATGCATCAATTAATGTTAATATATATCATAACAGCATTAAATCTAATTAAGAAGGTCAGAGAGTACATATTTATACCTGTTGAGGAACACCCAAAGGAGATCTTGTTCCATAAGTAACAGTCCAAGTGTAGAACAAATATGGGTCTTCTGCATTAACCAAAACAGAGCCCAACCAAAATAACAAGGTTCCTATGAATAATTTACATTGTAAGAGATTGGTCTGTTTCATTTTTGTAAGACGAATAGACTCTCGTCCTGATCTCCTTCAAGAATCAAGATCAAAATTTAGATTTTTGTTGTTGTTTGCGAGTCTATGTTTGAGGTTTCACCTAAGGACAATCTTAAATATATGTACGAAGTTAGAGAGACTAAATTAAGTGTTAGTATTTTATTAAGTTTTGTCAGCGTGGATGTTGTGAATCCCCATGCATCACACGGAAGCCTCCTCCATTGCTCTTTTGCGGCGTACTTCATTCAAATGCTTGCCTTGAAAACTTTTACAATTAAATTTTACGCCATATACATATATTGAGATTTGTAATTATAATAGGAATGCGTACTAGAATTACTCAAATTATCAAAGTTTTCTACATAAGTGGGGTTATTGGTTCTTGTATTTTAATGGATTTCTCATATTTAGAAATCTTAATGAATCCATTGATTTTAAAATCAGAGAAGTGGATTTCAAAATTAAATAATTGGATTTCAAAATCAAATAAATAGATTATTGTAAATAAACCAATAGATTTACAAGAATTTAGTATTATAAGAAAATTTAAAAAAAACAAACCAAAAAAATTTTCGTTCTTTTTCTTTCACTAATCATCTAGTATTCTCCTAAAGTATATAATCTGTCCACATATTTGTTGCAATTATTGCTCTCAATTGATTGGTATGTTCTCTTTCTTGATCCTGGGTTCCAAAAATTTCTTCATTATTATTATTAACTTCTTCAAGATCTTCTTCTTCTTTTTCATCAAAATTTGTTTCTTCAGGAAAATTATATGTTCGACAGTACTTTCGAAGAAAGTTATAAACCAGCACATGCAAGTACGATTTTTTTTTATCGTATTTTAGGCACATCCGAACTATAAAAAATTTTGTGATGAAACTTTTGAAGAGTTTGATGATCTCAAAGTGATATTTGAAAAGAATGTAGCGTCAGGTAGGAGTGCGATTGGATTGGGCGATACTACTGATGCTCGAACAGGTAGATTTATGGAAACGGAAAAGGAGCAAACAAATTTTGGTGAAGAGTTTTTCATGAATGTCGAGGAAAATTATGAAACACGATCATCTTTTTTTTGCAGCGGTTCAAATAATACTTTGGAAACACTCCCTTTAAGAAAATGACGGAGAACTAATCCTCTTAACAATGTTGATGATCCAATCATTCAAAAAGAAGGTGCATAATAAGCTTGTACCGAAATGAACTCCTTGACAATAATCCTCTCACGGGCAGTGTTTTGAACCTCCACTTAGAAACTAGCTAGCCTCGTGTCCATTGCATGTAGTAGATGTTACGTATCCACTTTAAAAACTAGCTTTGTAACATGTAGTAACTTAATGTTACGTGTAGTTCTTTTTTGTCTCTTCTTCTACACATTAATTGATATGTGTCTTTCTATTTTTAATTCTACGTAGTAGTTTTATCTTGAAAAAAAAAACACTTGTAAATCTAAATCCAACCAAATAACAAGGTTTCATTCGATATTTGCTCCTTTGTATTTTACTCTTAAAAACACTTGTAAATCCATTCAAATCCAAATTTAAATCAAATCTTTATGAAAATCTTTACTATTGAATAACACTTGATTTTAACATGGATTTTAAAATCATAGAACCAATAACACAAGATTTGAATATGGATTTCAAAATTATAGAACCAATAACAGTTGATTTGATTTGGATTTCCAAATCCATTAAAATGCAAGAACCAATAACCTCGGTCACAATTATAATGAAACGTTCAGTCAAAAGAACGATAAAAACCAATGCAACACAACCAGCAATATATAAACTAAAATGAGCTGTATAAGTGATTGAAATATGCTATCGTCCCAGTAGTTGGTTATACGTACACACCAATAGCTTAGACTATACAAGTTTGGAATTTTTATGAAATTCACTAGCTATTTCGAATCCATGTCCGGTACAGTAGGAAATGTATACAAATTTTTAGATTTTAAGGAAAAAGAAAGAAAGAAAAAGTGTTTGTAAATGGATGTGTGTTTGAGATTTGACTTTGGGAGTTACAAATTAAAATTATATTAAGAAATAACTAACAAGTGAGGAAATGTAGATCTTGATCTATGATTAAATTCTTTGTTCCCTCCAACTTCAAATACTTAAAATAAATAGGTTGACTTTCTGATTTGATGTATGCACATAGATTCTATATATAATTAAGAAAATCACGATCACATAATTAAGTTCTCAAACTAAATGTTCAAGACTGTAGCTAGGTGTGTGATAGGGATTAGCGCTTAGGCGGATTAATAGAGGCGTTAACAATTTTTTATTAATTTTTATATATTTTTTAAGTTTTTAGTGTTTCATTTGAAAATTACATTAATAAAAAAAAATGGATAGAATAAAAGGAAAAAATTAATAAATCATATTCTAAAATAAAGTTCAACATAAAAACAAATCTAAAATCATAAAGTACTTCGAACCAAAATAATTTTCAAGCTAAAAACCTTTAAACCCCACTTTGAGTCTTTGACGTTTCACATTTTCCTTGTTTTTTTTGTTTTCACCTTTTTAAACCACGTTTCTTTGAAAAACGCAAAAAATAATTGAAAATAGCTAAACATGTACTAAACCGTCAATTGATAGATTTGTCCGTTTTGTATAGATTTAGTCACACTTGGTCCGATTATAACTGCATAAACTGAGAATCCAATTTTTCTCAACGATTTTACTAAAATCATTTCGGTTACGTCCGAACCGGCGCCTAGACCAATTTTTTTAACCTAAAACATACAGAGTGTGCGTATATCTCACGATATTCCAATTAGCATTAAATATTTATTTTTGTAACAAAAAATAAATGAAGGTGTAGTCAAACCCTAATGACTCGCGGAACCATGAGACATGGTGATGCATCCCTAGAAGACTAGAAGAGATCATATCAATGGAAGAGAAAGAAACTCTAATTAATCACACATGAATTCGTTACCACTAAGCTCGCTTGTACCATGTGAATTGATATCCTAGTTAATGTATTTATACGAAATAAATATGTATAAATACGCAATTTGTACTTGCATTAATACGTGCATGTGGGTGTATGCTTCCTCAGTCCTCATCTTACGAAACTTGTCTTGAGACTAGCAAAAGTTATTAATGGACTCATCCTCTTTTTTTGGAATTAGGAAGTTTCATACTTTTGTTCCATAATAGTCTCTTTATTGTTGTTTGTCTATACATTAAGCTTCTACAGAACATTAATCTTATACAAATTCTCTGACTAATTTGCAATTATAGTAGAAATCTTAGTGGCTTAAAATGGATGTATCACAAATAAGTAGTTTTTTTTTTTGTTTTTTCTCGTTACCAATAGTCTCTACAAGAACATTGTCCATTCTCAAAGCAATGAAACCGAGAAGAGTCCCTTACCGTTATTTTCCTCTTTGTGATCTTCGATATGAACTTAATAGCACTGTGACAATCCACACAAGACCTCAAATTCTTAAACACCTTAATCGCCGTTCCTTCAGGTGTCGATAAAATCGCAAACGCAACAGCGAGTTTCTCGCTATGATACACAAGATTCTCTTCTTTCTGTTCATCTTCTACATCGTGCAATACAAGATCCGTAGCGGGAACATACCCTTCTTCTATCATCTTCTTCCTCAATTCGGCCAAGAACTCAACTATTCGTTTATACATTGGATGCGAAGTATCAGATGCTATGAATACATGACGCTTCCGTCTAATCTCGGTCCAGCTAGAACCGGGCATCTTGGTGATTCCGATTTCGCGCATTCTCTTTCTCATTCTTCCTTCGTCCTCCCATTTTCCTGCTGCAGCATAGATGTTAGCCATAGTAACATAAGTGGCAGGATTTTCGGGTTCTATCTTGAACAGTTCTTGAGTTGCTTCCTCGGCTAGATCAACGTTTCCGTGAATGCTGCACCCACCGAGCACGGAAGCCCATAGAAACTTACTCGGCTTCATCGGCATTTCACTAATGATGTCTTTCAATTGTTCGAATCTTCCAGACCGAGCTAATAGATCAACAAGACAAGTGTAATGATCATCTGTATGCCATAACCCGTGTTTCTCTGTTATTGAATGGAAGTATTCGAGTCCCTTTTCGACCAACCCGGCATGAGTACAAGCGGAGAGGACGTTTACAAAGGTAATGTGATCAGGTTTGGTGCCAGATTTAAGGAGCAAGTCGAAGTACTTTAAGGCTTTGTCAGGCTCCCCGTTCTGGGCATACCCGCCGATCAAAGAGGTCCAAGAAAATAAATCAGGTTTAGGACATCCATCGACAACGTGTTTTGCGCTCTCCATGTTTCCACATTTCGTGTACATGTCTACAAGAGAGCTTGATGTAAAAGAGTAGGGATCATACCCAATTCTTGTCATGTATCCATGAACTTGCCTCCCTAGCTCCTCTGTTGTGAGATCGGTGCAAGCGTTTAAAACTCCAGTAAAAGTGTACTCATTGGGCCGTTCACAAGAACCTACCAACTCAGTAAACAAAGAAAACCCTTCTCGCCATCTACGGGACTTGAAATATCTATCTATCATCGATGTCCACGAGACAACATCTTTCTCAGTTATCTTATCAAAGATGTTTCTTGCTTCATCAATACAGCCACATTTTCCATACATATCCATCAAAGAACTCCAGAGCACCTCATCTGAATCCAAACCAGCTCGAACAATATGCCCATGAATTTCTTTCCCTCTACGGATACATGGAATCGCAGCAGCAGCAGCTACCGCGCTGGAAACTGTAAAAATGTTGGGTTTCGAATTCGGTAGCTTTTGCATCAAACTGTACAGCACCAATGCATCTTCAGGCAGTTTTTTCTTCGCATATCCCGTAACCATAGCCGTCCACGAATAGCTATCTCTTTCAGGCATTTCATCAAACAGCTTTCTCGCTTCCTCAAGCAACCCAACCTCCGCATACCCATTGACCATTATATTCCAAGAACACACATCCCTCTTCGGCATTTCGTCGAACACTTTCCGTGCATCAATCAAGCTGCCACATTTCGCATACATTCCCAGAAGACGGTTGCATATAACGACACCAGGTACAAACCCAGAGTTCTTAATGTGTTCATGGACCTTCCTACCTTCTTCAAGCGCGCGTGTTTGGCTGCAAACTTGGATGAGATTGCAATAAGTAGAAGCAGGTGGTTTCTTGGCTCGACCCAGAAGTTGAACAGCTTCTCCCAAAAGCTTCTGCGCACACAAAACATCAATGGCTTCACCAAATCTCTTATTTCTGCATAATCGCTCGACAACACCAACGTCCTCTTGGTTCGATTGAAAGAACTTTTTCCCGGGAAACCGCTTCTGGATATCGATCTGTGAGGCATAAGAAGAGGATATATTTCTCTTGAATATCAATCCACGAAAACTACTTAACTTTCTCGCATTCGAATGATTCATCTTTACGAGTACGTAAAAGACAAAAACCAAAGGCGGAATGTAAGAAACTAAACTTTCTAGTGACTTAGAAGGTTCCAAAAGCTGAAAAATAAAAACAAAAGCTCCGTTGCCGGGAATCGAACCCGGGTCTCCTGGGTGAAAGCCAGATATCCTAACCGCTGGACGACAACGGATTTGTTGGTACAAATATCCAATATAGATATCTAACCAAGCTCATTCTATCTTTTACCCTTGCTGGAATCAGTTTTTGATTTCGTTTTGATTGAAAAATGGAATCACTCTGTCTCTTTGTTCACGAGAAAACAGCATCTTATCTTTTACAAGAAAAAACTAAGACCATCCAAACTTTCAACTTTTTAGTTGTAGAGAATGAAAGAATCTTTCAAAGTACCAATAATATCTTCAGATAGTATAAGTGATTAAAAATTTAATAGATATGTTAAAATCATTCACAAATTATAAGTGTCTCAATTCATAAAATATTCAAACAAATATATTTTCTTCAAGTTTATGAATTTTTTTAGAAGGATTTTGGATTTTTGTATTTGTAAGAAAAAATGTATATTTTTTTTGTTAACCGAAAGAATTACGGTGTAAAATCTATATTAAAAAAAACAGATTTTCTTATCATTAGAAGCTTTTTACGGATGGTTAACGGTGATTAAAATCGCACTAAAAGAATTCAAACTCGGTCAAATTTCATGTAAATCCTTCAACTATTAGACTACCACCACTTGATAAAAAAAACTTTATATATTTTTTAGTAACTGTTGACAAATATTTTTAAAAATTTGAATTTTCTGAAAGTATATGAAAATTAATAATCAGATAATCGGATTGATCACAATTGATAATCAGATCATCGGATTATTGCTTACTCATCAAAGATATCATTGGATTCTCTTAGATTGAAATGAAGAACCTTATCCTTAAATTAGATAGACAGAGCAAAAGCTATCGTTTGTTAGAACTTGGTAAGGAACAAAAAAGAATTAAAAAAAAAACACAAAAGGATAGGGACACGTGTCGTGAACACACGAGAGAGAATCTAATCAATCAACGGTATCAAAATCTCGACGTCCTTATTACAACTAGTCGAGACGTTTCAGTTCCTCTCCTTCAAAGTAAACGATTCCCGTGAAACATCTAGATTAGTTGGATACGTGTCATGGTATAGTTGGCTACAGTAGCCGTTTCCTTTTGTCCGTCCGTTAGATTCCTTGTGGTCTTTATTGTTTATAAGGAAAGGAACTATACATTTTACATGCTACGGTGTTCCGGAATATTTTTTTGGTTATAGGAATCAAATATTATTTCGAAAAATTAAATGATTTTAAATTGAAAGAAATTTGTAGGAAAATCGTGTATTAAAGATGCTTTGCGTCGTGGGATCTTTTACATTGGATTATGCGAAAGATCCTTTTTGCTCATTGCTAGTGATCGAGTTTTTTAAAAAAATTCATCGACTTTTTTTTCTTCTGTAAATCCCAAGTAATTTTGAAGATATGAAGTCACGTAAGTTTCGATTAATAAAAAATGGATGAATAGTGATATAATTTTGCTAATTGTACAGAACCCCCCAAAAAATCACTTATTCTTTTATTTTATAAACTTAACGGAAAGCTTAAAAGAAATTATATCATTTTGTACTGTTTTTGTTTTTTATTTTATTTTTAACATCTACTATTATTAATTTAGACAGTAAACGGTGAGTACAAATAGTTTTGGTGGAACAACAAAAGTTGAAAATAAAGAATTACAATCATAAACATTTTTTGACAATAGATTAGCTGCTTGATTCTTCTCTCGATTAACATGGTCCAAAGAACATTGTGGTAATTTCTCCATCCAATATCGAATATCGTATAGCATATTTCCTATTTCAAAATTATCCTCTCTTCCATTAATAACCGACGTGAGTTCTGTACTGTTTTTGTTAATGGCAAAAAAAAAAAATTATGTCATCCCCTATCTACTTACTTTTTCAATTTTTCATTTTCCAAATTATCTTATTATATGTACTTATGTAGTGTTACTAGTCAGAGAGACTATAATTAATTGCATAGCATCGACTAGGTGCGACATTAGGATACAACAGCCTACTATAAGATACATATCCATAATGAAATGTATAACTTGTTTATTAAATGCTAAAGAGATTAGAGAAATAAAAAAACGCTAAAGAAACTCAACCATGAAAAAGCACTATAAAACTCTTTTTTTTCCCTAACTAAAGCACTATAAAGTTTTTTTGTTTTGCTACTCAAAGCACTATAAAGTTCATAGCATATATACAAATGGTTACGTGATTTCCTTAAAATATAGCTCAATGTGAATGTAAATGGACGTTACGTAATTTCCCTAAAGTATATGCCGAGTTCTTTTGTTTTGACCACTTTACCTTTCACATACGCCGATATGTGTCGATTTCTAATACAGCAAGTAATTTGTGTTAGCATATTTGTTTAACATGATTCTCTATTGGATAAAACGAAACTAAAGATTTCATACAAACTAAAGATGAGGACCAAAAATAAAACTAAAGATGAGATGTCATTCTAAAGATTATTTACATATAAGGTTGTTTACTTATATAGTTTAGTTATATAATATAGTAGTGCAAAACTGCAAACTGAAAAAGCACGAATTCATGAATTTTACGACTTATAATAGTGCGTTTTGCTAATCTAAGAAAATCAGTTGAACACAAGTATTTTTTTTAATCGATTAGAAAACGAATGTTTCCATCCCATTAAATCGAGGTTTGAGTATGACGCTATGTATGAATATATGTCGTATACTTTACACTCGGCCTGGAAATTAGATTATTTAGAGCCATTGGATTGGATAAAAATTAATGACTATTAATATTTCATTTTAATGTTGTAAAATGCCGAATCTCTATAATATTATTTAAGAAGATATTTTTAAAAATAAAATTTGTTTTGTAAGTTATTACATGAAATGCCATTACAAATAACAAAAAATAATTGAAATATGAAAGAATATAGTAGTCTTTTAAAATTATTGATTAAAATATGGAAATTATATATTTTGTATTAAAAAGATTATTTATTATTTCATATCTTAATTTTTTTTAATACTATATATTTTTAAATAATAATCAATTCATATATATTCAAAGAAAAAAAATCTATTCAAAATCTTGATATATTTTTCACTATAATTTATTATATTATATTTTAATATATATCAACACAAAAGTTGAAAAAATATTTTACTAATTTTATAAAAAGTTAGATATAAGAAAACTATATTTTTAAAAAATTTCGTAAACTAACCACAAAAACTAGAGTCTTTTAACGATGCATATTAGAGTTATGTTTTTAAGATTATAAGTTTTTGCGGGTTAACCCGAATAATATTTTAGTTCACTGCAAAACGGGTTAAATAAACAAATTATTACAAAATATATAATTTATCTATAATCAATAATCATTAGTTAGTTATATTGTAAAATTCATATAAAAACAATTTTTGTGAATTTCAAAATAATTTATTTAAAAAAAATATACCGCGCTATAATTAGCGCGGGTTAAATCCTAGTATATTTAACATATGTATGTACATAACATATTATTTCCACATATTATCTGGCCGACTGGCCCCATGTTCCCAATTTATATATTTTCGCTTGGTTCCTTAAACACCTAATTCGATACGGCAATGTCGGATCCATAATCGATTTTAAGTAGCTAAATTTTCAATACTTCGATTCATATTCAACCATAATTTGCTTTTTACAGATCTTCCATATATATCATTTCGGTTATACAAAGTAATAAATGTCTTTTTTATACTCGATTTATTCATACATAAAATTTGAATCAAACCAAATCAACGTAATTTTTTACTTTCGAATTTCTGATGCATGTGAAATGTTTTTTAAAAAATACTTAAAAAAAAAAAAATACTTTCACCTTTTTTTTTTTGAGGGTCAGATATTGCCACATGCTTTACATTTTTTTTTAGTTATAGGATATGTTTTCAAATTGTTAAAGGGAAAAGCCAAAAATAAGTATATATATGGTTTCTTTCCATGCATGGCTTTATATTTGTGATTTACAAATAAATTCTAAATAAATAATTTAAACTATAAAAATTTATGTTTAAACTTTAAAGTTTAAACATATATAAACGTAAATCCGTAAATCCAAACATTGGCGCAATGATGCAAACAAAATAATCGAGATAGTATCAGCTGGTTTAGTCAACAGTTTTTTTTTGGTAAAAAACTGAATAGTTTTCCAACTTCAAAGGTAAAAAATGGGTAAATTAGATATTCACATGATAAAAACGGATGATACATATAATTTTTTTTTGTTTTTTTTTTATAGATTTAGCATATGGAACTCCTTGGTCCACAAGAAAAAAAGAAGAAGGAAAAAGATTTATAGGCATATATGAATAAATTTGCCACCATTTATTTTTTTTATATTATCATCTTAAAATCATAAATTTTAAATAGAAAAATTAAATGAAACGATTCTACGAAATTTATCGATTTGTTAGATAAAAAATAACTTATATAATATTATAATATTATACAAAAAATTATCTTCTTTTATATTTAAAAATTACGTTTTAATTCATATACGATATATTCTATCCTCAATTATATAATTTAATACCAAAATTTTTATTTTTTAGAATAGGATTTGCACAGCCTAAACTATTGAAAACAGCCTAAACTATTGCTACAGTTGTACTACATTCTTTCAAAATCCCAATTTTTTTTCCTAATATAGAAAACATTAAATACAGGATATAGTAATATGAGAATCTTGAATGGGAAACACTATAACAAAATAATAACAAGTTTCCCAAAACTGAATATTGTGTATGTTATTATTAGGCAAAAATAAAAGGGAAAAAAATCAAAATAAATAAAAAAGGGAAATGAATATACAAGTGAGTGTAACGATTCGCCGCGTGTGTACGGGCATCACAAAAAGATTCTTTGTTCCATTTAAAGATAATCTGATTGAATATTTGACATAAACGCCCTCGAGTCTCCACTTATTTACAGCGGCTACGATTCTCCGCGTCCTTCTTCTTCTTCTTCTTCTTCTTCTTCCCTAATCTCTTTTTTTCTCCTTTATCTCATTTTCTTCTTCTTCACCTTCTTCGTTCTTCTATATATACATACGTCTAAGCTTCTTTGTCTTTATATTGTCGTTTTTCGATGGTGCAAACAGACACAGATCGTAGGATGGGGCTTAATTTGAATTTGTCTATGTACTCTTTACCAAAACCCTTATCTCAATTTCTCGATGAAGTGTCGAGGATCAAAGACAATCATTCGAAACTGTCTGAAATCGATGGATATGTCGGTAAATTGGAGGAAGAGAGGAAAAAGATCGATGTTTTTAAACGAGAACTCCCTTTATGCATGCTCTTATTGAACGAAGGTGCCTTTCTCTCTCTCTCTTATCATTTCTCGATTCTCAATTTTGTTTTCATCGATTCGTGTTTTGATCTTTACGAAATGGTTTCTCTGTGTAGCGATTGGGGCGTTGAAGGAAGAGGCTAGAAAAGGGTCATCAGTGATGGCATCAAATGGGAAATTCGATGTGGGTGAAGGGGCAAAATTGGAAACTGATAATAAGAAGAGCTGGATGAGCTCTGCCCAGTTATGGATCTCGAACCCTAATTCCCAATTGCAATCGGTAATCCACAATCAAAAACAAAACAAAAATCAATCCTTTTTTATGTTTTGTTTGGTGATTCTCCAATTGATCTTAACCTCTGATCATGTGACAGACCAACGAAGAAGAAGATCGGTGTGTGACTCAGAACCCATTTCAGACCTGTAATATCCCTAATCAGGGAGGGCCATTTCTGCCATTTAACCATCCTCCACCTCCTCCTTCTCCAGCTCCTCTGTCTCTCATGACCCCAACGTCAGAAATGATGATGGACTGTAGCAGAACTGAGCAGAATCATCATCAATTCAACAAACCTATACAGAGTCACCACATTCAGAAGAAAGAGCAGAGAAGGAGATGGTCACAGGATCTTCACCGCAAATTCGTTGATGCTCTTCACAGGCTTGGAGGGTCACAAGGTTAGTCCTTAACCCAAAACAAAAAAAAAGAACCAACTTTGCATCAAATTGATTGATTGTACTGAGATTGTGCTATGTTGTTATGTTGTTGTTGTGAGACAGTGGCTACACCGAAGCAAATTAGGGATTTGATGCAAGTTGATGGTTTAACCAATGATGAAGTGAAGAGCCATTTACAAGTAAAAGTTCTGATCTTTTAAACTAATTAGAAGCTTCAAAATTTGATGTGTGGATGCATGATTTTGACAGTGTTTGAAATGAAAATGTATTGCAGAAATATAGAATGCATATCCGTAAGCATCCGCTGCATCCGTCAAAGACTTTGTCACCCTCGGATCAACCCGTTTTGTTAGATAGAGAAACACAGAGCTTAATAAGTTTGTCGAGGTCGGATTCTCCACAAAGCCCACTTGTTGAAAGAGGGTTGTTCAGTAATAATGTTGGCCATAGCTCAGAGGAAGCAGAGGAGGAAGAGGAGCAGGAGAAATCTGATGGACGTAGCTGGAAAAGTGAATCAAAGGAGAAGAGGCAAGTGTTGAATCTTGAGCTTTGAAGAAACATCATAATACTCTGCATAGGGATGATAAAATTACCAACTTATGTTACTATATGCTCAAAACTTGAAGTTTGTTCGGGAGTTTTTGTAGATGTAAACATGAGAGGCAAATAAGCAGAGGATTTTGAGCAAAGAATTAGATAGAGAGAAAGAGATCAAAATCCTCAGGTTTGGGTTGGTTTTTTTTTTGTTTACTTGATAAGAAAGGGAAACTGATAAAATCGAAAATTTTGTTTGTTTTTATCTCAATCATGTGAATGAAGAGTCCTTTTTATTAGTTTACCGCCTCGGTAAAACTAATACTTTTTACCTTAGAAAACAGAGGATGAAGAATATCACATTATTGTCTTTGCAAGCTGCAATCTACCTAATCTGAGAATAATAAGGTGAACAAAATAACAATCTTTTATTGCATAAAATCGTACGACAAGATAAGTTTTTTCGTCTTATAACGACAAGATAACGATTTGAGATTTTCATTATTAAATAATTGATATATATATATATATAAGCAGAGTAGAACATGTTTTCAAAGGGTTCTTTGCTATTTTGTAACTTTTTAAAATTTTTTTTAGTTTTCTAGCACTTTTTAAAAACTGTATTAGAGTCTAGCACTACTGTATATGCATTGACTTTCCAGTCAAACCTCTGTACAGTACCGCGAGAAAATAAACTGTGTACAGTACACGCGTGTAGAACATGAGTGTAAAATGGTCATTTGTCGCAGAAGAAGAGAAAACAAAACGAAAACACTGTTCAAAGTGTTAGATTTGCAAGAAAATTTTGGGAAAGTGAACTCTCATGCAAATATCTCATATCATAATCGGATGTTTTAGCTTTGGTTTCTACGGATTTTGGTTTGTAGAAATTTTACCAAATTTTGCTGAGTTTGGTATGGTTCAGTTTATGATTTTGGTTTGATTTAAAAACAATATACCAATCGAATTATGTGGTTTGATGCGGCCGATCCAGTTTTTATTCCCAACCGGTTTAGCTACCCAATTTTTTTTTGTCTTTTCTGGTCTGGGCCTTGCTTCCACATCTCCATCTTCATCAAAATTCACATTTTTGTGTTCAACCCTTTAAAAAACCCATTTTGAACACAGGCTAGGCTGGGCGAGATTTGAAGGGTTTAAGCAATCACCGGAGCTCTTACACGGTGAGATTAGAGAAGCATGAGAGAAATCGTGACGATTCAAGCTGGAGAGTTCGCAAACTTCGTTGGCTCTCACTTCTGGAATTTTCAGGTTAGAAGCAAATAATCTTGCTGCTAGGTCGATTTTCGATTACCGTTTGATGGATTCTGGGTTTCGTTTGTCTCTGAATTTCATTACCAAAGTCTTGGTCTTTTTGCGTTTCGATAAATTTTGAGGACTTTTGCTTTGAATGTAGGATGAATTGCTCGGATTGGCGAGTGACCCGGAAAGCGATCCAATCTTTCGAAACCAGAATCTCGACATGGACGTTCTCTACCGCTCCGGTGAAACCCAGCAGGTTAGATTGAGATTTCTTTGACTTTGATCAAATTGCTTCTGTAAATCTCAAAGTAGAACAACATTTGTGCGGTGGAAATTTATACAGGGGGTTGCTACATACACTCCTCGTCTGGTTTCAGTCAACTTCAAAGGTATTAAACTAGCTTTTGTTCATTTGGCAGAAAATTACATGTGTTAATTCGAATTTGTCTACTTTCGTACTAGCTTGGATTAAGATGTAGAACTTTCAGATAGTCATATTATCTTCTATAAAATTACTATTGATTCCGATTTGCTTAGTTTTATGGTTATGGAACTGCGATGATAGATTCTGGATTTGATTATATAAACGGTGGTTTTATGTATGCATACCATTTAGTATTTATCATCTGGCTTTCAGGGTCACTAGGCTCCATGAGCTCACGCGGTACCCTCTACAATGAAGGTTCTTCATCAAGATCAGATTCTTCAAAAACCTGGTCAGAAATGCTAGTTTTTTTTCTGCTTTGGTAGATATTTCTTGAACATGGTGTTTAGGGAAATATAATATTGCATAGAAAATTGATTTAGATTAAAAGCTTATTCTTTTCACTCGGATGATATGATCTAATCTCCAATTTTTCATAAAGCTGAGTAACCATTATGTGTCTTCTAGGTTTGGAGATGTTGATACTCAGAGATCTGAACCCCGAAAGAGGAACTTGTTCCTGCAAAGTTTGTATGAGGAAGAAGTTAAAGTGGGGAAAGAAAAAGCGAGAGAGATTGAGGATAAAGATATTGTTGGATGCTTAGATGAGGGAGTTGAATGTTGGACTGACTTCTCCAAATCCCATTATCATCCTCAAAGTCTATACGAGCTGAGCGGATTATGGATGGACTCTCAGGATTTCAACAATTACGGAATTGGTAAGGACGTTTTCTCTGAAGCTTCACGGGGAGAGGAAATATGCGACAGACTCCGTTTTTTTGTGGAAGAATGTGATCATATTCAGGTTGAGCCCAAACGGTGTTACTTTTTCCCAGCTTCGTTTACTTTCTAAAAATAGTATATTGACAAGGATCGAAATTGCGAAAATCACAGGGTATTAAGTTTCTTGTGGATGATTCGGGAGGATTTTCCGCTGTAGCAGCGGACTTCCTAGAGAACATCGCGGATGAGTACACAAATATTCCTGTGTTGCTATATTCAGTGAGGAGTCCAATGTCGCATATGAATCCTAGAAGCTCTCAAAAGACAGTTTCAAACAAGCTTCACGATGCAATATCGTTTTCTCGACTCTCATCCTTTTGTAAACTTTTCACTCCAATCGGTTTACCATCGTTGAGCGGAAGTAAGCAACATCAAAAGTTCATTGAAGCATAAAACTTTTGATTTTCTCTCAATGCAGACTGATGATTTGATTTGTTTTGTTACTCTTGTGCGTTGATTCTTTAAGGTAAAGCATCAAAATTTCTTAATCTCGGAGATGAGAAGCCTTATCGAAGCAGTGCAGTGTATGCCGCTGCTCTACATTCAAGCACAATCCCTTTCCGAATGCAACCAACAAGCTCAGATTCAAGTGAAGTGTCTAATTCTATGGATGTTAATACACTTGTGCAGTTATTAACGGGTCGTGGTAGACAAAACATGGTGGCGATTTTGGATTCCGCAATGCCAGCTCCTACATTAGCAGGGAAGCAATTAGAGAATACCCTTTTAACGGATTTGCAGGCGCTAACACCGGAAGTAACTGAAGATGTAGAAGACAATCAAGCGGTTGAGTCAATGTGTATACTTGGAGCCCTTAGATCGGAAGATAAAGAAGCATCGGTTTCAGAAGTGAAGACTGCGGTTGATGCATCTTACGAACAGGCAATAACAAAAACCAAGCCGTTGTTTTGCAATCTATCGGTTTCGCGTTGTCCTCTTCCGGTTCCTTTACCGTTTCCTTCTATATTTGGAAACCTTGTTGGGAGGAAAGGTGAGATCTTGAGCAGTCCGGTCTCGGATTATCTGTACAGAGGCTCATTGGATGTTCACTCCATACCAGTAGCAGCAAGATGGAGGTCGTCGAGCGCGATTTTGCCATTCTTGGAAAGTAGAATGGGTAATTTAGAGAAACTTGGGATCCAATGGGGAGCCATGGGATCAGATGTGGTGAGGACATGGGGATTTGGGAGAGAAGAATTGCAGGAAATGAGGGAGAATATGTCAAAGATGGTATCTGAGCTGAGTCCTCAGTTTTTGGAATCTTCAGATTCAGATTAGAGTTTTAAGTTATGTCTTAAACGAAACTGTTGTATCATCATCTCTGAGCTGAGTCCTTAGTTTAGGAACCTTTTCAAAACTTTTAGGCTTCTTGCCGATTTTTGTGATGGTTTTGGAAATTTTTAAAATTGTGAATTTATGATAATTGATACCTATGGGGAAAAAGTTTTTTTTTTTTAAATGCCCATTAATTTGTTATTTATATTACTGTTACTAATTATTACATTATTTTATGTCATCAAAGCGGGAAACTTGTGGAGACAAATGTTATGAATCCTAACATAATGTTTTATAGAAAAACTATACACATAATCGAGCTATCAAGTGAGTGTGTGTATGATTAATTTACAAGATCTGAGAACCCGAGAGACAAGCCAATGAAATACTTTGGTGCCTAGTTTTCGATTTGGTATTTCAAATTTGTCATGACATTCATATGAACATATCATTCTACACACTGAAATTATTACATGGAAAAAAGAAATCATCATAAATATTTAGGGTTATTTCCCAAAATCGAAATATAAAAAAAAATAGGGAACGTACTCCATAATCGAAGATGAGAACGAAGATAAAAATATTTCATTGCAAGATTCGGAATTAACTAGAACCTTTCCCTTCCTGTCTACTTCTTTTGTGCACTAAGGAGTTAGAAACAACTTCTATCGCCAGAACCATGATGATGATGTCACTCTCTCTATCCATGGCTTAAGGGATCAGTTACCTGATGCACCTTACGGGACTCGGCGCTTGTGTACTGTCCTACGGCTCGGGCATGAGGAATTGATTGCTTCCCGCTTGCAAGCGCACTCACATTCTCAACCAGATACTGTCTCGGGAGCCTCCCGACCACACTACCTTCCTCGTTCCCTTCTCTATCGAGGAAGGCGAAATGAGGAATACCCTCAACACCAAACTCATCCAACTCTTGCTCCCATTTCGTGTTGTCCACATTTAGCATCACAAAGTTAACTTTGTCCCTGCGAATCACAGCACCGCATGTAAAATCGACATTAACACACACACACAAAAACCTTCAACTTTAGCCTACAAAATGTCAAACTAGTGTTTAAAAGGCTCCCTAATCTATCAATAGTTAAACTAACATGAGATCAATGGTTCGCTGCCGCAACTAGAATCTTCAAAGCTCTAGCTTGTTCATTACCATCTATCCACATAGCCAAGACAAGTTCCTTAATCCATTGAAGCCATTACAAGGTTAGGTTTCTTCTGCAACTAGAATCATTAAAGCTCTAACTTGCTCATCTTCATTCCCCAGACAAGTATCCTAAAGTACTAAACTAACACAAGATTAATGGGGCTTTTCTGAAACTAGAAAGCTCTATAGCTTGTTGTTCATCTATATACAGAGGCTCCATTTTTTCAAGGAGATTGTGATAAAAAGAAGCACATGAAAAGGCCATTACTTGTATTGCTGCTCGATCTTGTAAACATCAGGAGCTAGTTCTCGACAAACCTCACACCAATCTGCATAGAATTCTACCACTGTCGGCTTCCCATTAGACAAAGCCTAAACAATCCAATTCACAAAAGCCATTAAGCAACCGTATAAAGTTACTCTATGAGATCAAAAAATGCAGATGAAGAATCCAAAAAAAAAAAAAACCTCCTCGTAAGGCAACGCTGAAGCGGTTAAATCCTTCAAGGAAATCCCAAAATCGAGCCTCGTCGATAGAAATAACGCCAAAGCCGCGATTACAGAAGCAGCCGCGACTCTTCTATTGATATCCCTGTTGGGAGATTCAGGGAATCCAGAAGAAGAAGAAGAAGGAGAAGAAGCAACAGATGATTCCGTTTCCTTAATTTCACCAGTGGAGCCATCATCTACTACCAATTTCTCCTGAATCAGAAAAACGATAGACTTACTTTAGCTAATTTGCCGTCGACCCATCTAAAAAGAATCGAAATTTTCTTCACCTGGGTCTCGGAAGATTCTGGGTTCGCTTGGCAACGAACAGCACGAGACCGAGGAGCTCCTGTTTGGGTTAGGAGAAAAGATTGATACTTTCGAGGACTGAGATTGAATCCATGACTAGATGGAAGGTTTAACGAAAACACTAAGCGAGCCATCGTCGGAAGATAGAGAGATAAAATTGCAGACGACAAAACTGGCTTACGAATTCATCAGATCAGTGTAACTGTCGTAGCAATAGCTGCTTCTTCGTCTGTCTAAGCTATTCGAGCCACACATTTTTTTAGCTATTTAGCGGAAAAATAAAAGTATCGTAATTTAAACAAAAATCGATCATTTAAATTTTGGTTTTTTTTTTTGTTTACGGGTTTCATCTTTTGCTTGAAGGCCGCCAAAAAGCGAAGAGAGGGTTTTGTAGAAAAAGCGAAACTTCTCTTCACAACAAATTTCGCATTTCTTTCTTCTTCTTCTTCCAATTTCAAATTCACCCAGAAATCCAACCCCCAAGCGTGAGCAATGGTTGAAGAAGCAGCTTCAGCATCAGAAGCTTCGGTGACGGAGGTCGTGCAAACCCTAACCGAGCCTGTGCAAACCCTAGAACCCAACCGAGCCTCAATCGAAGCCACCGTCGGATCAACTGTTCAAGGAGGCACTGAATCCACCTGCAACAACAACAACGCCGCCGAGAGTGCTGTAACTGATGCCTCCGACGAGGACCGTGAGAAGACGCTTGAGTTCGCCGAGGAACTTACGGTGAAAGGATCTGTGTTCTTGAAAGAGAATGATTTCGCCGAAGCCGTCGATTGCTTCAGCCGTGCGCTCGAGATCAGGTCTCATTTCTCATTCTCTTTTTACGAAATTTTTTGGGAGAGATTTTATTGAGGATTTAGTCTAATAGATTTGCAGTCGAAAGTGTTATGTCAGTGCTTGTTAGGCTAATAGATTTTGTAGAAACTCATTCAAGAGTTTAGGGTTTCAAATGTGTTTCCGATTCAACTCCTAGGCTTTACAGTGTAGTTTTTGCTACAACGATCTAATCATGGTTGTGTGTTTGGACTGATTTATCTAAGAAACGTTGCTTGCTTTTTATGGTTAGGGTTGCACACTATGGCGAACTTGCTGCTGAGTGCATAAACGCATACTATAAATATGGATCAGCTCTCCTGGAAAAGGCTCAGGCTGAAGCTGATCCACTTGGTAACATGCCCAAGAAAGAAGGTGAAGCTCAGCAAGAGTCTAGCAATAAAGATGGTTCTGTTAAGAACACTGCCAACGGTGAATCTCTCGCTGCATCTGTTGTTTCCAGTAACCCAGAGAGACAAGGGAGCTCAAGTGGGCAAGAAGGTACTGAAAATTGAGAGTTGTCACCTGTATTGAATTTGAATATTTTGACTATGATTGCACCTCCATTCCCCTTAAGCTTGTGGATTGAGATGCAATGTGTGTTTCTTGGTGTCACATATATACCCTTTGGTTGATGAAGCAAATGAGTCATTTTTTTTATGTTGTAGCAGAGTTTTCGATTGCAGTGTCTTATTTCTCTCAAACTTGTGTATAAAACGATTGTGGCTGTTAATGTTTCTGAGCACTGCTGTCTCTTTTTTATAGGTCGTGGTGGTAAAGACCTAGGACAGGATGGTGAAGATTGTCAAGACGATGAACTATCTGATGCTGATGCTGATAATGATGAAGATGAGTCTGATTTGGATATGGCCTGGAAAATGCTGGACATCGCAAGGGCTATCACTGACAAACAGTCTACTGAGATAATGGAAAAAGTAGATATACTCTGTTCCCTTGCTGAAATTTCCTTGGAGAGAGGTAAACTCTTTCTTATTTCACCCTTGTAATGTCCCATTTTCTCATTTAAGTTTTCTCTGTTGCAATTGGTTGATTATGAGCTGTGTTATTTACAACGCAGAGGACATCGAGTCTTCCCTGAGTGACTACAAGAAAGCATTGTCCATCTTAGAGCGACTGGTTGAACCCGACAGTCGACACATAGCCGAACTGTATCCTTTGATTTCTTAGACTATATCTTATTTCTTTTCTTTTGTGTGCATTCTGTTGTTGGATTATAGAACCTTAACTTAGATGTTTCAGAAACTTCCGCATATGCATTTGTCTAGAGACTGGATGTCAGCCTCAGGACGCAATACCATATTGTCAAAAGGCTATGTTAATCTGCAAAGCGCGGATGGAGAGGCTCACTAACGAGATCAAGGGTCCATCTGGTTCAGCAACTTCCTCAACTGTCTCTGAAATAGATGAAGGAATCCAACAATCATCCAATGTTCCCTACATTGATAAATCTGCTTCAGACAAAGAAGCTGAGATCGGAGTCTTATCTGGTCTCGCAGAAGATCTAGACAAGAAGGCAAGTATAACTAAACCATCATTACTTGTTAATAACTCTATAAACCAATACTAATGTCCACCATTTGTTTCCTGCAGCTTGAGGATTTGAAACAACAAGCAGAGAACCCAAAACAACTCCTTGCTGAGCTAATGGGAATGGCATCAGCTAAGGCAAATGCTAGTGACAAGGTTGCTGCTGCCGCTGGCGAAATGAGCTCTTCTCGGATGGGGGCTGTGAATACTGGGAAAGACTTAGAGTCGCCTACGGTCTCAACCGCTCACACCGGTGCAGGAGGAGCATCATCAGGTGTTACTCATTTGGGCGTTGTTGGAAGAGGAGTGAAGCGAGTTTTGACGAATGCAACCTCTGCAGAATCAAGTCCATCAAAGAAACTAGCTCCCGAGTCTTCAGACAAAGCAGATGGCAACTCTTCTTGAGGTGAAAAAAAGGCATAGAAATCTCCATTACTACTGAGTTTTAACAGAAAGAAACAGGGAAAAAAACATTTGGTACCCTTCTCATGAATCTTTCCAAGCCTGTTCTTTTATATATTTAATCGTTGGGAGTTTATCGTATTTTTGCCTAGTATTCTTGTTAATCAGTCTTATTTAAAATGTGCTTTTCTGTTTAGTTTCGAAATCTGAAAATTATCTGCCCAAGAATACATATCACTGTTCTTGATTTATTTTCAGTGTATAAATTTTATAATAATCCAAGGGAGAAGAGGATATCATATCTTGATAATTTGGGTTTACTTGTAGAATTAAAAACTTATAGAACTCAATATGATTAGTAGAAAGAAATCTTCGCAATGTATTTGGAGATATGATGATGAGCTGTACATGAAAACGAGACCATCGGTCAGTGTCACCAGCGAAGCCTACGTGGCGAGCAGCTCTAAGGATATCCGAAACTTTAAACAGTTGTCACCAATGAAATGTTACTAAACATATAATACTCTCTATGATTTAGCATTATTAATTATATTATTTTAATTAATTCTTTTTATTCCTGTCTGAAGTTTTCAAAGAATCGCTGTGAAGGTGTTTTGTGATTAGTTAGTTATTAATACTCCATTATTATTATAACTGTTTCGTGATCAGCTATAAATACTCTGTTGTTGTTATTATATAACTTATAACTCGAATTGTATTGTGTGAGAGAGTTTACTGTCTACATTTTACAAATAAAAAATAACATTCAAAATGGGAAGAGTTGAGTATTTGGCCATGAAGACTGAGGAGGAAACGACGGGGAATAATCTGATCAATTCCGATCTGAATGAGTTTGTCGCCGCCGCGAAGAAGCTCGTGAAAGACGCAGCGATGCTTGGTGGCTTAGGCTTTGGCACGTCTTTCCTCCAATGGGCCGCTTCAATCTCCGCCATGTGAGTCAAAAAGACACCTCTTTGTGTTTGTGTTGGATCATTGTAATGATTTTGTTATTGTTTGTTTTGACAGTTATCTGTTGATATTGGATCGTACCAACTGGAGAACCAAAATGTTGACTACCCTCTTGGTGCCATACATCTTTTTTACACTTCCGTTCGTTATCTTCAACTTCTTGAGGTAATCAAGAACAAGTGACTCTTTAAAATAATGTTATGGCCTTCTGGTAAAAAAATGTAACAAGACCAAGTCAATTTTCACAGGGGAGATTTTGGGAAATGGATTGCTCTCATCGCGGTCACAATAAGGCTTTTCTGCCCTAAACACTTTCCAGGTATTGTCTCACTTTTATCATTAGACAATATAAGTTTGAAATTCAAACCTAGAAATCACTAAATTTTGATCTTAAAACTCTTTTTTTTCTTCTTCTTTCTAATCAATTCAAACATGTAGATTGGTTGGAGATTCCGGGAGCATTGGTCCTTCTTCTAGTGGTTGCACCTAGCCTCATAGCTGGGACACTAAGAGAAAGTTGGGTTGGTGCAGTAATATGTCTTGTAATAGCATGTTACCTTTTCCATGAACACATTAAAGCGTCTGGTGGATTCAAAAACTCTTTTACTCAGAAGAATGGAATCTCCAACACCATCGGCATCGTTGCCCTCCTCGTTTACCCGGTTTGGACCATCTTTTTCCACATCTTTTAAGTCGAGATCCGACCCATTGGCCCGTAGAAACATTCAACATTTTGTGTCTTGCTTTCACTTTTAAAGTGTGAATTGTTTATGGCTCTTCAGCAGCATGTGTTTGGGAAAATCTTGAATAAACAACAAAATAAATTTCAATTGTGACTTGTAAGATATATGGGATTGTATTGTATATTCCTTGGTGTGTGTTGAATGAACTCTTTGAACATTTTTAGACTATAATATTTATTGGTCGTGACTTTTAGCTTTTAGAACTGAAGGGTTTTATTTTATTTTGTGGTGTACTAATAAAGAACAAAACACTGAGACCCCAAATAGCACATTGGCTAAAGATTTAGTAAAAATAAAATAAATATTCAAATCTGGCTGATGACCAAAAATATCACACAGTGAAACAACTTACAAGGATTATGCTGGTGCCTAATAGAAACTTTTTTTCTGTAAAAACTATTGATTTAATAATAATTATCATTGGCGCATGCGAATATGTGATATTGTGAAAATACTTTTTTATTCGATGTTTTGGCTTCAGATAATAATAAAGCAACCACAATCCACAAATCTCTATTATCTTCTTGCATTGAACTACGTGCCGTTCTTCGTATCCAAAAGTGTAATGCATGAAGTTGTATAGCGCGCACTCTCAATCAAGATGCGGAATCTTTGATGACCAACAGTCACCAGCCACGTGGCATAAGACAGAACCTGATAATCCCTTGACACTTCAATTTCACAAAAGAGACGCATCAGAGAGCTTTTTGTCTGAACAGAGAAGGAACTTTGCGGCGGACAATGGTCGCTTCCTTACAAGCCGCCGTTACCACCGTGGCTCTGCCGTCTCGCGCCGCCGCAAAGCTCCGGACTTCTTTTCAGAGCGTCTCTAAATCCTTCGGCGTCGAGCCGGTGACGAGCCGTGTCTCCTGCTCCCTCCACGACGATCTTAAGAGCTTGACTCTGAAATGCGTTGGGGCTACCAAGATCGCCGGTTTTGCACTCGCCACCTCTGCTCTTGTTGTCTCGGTACGGTTTATTGCTGCTCGACAAGTTACAATATTTGATGCCAAAGGACTCAGCCTTTTTACAGTCTAGTTGCTCTTATGATCGCTAAATTTGGGTTTAAGAAATTAAACAATATGCAGAGAAACTGTGGAACATAACAAATTTAGTTGAAAATTTGGATATCTCGGTGTTCAACAAATTACAATTATTGATGCTAAAGACTCAACCTTTGAAGTCTAGTTTCTATGATTTAATGATTGCTAAATAAGGGCTTAAGAAGTTGAACAATATGCAGAGTTAATGGAATTGAAAAATTGAGGTTTCTTCCACTTCAGAAATTTCTACCTTTGATGCTAAAAGACTCGGTCTTTAAGTGTAATTTACTATGATCTTGATTCTTAAAGTAAGGTTTAAGAATCTGATCAATTCATAGAGAAGAAAGATATTGAAATTCTGATGATTCCTGTAACATATTTTTATTTTTTTTTGTGAATAAGGGGGCAAATGCCGAAGGAGTGCCAAAGAGGCTAACTTTCGACGAGATACAGAGCAAGACTTACATGGAAGTGAAAGGAACAGGAACGGCGAATCAATGTCCGACCATTGAAGGTGGATTGGAGAGTCATTCGCCATAAAGCCAGGCAAATACTACGCCAAGAAATTCTGCTTAGAGCCAACTTCATTCACAGTCAAAGCCGAAGGAGTTAGCAAGAACTCCACGCCGGATTTCCAAAACACAAAGCTCATGACCCGTCTTACCTACACGCTCGACGAAATCGAAGGCCCTTTTGAAGTAAATCTTGCTGCTAAAACCTTCCAAACATTCGATCAATCCATACAAAATCTCAACTTTGGTATTGATTCAATAGGTAGCATCCGATGGAAAGGTGAAGTTTATAGAGAAAGACGGTATTGATTACGCTGCAGTGACAGTACAACTTCCAGGTGGGGAGCGTGTACCGTTCTTGTTTACTATCAAGCAGCTCGTGGCATCGGGTAAACCAGAGAGCTTTGGGGGAGATTTCTTGGTGCCATCTTATAGAGGCTCGTCTTTCTTGGACCCAAAAGGCCGTGGTGGCTCCACTGGATATGATAATGCAGTTGCATTACCAGCTAGAGGAGACGACGAAGAGTTAGCTAAGGAGAACAACAAGAACACAGCTGCTTCAGTTGGTAAGATAACACTTAGTGTAACAAAGAGTAACCCCGAGAGCGGTGAAGTGATCGGCGTTTTCGAGAGTATTCAGCCTTCGGATACTGATTTGGGTGCTAAGACTCCTAAGGATGTTAAGATCCAAGGAATCTGGTATGCCCAACTTGAGCAATAAAACATAGATTATCTAGAGAATCTGTTTTTTTTTCCCTGTCTTTGTAAATGTTATGATTCTCCAAAAGAGTGTTGATTCCAGATCATAGTCCATGTGGAACTCCATTTGGTGACACTTTTTGGTTTAGCTGTTGCAAATCACAAGCTAATCATTGTGATAAAAAAGACTAATTATTAGGGATTAAGATATCATATTTCTAGATCTGGATAATTGCTTTTAACAGCAAGATGATTCCTGGATAAGAAATAAGAACAGATTTATAATGAAGCAAACCATTTGCCTTATGAAAAACAGAGGACCCTTTGTTCTGTTTCTTAGTTTTGTCTTCGTTTCTCGATCAAAGTTGGAATCTTATAGAGAACCCAAAAATGGAAGATCGAAGCATGTAGAAATGACGAGGAAGAGAAGCGATAAGAAAGGCTTTGTTCATGGAGGTGGTTAGAACGGCGTCGCTTGGAACCAGCTCAAGCTTTGTTCTTCGTCTCGGACAGACTCTGTTCTCTTCTGCTTCGCTTCTTTTCATGTGCTTCAGCGATGATGACGATTTCTACGCTTACACTGCCTTCTGGTAAAAAGATTAAAATATTTCATTTTAAACTACAAAAACAAGTTTTGAAGAGACTTATGAATGTTGTGGAGCAGTTATTTAGTTACAGTGATGGGTTTGGTGACACCATGGAGCGTGACGTTAGCCCTAATTGAAGCTTATTCCATTATCGTTCAACGCCTTCCTCTGCAAGCAACAGTTTTGTCTGTCATCGTCTCTGGAGATTTTGTAAGTTATCTATAATTCTATATGTGTTTAAACCCTTCAAATCTATATTCATCTACTTTAATTTGTGTTCGTGTCAAATCTAGACCAAGAGTCACTTGGTAAAATCTAGAAACTTTGAAACAAGCTATTTCAAAAACAAAACAAAAAAGCTTTGAAACAAGTTGGCATTTTTTATGTTAGAGATTTAATATACAGTTTCTAACTTTATATACGAACAGACCTGGATCAAATGAACTAATTGTCTTAATGTGTACGTTTCGCGTTTGCGTTTTGCATTTTCAAATATTCAAAGCTTAGACGCAAATTGGCTTCTGTTTTCGTTAAGAGACTCAGTATTAAATTTCCAATATTTTTAGATAAACGGATCTAGGATTCGATTATTAATTTATTGCTTTGATTTGCGTTTGGCTTTACATTGTCTTGTACAAAAACTAGTTTTAAAAGAAGTATTATAGTGTTTTTTGTCCACCCTTGGCCTCTCTCTTTCATCATAGTAGCAAACAAAAGGAGATTAACACAACTTGTTCATTTGATCAGAAACGTGTTTTCAAATCAAATGAATCAATTGTTTAGAAAAAGGTGTTACCAAAATAAATCAAATGTGGCTAGTAATAGACGTAGTGGATACAGATTAGATTTTGATTGGTTCCTATCAGAATACAATCCAAGAAACATTCAAATTGTAATACATTCTACAACTTTATATTAGCTTTTTTGCACTAACTTCTCCCACTATAATATCTGTAGTGGACCATATGAGAAAGATGGATATCCAAATCACATTAGCCATTTAAAGGATAAAGCTTTAGTCTATACACCAACTCACTTAGTTATCTAACAATGGTATTCACTGTAAAGAGTTGTTCCGGTGTTATAAATTTCGGGTCAACTAATCCTTAACAATGCTAGCAAAAACTGTTGGTTCCTTTTGTTTCTTGTTTAACTTTTAGATTCTACTTTCTTTATTTTTTGGTAACTGAGTTTGTGGCGGAATCTCAAAGCAATAAAGCAACAATAGGCCAAACTTTGCAGGAGAGCGGTCCAGACATGTTTTGGACCGGTCAAGTTTTGATTTTTCAGGTTTTGAAAATTCAAATTCGATTATGAACTGGTCCATATAGAACTATTTCTATCAAGATTAGATCATAATATTGGATAATATTGCGATTTACCACAGATTAAACCGCAAAAACAATAAGATCATGTAGAAATTATCACATAACTTATATTGAACTGGTTCATGTAAGAATACCAAAGCTAGATAAAGCTGATCCAACTCGTCACAGCATCTTAAATAGAACATAATCATCATGTGAACATATATATTGCAATTATCAGTGGAATATTATCATGTGGAATATTGAGATCACTAGATTACATCAACTCGTACATATTTGTTGTTGTTGTTTGGTTGGTGGTCGACTCTTTAAATATTATGGCTCTTCAAAGGAGATTCAATGTAGTTTTTATTTACATTTTATAATAACATTAACACAAACAAACACACACACACACACACAGAAGTAATAGTCTAAAGTAATACTACCCAAAAAACTTTGTTTATCGAAATAACACAATTGCTATATATTTAGAAAGCTTTCTTATACTTTCTTATACTTTGAGAAGGCTTTCCTACAACTGATTTAAGAAAATTTCTTAAATACTTTGTGTTATGTTTGAAATGAAACAACAAAATATGATACCTTGTTCACATTTAAACCAAACAATATATATATATATATATATATGATACCTTTTGGAATGCCCCCCTAAAAAAACTTAAGAAATTAGAAATTGGTTTGATGTACTACTTTTACGGTTCTACATATTGGAACTAGTTGAACTATCCTATCATTTAGCAAATGATAAAGCAAAAATGGTTAATTTGCTAAAAAAATTTGACATAGTTTGTTAATTATAAACTCCTTTTATGTGACCCCCCCCCCCCCCAAAAAAAAAACTCCTTTTAATATTTGGGTTTATTCAGGTTTTGTCGTTTTTATCGCTGGGAAGTGCATGCTCGACGGCGAGCGTGGCTGTACTTTTGATCGGCGCCGGAGAGAAGCATTGTGACCGGTACAAGTTATCGGCGACTATGGCGTTCTTGTCTTCGTTTCTTTCCTTTGCTTCCACTTTCTTTAACTTTCGTCTTCTTCCTTCTCTAATTTCTCGTTAGTCAGATTTCGTTTCACTAGTTTATAGTCATATTTTCCTTTTAAATGTGATAAATTTGTATTTGTTGAAGGGAAAAAAAGGAGATTTTGTTTACTAATCTAAAAACTTCTTATAACTTGAAAAGTAACCCATGTTTTCAAAATTTTGAAAACTAATAAACTTTTTATTTAATAACAAACATGCAATATTCTTATAAATTTGAAATTACAATAAATATTCAATATAGCTGATGATGAAAGAAGTGTCCATCTAGTCATCTTTAGCATGATTTAGAGATTAGTACGTTAATATTGTGATCAATAAAGTGTTTTTCTTATTAATTCATGTATCATTGTCTTGTTACTTTCAACAATGTGTGATTCAAGTCATTTACATTAATGCAATAAGAGTTTCTCTTGGATGGTTTAAACGTTCATTCTTTTATAAAAATATTTGTTTGTTGAATATTAAAGGTCTGGAAACTCATACTGTTTTCAACTATGTTGTGAGAGATATGATATTACATTAGTTCAAGTTCAACAAATTTAAACTATTTATTAGGTTGTTGAAATTAGAAAATATGGCAAGGTTAAATAGGAGCTAGACAATAACAATAATTTCTTTACTTAACACAAACTTTTAAATAAAATAAGGTAGAATCCACCATTAAAAACTCAATATAATTTTATTTTAGTGCTACACTAGATTTATTCAACGATTATTTACGGTAAACATTATTTATGATATTTTGGTAATTTGTAATTAAAAAAAAAAAAATTTCGAAATTTTGAAAACATGAGTTAGTTTTTAAAATACATTAAATTTTAGGAATATTGTTACAAATTTTCTATTAAAAAAAATTATAATTGTTTCTCGACGCATAAATTATTGGTAACTAGAATTGAATGATGATATCATTGATTACAAAATCCAGAAATACAGATCCATCGTATATATATTACGACAAATTTATTATGACACGTATTTTAAAAAAAAACAAAATAAAAATAAAAAAGTATCTTAGAGTGCTGTCTGTCAAAGAAAAGAAAAAATCAAGTTTTTATCATTATATTTTAAATTAATATTTATTTTATTCTTTTAATTCTCTTTTATTAATTTTAACTCTCTTATTCTATAATCCAAAAATCACATCAATTTGAATATTGTACTTCGGATCCACTTTTTTTGGGTTCTAAAATATATCTGATCACACTCACCTATATATAGCCCAATTTTTTTTTTATTATTAGTTTTGATTTTTGAAGACTTTTGTTACGATATTTTAAAACCCTATATTCTGTATTTGCTTAATTCAAATAGCAAATGTCATATCGGATATATGTCCCATTAGAACACTGTGTATATATATATAACTTTTGTAACCTTTTTTCACTGTAACAATTTTGACCTTTTTATAGTACATAGTTGGTAAGGCTTGTTTTAGCATTGCACATGGTCATGGGTCTATATATATTTTCTTTCAACAACCCAACTATTTAAATTAAGTTCTAGCTGATAAAATGATGGTTTTGTGGAACAATTTTTTTACCGATTTTGTTTGGTTTACATTAAAAAAAAAATACTTTATATATGATCCTATTTAGCAAGAGAGTCGGCACAAATATTTAGAAAATGTGATGGTATAAAACTACGTTAAAGCTTACAAAAACACATTTCATAAATTAGAAATAATCTAGTGATAATCAAACTAGTCACTGTATAAAATTTCTCAATGATCAAATGTAGACGCTTTGCTATTTGACTGTAACCAATAGATTAAACTGTGATATTATTAGATTATCATAAATACCTGATCATAATGTTGAATAAGTGTATATTTCTCATATAATAGATGGGAGACATGAAGATCTAAACTATATCCTATTTCCCAAGTCTCTGATCTCAAATCTCATTTGGTTTGCAATTATATGGATTCAAATAATCTATCTGTATTAGCATACATACAGATGAATCCAAGTAATTAGTTTAGCGATAAAATATTTTTATTTCATTTGCTTATAAATGAGAACATATTTATAGATATTAAAATGTTCATATTTATTAATTAAAGGCACCGGCTTGTTCAAGTACATGCACATACAGATTCATGTGCTCCGTACGTAAGTTCCTATAGATTTAAATTTTATACCCAAATAACAACATAAACAAAAATTTATATGTTGTTTTAAATTTAAATCATATAAAATCAGTTTTAAAAACGAGTTTTATTGAGATTAAACTTCTCAATCATCAAAAAATAATATTTTGAAATTACTTTTGGTCATAAAAAAAAAACCTTTTTATGTAATACTTCAGATATTTTTTGTCATCAAACAATTAATTTTTATTATTATTATCTAAACAATATCAAACCTAAAACTAACCGAAGCAATCAGTTGAAAGCTTCCTTCCAAACAATATTCGAATCCAAAGAAACACGACTTTCCACTTTTTTGGAGATTTTCGTAGATTAGAGGGGTTTTTTTACTTTGAAAATAATTTATTCAACGGTCGAAAAAAAAAATATATTGACAAACACCAATTATTTTTTAAAAACAACAATTTTTTTTTATACATTACTCTAAACTTTATATATCAGAATTATTGATAAGCATATATAGAATGTTCCGCAAAATCAAGACAAAAACAATAATAGTTGATACTTTTATGACCCATAATTAGGAAGAATTCTTAAGCGATCAGAAGTAATTACAGATAGAGGGACCCAAGACAACCTTGCATGATGATGAAACTTTTTATTCTAAATTTCTATGAAAGTTATAAGATGGGACATTTACAAAAAAAAAAAAAAAGTTATAAGATGGGAAGTTTCATCGTAATGACAAGTATGAGCTTTTTTCAATGAATCTAAAGAGCAAAACAAGAAATTATTGGGAAAAAAGGAGACCCACTATTGTGTCAAAAAAACATATTAATAATACAAAACCCAAATAAAAATCAATAGATTCTATATCGTATGAATCATATCTCTAGCTTTTTAAAAACTATAAAAAGAATTAAATTTTGAGCATATGGATATATATTTTATTTATTTTTGATAAAAGGCTTAGCGTATAGATATTTCACCCAAGTACTTCAGTCCATGTCGTTTGTCGCTTGGTGTTTTTGCTCGTTCCGTCTTTTAAATAAAATGGAACAATTTTTCGACGAATCATTGCAGGAAAAGATACTCAGTATTTCAAGAATATTAGACGACTGTGGAGTTTCATCCATAGCCAAGAACGACGATCTTATCACTTTGTAATTGATTCTGGAGAAAGAAAAAACCAGGTTTATTAACCTGTTGGCGAGTAAGGCTTCGGTATCCAAAACATCGTGGAAATTCACTTCTTCATCGTTCTTCTTAGTAGTTGGTTATGTAATTGTGGGTGTGTATTTGGTTTTGTTCATTATTGATGTAGTATGGATGTATCAACTCTTGTATATGATTTGTAATTAATTAATGAATCTGAAGCTAAAAAAAAATGGAACAACTTTTTCTGTTAAAAAATAATTTAATATTTAGAGAAAAGTTCCTAACACCATACTTTTAGGAGTTTCAGTTAATTAGTACATTTTTATGATTTTGAAAATTTTAACGTTTTTCATATCAACACTGAGTGATTTTAAGCTAGGTCGTTAGATCTTTCTTTTTATCAGTTATTTTTATTTCTCCCGTTAAACATAATAAATACAGAATTTCGTAAGAAAAGGTCATTTATATACTTTTGTGAAAAAAGAGAAGGTCACCTTCTACCATAAACTATATATGATCCATAACCCACTAGTAATCTACCAAAATTTGTTGATATCATCTAAAGAACACCAATATATATGTTATAAGATGCAATAGATACTTATTATAGTCCAGTCTAACAGTTATATATGTTAGGCGTCCCGAAATTGTTTTTTTTTGTCCTGAAATTGTTTTTTTTTGTCCCGAAATTTCTTGGTGAACATAAGTTTTGTCATGATGTTTATATATATTTTTTATTAGATTTGGAAGTAATCTCATACTCTTAACGGATCCAGACTAATATCTCGAATGGGCGTGAAGCCGCCCAGTTACACCCTACGTAACCAAGAGTTAGTTTGATAATTCTGCACCCGGGAGAATTCGAGCCCTGACCTGGATCAACAGAATCGAAACTCACCCCAGATAAACCAACATGTTTATATTGACGACGAAAATATATCACATGACATTAGTCATTAGATATTTACGTCGTCTTTTGCCATGGTTTAACAGCATATTCCAATATAATTCCCAAGTGTAATATTCAGACTAGTTTATTCATGTTTGCGTACGTGAGATTATGAAAATGTTGTTAAGAGTCTTTGGCGAATCATATATAGTTCCCTGTATGCACGTGTGTGACCTGGAGATTTTGAGTTGGATAATTTCAAATTTCCAATCAAAATTTTAAATATAGTTTGGTAAATTATACATGTAGACATTTAAACACATGTAGGGACGCGCCATGAGTGTTACTTTGTTTTTGACTATTTCTTACTTTCAATTATTCTGATGTGAATACAAATTGGAGAAATCATTTGTAATCTTCAAATATACAACCAAAAGAGTACAGATGCACATGTTAAACGGGAGTTTTCACCTCTTCGACCCACCCCAAAAATAATCATAACTATAGAAACCCGAACAAAAAAAAATTGTGCTGTAGCTACAAAATAACATTTATTTGCACGTAATTTTGCAAACGGAACAAAAATATTTTCCATTGAAAATTTTAGCTGTTATATGGAGGCAAACAAAAAACGAAGTGAGATTCTCAACTCAAAACACTTAAGATTGTTTCTTTATTGAGATAGCTAATCAAATAGAATATTGTTTCTTTATTGAGATATGTGTATATTTTGGTTGGTTTGATATACGGATATAAAATAAAGTTTTGGAAGTCCAATAAAGCATTCTCTTGTTGGTGAGTCAAAGAGGTATAAAGTGGTTCAATCTTCTCATTTGTGGGGTGAGACCGGGAGCGGGAGCATCCATGAAGCTTCATACAAAGGCATGAAGCATGTGACGTTCTCTTTCTTCTTCTACATATTATTACAAACCTTTCCAATAATAATTATTATTATTAAATTTTGCGAACCCATATTTAATTTAGATTTACGCGCACACACACACAAAATAATGAATAAATTAATCACACGTAATTACGACTCAAGTATCTATAATAGAGAACAAAGACATTATTGTGTACATCAAAATTAAAACACAGATTATGGGTGTATTACGACTAACAAGCATTACTTCGACAGTCCAGCTATAAAAAAACGCTAAATATTGTAACATATGTTTTTCCATCTGTTTTAAAAAAAATGTCATTCTTACAATTTTCACATAAATTAAGAAAACTAATAAAAATTATATTTTACCCTTTATTAATACACTAAAAAAAATTATCTCTCTAATTAATACATTAAAATACTAGGGTTAAAACTGATTTTTTAATAAAAAAATTGCATTGAAAATACAAAGTAACACTTTTTATGTAACAAAAAAAAATGACATTATTTTTAAAACGAACTGAGTATATTTTTTAAAAAAATTGGCACTCTAGGGGTTAGAACCGCCTGTGTGATCGGCTGGTTATGTTGCATGTTTTTCTCTGTCTAATTGGCGTATACTTAGAATTAGTCGGACGGTTTAAAACGGTTATGGTTAAACCATATTATAGTCATTGACCTCCAGCCGATACTAACCCATCGATCATCCATGATAATAAAAAAAAAATATGTGCTTCTATTTCACATAAAAAAATAAATTGTAATCAGAGATATCTTACGGTTTGGAATAAAAGATGTAACTAAATAAATTATTTTAAAGCATAAGGTGGTTTTTTAAACTATTTCAACTTGTCTTATAACACAAATTAATTGAACATAATGTTTATAGTTTACATCAACTGAGAGAGTTAAACCAAAAAAAACAAAAAAAACTGAGAGAGTTTAATTAGGTGACCGATTTCAGCCTGTAACGGTCTATTATTGTCCCTAATCAATTTGCATTTATTATAATTACTAAATTTAGAGCGGTTATTTGACCCAAAAAACAATGAAAATAATAGCATTAGGCTATTAGCTAAACACCACTTCATTTCTGGTTGGCATCGTTGTGATAGTTGACAATTGACCCTCATCCAAGTTCCACTTAACAACCAAAAAAAATTTGAACACTAATAATTCTGAACCATACATAACGATTTATATATATATATATATATTTTTTTTTTAACTTGCTGTATATAAAATCATATCCGAAGAAGCGAGAACAATAACGAGCGATGTCACCAGGCAACAAGGGAATCAACGAGTTTACGGCAACTCCAATAGATTGTCGGATTCTTGTGGGACCCTTACATCGGTACGTGGCATCTCATGGCTCGAAAGTACGACACGTGGCTGTAGCAGTTTAGGCCACGTCGTTCCCCCATGCCACTTTCTGCTCTTGCTATTCTCGTCACGTTCCGTGGACTCTCAGCGCTAAGGCCACGTCTCTTGTTAAATGTTTAAAATCGTGTAATTTAGGACAAAGTTTAACCTAAACCTAAGCAGTGGCTAGTGGCTACCCAAAGGACATAAGATTGCGCAGTGATAGTAATCATGATTTAACGGTTAATCAGCTTAAAAACTCGTATAGTTTGTGTAAGGATAAAATCCAAATCATTATTTTACGAGTTTACTGAATTGTAAATTCCAAGAGATATTAACAAAACCGAGATCTAAAATGGCGAATATTACTAGTAGTTGATTCCCAAAAATCTACACAGTTTTCTTTTTTTAAGAATCTACACAACTTGTTAACACGAAACTCACACATTAATTAAGAGAGGATGGGTGTAACTGGTTAAATAAATAGAATAATTATAAATAGGATAGAAAAAAATGGGATAATGAATGAAGTGGGATAACATGTTTTGTAATTAGCGTAATAATGAATCTCATCCATTCCTTAACGTTTTTGAAGTGAAATAGTTTTTCAAAAGGATTTGTTTTTTTCTCTATCAAACCAACGGAATAAATGGAATTGATTTTTTTTATTTTTTTCATTGTAATTGGTAATATATTACCACAATTTATAAATTAAGACTTATATATATATGTATATACTAAAATTTAAACCGATCACTGACACCTATCAACAAAATCTTATCATTTTAAAACAGCTACTTGATATAACATATATTGTTTACTAAAATATAAGTTATTCTTTCCTTTTTCTCCGACCATATACAAAATAGAAAGGTAGAGTAGTAGTCCTTACGCAACTCGGTAAACCAAAACCGCAAACAAGTCTGCTTGCAAGGAATAAGTAAAACCATGGTCGCGAAAACAAGTGCTTACTCTAATTAGCTTAAGTTATGTCCACTTTATTATCAAAGCTCACTAGTTGTTGGATTGGATGTCCAATAAGAAAGCTCTAGCTTCTTTCTATGAGTCGGATTGGTAGATTTTAATTATTGTGGCTAAACAAATTGTTTGCTTATCTACTAAGAAAACAAATAGTTGAAACCCTTACGACTCATATGAGCCGTTCACAATCCACCCGAAAATTAGCTGCGCAGCATATTTTACTGTTTTTAGCTCTACTGTTTTCTTTTTAACGACAATATATATATTACCACAATTTATAAATTATAAGTCATTACTGAAATATGATCTCTGAAAAATATAAATTGAACGGCATTTTTTTCTACTGATATAAATATAAATTGAACGGCATATAAAATTTACATTTTAACATCACTTATTTTATTCTTTTCCAAACTTCTATAAATTGTGATATTATTTCAATTAAACATCTATTATTTAAATAAATTTACATAACATCATATAAAATTAATACAACATAGTAAACTTTGGGTTAAATATCACCAAAATAAAAAAAACAAAAAAAAATATTTTGCGAATTATCCCAAATAATAAAAACAGAGCACAAAAGGTGATTTTGGGTGATGTAACTTTGAAAAATACTATAATATAGTAATTTAAATGAGAAAATGGTTTTATTACTATAAAATATTAGTACTATTATTTGTTTCAGCTATAAATAATTAAAATATTTTAAAGGTAAAGGACCATTTTATAAATAAAAAATTTAACTATAAAATAAAGTGAGAAATAGGTTTATTCCAAATATAGAGTAATAAATAGATTTATTCTATTTTAGAGTGAAAAATAGAGTATGGTTGAAGAAAATTTTACTCCAAAATAGAGTTTAGAGTGAAAAATAGAGTGGAGTTGGAGATGTTCTAAGACCATCTTCAATGCATTCTTCTATTTTTCACTCTAAAATAGAGTTGGATTTTGCTCAAATGTATTACTCTATTTTTCACTCTAAAAAATATATTTTAAAGTATTTTCTATTTCTATTTTATTACTACTACATTTTATTTATAAAAATTTACAATTTAACCCCATTTATTTTATTATTTACAATTTTTTTATAGATTATGATGTTATTTAAATTAAACAATTATTATATAAAGAATATTACATTACATCATATTAAAACAATAAAATACTTTTTTTTTGAATTTGCAAAAGAAATTTTCAAATTGTGATATAGGAGAAAAACAAAAACAATTACATTGCAAATTGTCTCAAATAATATAAACATATCACAAGAGCTAGTTTGGTGTAAGGTAACTTTGAAAAAAACTATAGTATAGTAATTTGAATTAAAAACTGATTTTATTACAATAAAGATATTATTATTATTATTTGTTTTAGTTATAAATAAAAGATTTAGAAGTTAAAAGGATCATTCTATACATAAGAAATAGAATAAGAAATAAGTTTACTCTAAATATAGAGTACGAAAATAGGTTTATTCTATTTTAGAATGTGAAATAGAGTGGAGTTAGAGAAAATTTTACTCTAAACATATAATTTAGAATAAAAAATAGAGTGAGATTGGAGATACTTTAATACATTATCTTTAATACACTTCATTAACTACTTTGTTTAAAAACAAATCACCAATAAAATCATAAATGAAGCGTAAATATCGAAATACTTAATGAAGATAAAAAAATGACGTAGAAATGAATTTATTGGTGATTCATTATAAAAAGCGTAAATAAAATAGAAATACACTATAAAAAAAAAAATATACTCCCAGGAAAAAAAAACACATGTTACATATCTAGATGAATCTAAATTACATTAAAGGATCCGACAGCTTCTGGGGCAATCAAAATCATAGATTTAAAAGTGACAAGAAAGTTCATAATTATTCATATACAAAAATGGGAATCAATATAGATTTAAATTTGTAACCTAGTCATAAAGGGCACCAATGAAAATGGACCCTATTGTGATTTGAAGTTGTTTTATATCAGAGAGATTTGATTTTATATCTTTCAACTTAAATTCGTAAACCCACCGCGCTACCCCACGAGCATTATATCAATTCAGTAACTCTTCAGTAAATTGGTAAAAAAAACAAAAATTCCGACTAAGTATTCAGTAAATTGGTAATTTATCTGTTTACAATACACTCGTAAAACAAGCTATTACACGCATATATATTAATCTACCGAGATATCTTAGTTATACGAATTCTTGCAGTTCTGTGTAGGTTTTATCTTCTTTCAACAACTACTATTATGTTTTTTATAAGGAAAACAATTACTATGTTTTATTCTGGATTTTGTAAGTTTTGTATAGTGGTCGACATGCATATCAGCTTCTTCTCTCTCTTTTTTTTATTCGCAAGACATAAAAAAAAAAAAAAACCATTCACAATATGTCACCCATTCTTAAAACTTTCATAGATTAACCATAAAACACAATCATCATACCTATTTCTGACTGATATAGATAATGAAATAAATGAATTTAAGGATTTGAACATGTACTCATATAAGTTAAAAGGATTCTAAATCATTTAGATCATAATGTAGTGTTGGTACTCTACAAAATGTTAACAATACATGTTGCAATTTTCATACGCGCGAAAACAGTTCCATTTAAAGTTTGAAACGTAAACGAAGAAGAGAGAAAATGAAGAAAGTCATAATAATTAAGGTCAGTCCCTGACATGGTAATTATATCTAATAATTAAGGGCAAAAACATCTAAACACACGCAAAGCTGTCATCCTCCCCACCACTTATACAGCCTGTCATCACTCTCCTATTGGTCCACATAACGACAAAATCCTACGTGGCTTCCGATTTTTGTACACAAACACAAACTCTCTCTCTATTTATACACAAAACCTTCCCATTCTCCTCCATATTGTTTATGTCCACTTAATAAATCCCTTTTCATAACCTCTTTCACCGGAAAACGAGTCACGGCTCACGGAGTCAACTCAGCGAGTTACCAAGAATCATCATTAACAGTACTGATTATTTTACATACATAAATGGGTATATGCAGTTCGAGCGAGTCGACTCAAGTGGCGACGGCGAAGCTGATCTTGCAAGATGGGAGGATGATGGAGTTTACGAAACCCGTGAAAGTCGGATACGTTTTGCTGAAGAACCCGATGTGTTTCATCTGTAACTCAGACGATATGGACTTCGACGACGCCGTCTCCGCCATTAGCGCCGACGAAGAGCTTCAGCTCGGTCAGATATACTTCGCTCTTCCTCTTTCTTGGCTTCGTCAGCCACTTAAAGCGGAGGAGATGGCTGCATTGGCCGTTAAAGCCAGCTCTGCGCTCATGCGAAGCGGTGGTAGTGGAGGAAGCTGTCGCCGGAAATGCGTAGATCCTATTGTCGTAGCTGATAAGTATAGCCTTAGAGTTGGCTCCGGTGATGTTACGGTGGGTTCCGGCGGGGGGAGGAGGAAAGGAAGAAACGCTGACGGTGGTGGTAGTAGTAGTAGTAGCCGGAGGAGGAAATGTTACGCGGCGGAGTTGAGTACGATAGAAGAGTGAAGGGTAGTTTTGGAATTTGTGGATAGTTGTAATTATGTTGGGGCATTTTAGTCATTTAAAGAAGAAGCCATTTACAAATTCGCAATGTTCGGAAAGTTCTCTTATGGTTATGGGACCAAATTAGCATTTCTCATTGATTTGTCGAGTTATAATTTTTTTCTTACACTTTTTTATTTCTTCCCAGCAAGACTAAAATCTCCATCGTGCGACAACTTTTTTGGTTAATCTTAATATTATTATTAGTCAATCATATTAGATTAACAAAATTAATCATATTAGATTTCATCTTTCAGATATTCAGAAATGTAACTAATATTATGTCATTATTGTTCTAAGGATAAGAAAAGAACATGTGACTGGTTCCAAAGATCTCGCAACGCGGTATTGGATTGCAAGATAAATTTAAATACAAGGTTACACAAAATAGTCAAAATACATACATGCATGATATTACATTTGTTTATATATGGTTTCACGTTGGCAAAAAAAAAAAGATGTGCTTTCACATGTTTAAATGTTCAGCAATACTATTACACATTCTTTAATTTGTCCGTTTTGTGTTCATTAAAGACAGCTGAGTTCTAATTAATTTTCTTCAGGTTATACATATAATTGTTTTTAGAAATATTTCATGTCAATTAAATGTATTTATCACGTTACATTTAGCAACTCCATTCTAATAAATAATTCTTTAGCACTTAAGACGTCTTGTCACAATATTATAAGTATGATAATAATAAGATCAACTTGGATGTATGTTTCCTGGAGCATCATTTTTAAATGACTAGAATGAGAAGAAAAAGGACTAGAAAACGGAGTTACATGATTAACTTGGGGCCAGTTTATTCGTCTTTTGTATGCTTACTTAATAGTAATAGACAAAATAATTTTAGAGATGAACTTAGCAAGAGATAATTGTGTTCGGAGTTACTTTTTTGAAATTTTCTTACGATTTTGATATTTTTTTTTGTTTGTTTCTGTGCAAAATGACAATTTATCATTTTTTTATTAGTTTGTGTAATGTATGCGGTTGATGCGCACAATATTATATATATCTAAGATTTGAAAATCAACGCGTATACAATACATTATACATAAAGTATTAATTTTGCGCAACTTTTTAAAAGGTGTTATAATACTAAGTAAAATTTAATAAAATAACTAAACATGCAAGAACAGTAAAATTTAATAAAATAACTAAACATGCAAGAACCTTAATAGCAATAGAAAAATAATTTTATACAGGACCTTGATATTCGCCTTTTGTATGCTTAGTCCATAAGTCGTTTGACAAAGAATTCTCATTAAGTTTGAAAATCATCAGTTTAGTCTTAAAATGTTTGTACAAACAAATCATAATCAAAATTTATAGATGACCTTGATATTAGAGCCTCTTAATTCTGAAAGTCCAGCTGTTTGTTCGAGCTTCCAGTCATCAACGATGTAGCCATTGGCCAATCCATTTATGATTTATATGAAAGTTTTTGTTTATTAATGCGACTGTCCTCAACATTTATTACTAATTATAAAGACTCATTGGTTGACAAAAAACAAAACACTCTTCAATTCGTTCTACAAACCCAGCTGTTTGAATGTGTATTGTTTCTTTTTAAGAAAGAATTTAAGCTTTCTGTAGTAAGTATTGTTTTCTTGTCTTTACCCCGTAAATTTAGCTTCTGGATGTTCCTCATTTATTGTTTTTTTTTTAGATTCTTTGCCGCTAGCTAGCATCTCCCAAGATCTATAATTAGTTTTAAATTAATTGTGTACATATAATATACTGTATTCACTTATACTCCCTCCGTTTTTAATTGTTGAATGTTTTAGAAAAAAACAAATTATTTCAAAAAAATAGTTTTTTTAAATTTTCTATGTATTTTTTATTAGTTAATGATAATGAATTATAAATTTCAAAAAAAAAACAGTTTATTAAATTACTATTGGTTTAAAGTTATAAAAAATTTGTTAATCACAAAAAATGATGCATTTATAATCAAATTTTAATGTGTTTTTTCCTTAATATGTGTGAAAATTTTTAAAAATATAAAAAACGGAGACGGAGAGATTTTAGATCCGACATAACTTTTGAATTCAGTCGGTTGAACCAACCATATGTCGATATATTTGCCCATTCATTGTTTTAAAGATTTGTTACCATGTTGTAAAAATCATATTATGTCATTTCCTAAAGATTTGCTTTAATTATTAAATTCGTTCATCCCAATAATAAAGCGAAGATAACATTGCAAAAGACTTGACCAAAACCATATCGGATCACAATTATTAATGTACATTTAGGAACAGAAAATATAACTATAAACAAAAACTCCTATTTATAGATATTGACGTTTTCCGGCGATTTTAGTGTTCATCAACGAGATTATATGATTGTAAGAAAATATATGTAAAGGTCTACGGCCATCTTATAAGCTAAAAGGAACAAAAAAGTTAAGGGAAGATGTTTACAGCATATAGTATTATATTATAAGAATTAAAGTGACTATATTAATAAATAGTTTCATTCGTATTATCACATGATTCCTAAGGCCAACTCCAACGCAACGTCATAACACCGAAAATGGTGTTAATCTTCCTCCAACCGAACGGTAAACATGACGGCATATTTTGGTTTTTGGTGTTTTATGAACAGTATAATATGGTGTGATACTGTTCATAACGCCAAACATTAAAATATTTTTTTTTTGTTTTTTATTAAATAATTATGATTAGTTTATTATTAGTATAAATACCCAGATACATACAAGACAAATTTTCGACTTTTGTTTCCATAAACAACATATAGAAATACCACACTCATATAAAATAGCCCTATATACTAAAACGAATCACTCATATAAAATAGAATGATAGATTTAAACGAATCACTCATATAGAATATCTAAATTAATACGCAAATTGATTTAGATTTAAAATACATATTAAAGTCCAATTAAACACTAGAAACATCAAATTACAAAATTAAAAAAAAAAACATAAAACTAAATGCAACACAATAATTTTTAAAGTCATAATATAAATTTAAACGATAAATTTAATATCCGGGAAAATCATTTCCGCTAAGATAATTATAGTATTGTGTAAAATCTGGTTCGTCACTTGGTGATCTTTGGTTTTCACCTTGAGATTGTTGTCCTTGAACTTGTTTTCCTTGAGCTTGATCTCCTTGATAATGAGATGCTCGATATTGAGATCCATGATATTGGTTTTGAGAACCTTCTCTATGTTCTTCATATTGGTTTGTTGGTGCTCTTTTTCTCAAAATTACCGCTCTTTCATTTTCAATATACGCACGACACGCTGGATCAGTTATAGAACTTAAATCCGCGAATAATATTTTATGCTCTTGTTTCATTCTTTGTACATCGACCTTCTGTATTTGAATTTCATTTCTTTCAGAAGTACCTTTAGCAATAGTTTTGATAAGCTTATCATTAGTATTTATCAAAACTTTTAAAAAATAAAAAGAATTTTAATTTAATAATATAATAATAAAGAATATTATTTTTGGTGTGAGATTTGGTGTTGTGGTTGGAGATGAAAAATAAAGTGGAACTGCAAAACACCAAATTTGGTGTTATTTTAACACCAAATTTAATGTGTACGTTGGAGTTGCTCTAATCAAGACTGAATCCATTACCATTCCATGAGTGATTATTTTTTTATTATCTTTCTTCCATTACATACATATCTGTAATTATGTATGCATTATAAATTAACGATGTTCTATGTGCATTGGCCCAATTTGAAAAGAGTATGGTTGTAACCAAATTTGTCTCCTCCAGGAGACCTCGACACAATCATTCTGCTTTGCTAATATCTCTACACAAAACCACATAAAAACAAAAACAAAAACAAAAAGGAAAAGGAAAAGGAAAAGGAAAAGGAAAAGGTGGAGAGAATAAAAAAGAGAAGAAACTATCTATTACAGACATAAAGTTTTCTACCAAACGTCCATTTTTAAAATGTGTATAACAACATCCCACTTTTCCAAAAGAAAACCTTTTCGTAATATAGTGTGTTTATTATATGCACTCCTACTAATTTCCTTAAATCTTTTGTATGCTGTCACAAAAAAAAATTGTATTAATTCACTATTTTATCTTTATGCTTTTTAAGGAGAGAATATGTAGAAGTCCCATTGGCATAATGGTTGATTAATGATTCATTAATGTTTTTACATCAAAAAAATATGGGATTCAAAACCTAGACAATATTATTTATTATCATTTATATAGATTAATGGATCCAAGCTTACAAGAAATCTTCCGCGAATATAGATATTCATAAGACGGTATAATTATCCATTGTAAAATAATTAATATAATAATTATCATAATTTATAATAGAATAATAAATCAATCTTTTAAAAAAATGAGAGATTAGAATATCTCCAAATGTTCATGGGATTGATTACCAATAATATTCATTTGTGATATTCTTCAATTCCTGAGGACAGTGATTGTTACATTCTTTTTGTCCACTCGTCTCGTTAGGACTTAAGATGGTGGCTAAAGACCTAAAGCTGATTCTTTTTTTGGTAAAATTTTAAAATATTGCGCCGCACTCAAAAACTACTTTAGTAATGTTTAATCAACACCTCTTTTAGTCATTGTTATCTAACTAAACCAACATGGTTGATTCACAAATCATGATACATCAATCTGCATTTTTAATACCGATATTACCCTTATACGAACTTAGCTTTTAATAACTTTCTGCTATACTTATTTCTCGGGAAAATTACATTTAAAATCCTCAAAGTTGAATTCACTAGCACTTTAAACTCTGACAGTTTACCACTCTCACTTTGAACCATGAAAATAACAAAACTAACACTTAAAACTCTCAAACTAGCTTCCGACAAAAAAATTAACAGAACCAATTTGTTATAAAATAATGACGTGGATTTTTTTAAAAAAAACACATATTAGTTTAATTAATTAATTACTTATAATAATAATTTCTATTAAAAAAATAGGAAAAGAAAAAACAAAAAAAAATTCTTCTTCTCCTTCCTCGTTTCCTCAGTAGTTTTTTTTTTTTTAATTGATTCCTTAGTCGCTCTTACCTCTTTCCATCCTTTGATGGAAACAATCCAGATTTCGATTGTAAAAACTGAACATTTCTTTTCTATTGTTTTCGAGGATTTTGTTAGCATTTCATTTCCTCTTTCTGGTTCTAATTCCCTTAAATCGATCGATAATTTGTTACCTTTGACATCGTCAAATTATATAACTCTGTAATGGCACGCATTTCTCCTCTCTCTCTCCAGCTTATTTCCAGGTCTTCGCTTTATAAACCCTAATTTTCGTAATTAGAAAAAAACTTTGTTTATTGGGATCTATTTCTGATTTTAATTAGTTGTTTCCAGTTGCAGCAGAGCGGGATATAATTTGTTTTTTTGTTTCTCTTCTTCTATTCAATTGTTTCTGGGTTATCAAATTGATAGTTTCATTTGGGGTTTTGGAGAGACGATATCAATGGAGTGGTTTTGATTTCAGAAATAAATTAGTTGCTATACCAGAGGGATTTGAGTGTTGTTTTTCTGGGGAAGAATCACAAGAATCAACCAATCCGCCGGCGACTCCTCCCCTGGAATCAATCAATCCGCCGGATTCCTTGCCTCCACCTCCCCCGAAACGCTCTGATATCATTTCAAATTTAGTGAATTTGTGAATACCTTCATTGAACGAGGTTGGAGGATGAATGATGGAAGGTGGAGGTAGCAGACGGAGGAAAGGAAACGAGGAAGGAGAAGAGAAAAATACTTTTTGTTTTTTTTTAATCAATTTTTTATTTTTTGGAAATTATTATTATAATAAATTAATTAATTAAATTTATTTTCTTACATAATTTTTAAAAAAAAACCAAAATCACTTTTCCAACTAAAGATAACGGTTCTGTTAATTTTTTTGGCGGCGCAAAGTCGGAAGCTAGTTCGAGAGTTTTAAGTGTCAACTTTGTTATTTTCATGGTTCAAAGTAAGAGTGGTAAACTGTCAGAGTTTAAAGTGTTAGTGAGTTCAACTTTGAGGATTTTAAATGCAATTTTCCCTATATGTAATAAATACACATCACAGCAATAATTTCTCGGACAATGACGAGACTAGAATCCCACGCTCGCTAGTCACTATAGTAATTTATTCGACCAAAACATTTTACAAAGCCAGAACATCATCCCGGACAAAAACGGCATGCAGTTTTGGATCATATTTGACCAAAAGCCACGTCTTGTTTATTCAATAAACGTGGGCCTTAAAGTGTTTGGGCTTTTAAACTTATTTGGGCTTTTTACCTCCAACAACTCTCTTTCTTTTTTGCCCTCTGTTCTACAAAGGTTTTATCGTTCGTCGTCATCGCGACGACTCTCTCTTCTATCACAAACTGGAAATCAACCACTAAGCAGAGATCTCGATTCTGTTTCTGTATGTTTCGTTTGATTTAGGGTTTATTAGCTGTGTTTGTTTCGATTTCGAATCTGCCCAAATCTCTATCTTTTCATTATTTTCGATTTAGACGTCCGTTTATAGCAAAAGTTACAATGGAATTGGATTACATGCTGATTGAGTTTAAAGTAACAATCTCTTAATAAGCTCGTTAATGGCGGAAATTGGTTCTTGTCTCATTGATACTTGATAGTATCGTCTCTACTCTTCTGTTTTCTAATTTCTTCCCGTATTGCCGTCTCAGCCACTTGCGAATTCGACATGGCTTGTAATTCCTCTGGCTGCGAGTCCGGTTGCGAGAAGGAAAATGGAAGCAAAACGGAGGAAGTTGCAGTAACTGGTGGTGTTAATCAGGAGAGTGTCTGCGTTAAGTGTAAATGCAACGAGCCTATGGTTTTTGGGGACGGTGGCTCGGACGATGGAAGATTCTGCGCCGATTGTTTCAGGAACAATGTCTTTGGGAAGTTCCGTCTCGCTGTCACTTCTCACGCCATGATCACTCCTTCGGATAATGTCCTTGTTGCTTTCTCTGGCGGATCATCTTCCAGGTTTTGCTCTCTTTGTTATTTCCTTTCTTTCTCTATCTGTTTTTGTTAACTGTTGTGTAAACGGAGTGAGTATGATGTGTTAGGGTTGCTCTTCAATTTGTGCACGAGTTGCAAATCAAGGCTTTGAAGAATTATGAGGCGAGTAGAGATAGATCTTTACCTGTGTTTGGTGTTGCTGTTGCGTTTGTGGATGAAAGTGCAGCTTATCCTGCTCTTTCCACTCAAATGGTTGATGCGATCGCGTGGATTCGATCCACTGTGACGGATTTGTCAAAGGATCTCCATGTTGTTCCAATCGAAAGCGTCTTTGGTTCAGACTCTCTTGATGCACGGGATAGGCTCGTAAAGCTATTGGATTCTGTTACTGACGAGACTGGAAAAGAAGACCTTGTGCTGCATCTGAGAATGTTGTCTTTGCAGAAGGTTTGGCTGTTATATTGATTTGTGTCTATAGGGAAAAAACCAGCCTTGGAAATATCTTTTGTTTAACGTTTGCTTGATTATCCTTTTTAGGTTGCCTCTGAGAATGGGTACAACAGATTGGTAGTAGGATCATGTACATCGAGACTCGCTTCCCATGTTCTTACGGCCACTGTCAAGGTGTGTTGCTTACCAGCCGTCTTTTTTTTTTTTTTTTTTTCTGGTTTGTTTTCCTATAGATTGCATTGTAGAGAGATTTTCATGCTTGAAAGCGAATACATTGGTTACGTCAAAGAATGTAGATATTTCAGACATTTAGGATCTAACTGTTTACATGTGTAAAAAATTGATTTTTTGGTGTAAAGTTTATATTTTAGTATACATCGTTTGTATGTATCTTTGTTTGGACATTCCATTTAAACTTCTTTCTATCGAAATTGTGATTTGAATTGCTTTTTTTTTTTCTTGAGACAGGGACGAGGTTATTCACTATCAGCAGATATTCAGCATGTTGATGCGAGATGGAAGGTTCCCATTGTGCTTCCACTTCGTGATTGTGTTTGGCAGGAAATAACTAGACTCTGCCATTTGGATAGGTTCGTATATTAACTGCCGTTGTCCATACATGTATGTTTCCATATTCTTGGCATTTTCTGTTCAACTGTTGAATGACATCTAAGACATTCTGGGCAGGACAGTCTAAAGACTGTGGAGTTGGCTCGTCATCCTCAATCCGGGATCAATGACTTGGTGTCTTCATTTGTTGCTCTGTTGCAGGTGCAAATTATGTTTTATCTTTTGCGTTTCCTGTAGTGCATGCATGGTTGGCTGTTACTTCTGATTCATTTGGGTTATATATCTTTTTGTGCAGGAAGAAAATCCTTCTCGGGAGTGCACAATTGTACGGACAGCTGCAAAGCTTACTCCATTTTACTTCAATAAAATCCCCGAAACGGACGACTCTTGTGTTCCTTTGGCCACTCAGAGGCGTCTAAAGAGATTCAATCTCAAATATGACGGTTCTATGACTACAGAAGCATTCTGTCCTATCTGCAATGGCCCGCTAAATAGATCAGACTCATCGGATTTAGATACTTTTGAAGGATGCCATGAATCTGATGATGTTCTTTATGCTGCTTGCTGTTCAAGTTGCCGGTTTCAAATACTTCCACAAGATCGATCATCTCTTGAGCAATTCGGTTCATTTCTACCACATCACATGATTTCCCAAGTGAAGCATCAAAGGGTTAACAGTCAAACTTATCTGAGGTGAGTACCTAAAATGTTAGTTTGGTAATCAATAGCACTGAACTTAGATTTGGTTTCATTTTAGAACTATTGATAGTTGGTGCGTCCGAAAAGCAGCGGAATTAAACCAGGGTCAGCAAATGTTTGATATCAGCATCCGGTTCTATATTTTGTCACATCTCATATCTACCTTGGTTAAACACTATTTAACGTTTGGTTTCCAAATTATTTTTTCAGGGAGAAAATAAAAGACTGTTTGCTCTTGGACAATGAAGAGGCTGTCTAAACAAAATCTGCAATTCTTCACGGCTTGCACAAGGCAGAGAGAAATTTAAACTGCGTTATCTAGTTTTGTAATGTTCCTTCTATGGTCTCGTCACACGACCTGCTTGTTGTAACCGGGCTGCATTAGATTTTGTTTGTTTATTGTTAGCACCACCCAAGCTATTGAAGCAAAGCAAGAAAGAAATCTCTGCCTATTTATTAAAAATTTAATACCATCATACACGAAGTACTTATGGTTTTGATTTGGTCTCGTAACATTATGGTTTTATCAATACTTTTTTTGGGCAATTGACCAAAATAACACATTTTTATTTTTTTTTTCAAATTTAGCATCACTAGTTGAAAATAACAATAATAACACAAATTTTGACAATTATAACACAAATTTAATACTAAAATGATATAAAAAAAAATTTAATGGAGAAAACTAAACCCTAAATTCGAAATAATGAACTCAAACATAATGTTTAATTTTATTTTATATTTATTTTGGGTAAACAAGTATTTAACATAATTAATATAATTATTTGTGTTATTTTGGAATTTTAAATTTATGATGCTAGTTTTGAAAAAAAAAAAATAATTTTGTGATATTTTAGGGTATTTCTCTATAATTTATTTTAAAAGTATATCAAGTAAGTTAACGAGCATATTTTAAAGATTATGTTCATTTGGAAATGATTAGCTAGGTCAAAAAGTATCTTTACCTAGAATAAAACTAAAAATATGTGATCTACGATATCTGCCAAATGATCATCGCGAATCTAAACAGCTGTATATCTAATTCTTATATAGTCACACTCAATTACTTTTCGGTGAATTTTTTAATTAAATTGTGTTTGGTAGGTTGTTGTTTTTTTTTTGGGTCAAAAAATTAATCAACAAATTTTCAAAACAAGCAATTGTTAAATTGACATAATCTTCTAATTGTTTCACGAGTCATGGCAAAACTACTATGTTCGTATCTGTTCATTTGCATGTTTGTTCTCTCAGGTAAAAATTTGTATACCTTGTATTTCGTTGAACATGCTATAAAACTCAAAATTTAGCTTTTGAAATCGATGCGTCTAGTTCTTTTAAGCAAATGAGGTACACAAAGAACGTTTTTATAGATTATAAATTTATAAGGAATGAGAGAGAAATATAGATAAAAAGACTCTTTCGAAGCAACATATTTAATATTATTTTTAACAACAAAAACATATTTAAAATTAATGTGAAAAGAATCAAAATAATTAGTTGACAGTTGTTAAAAACAAAAATTAGTTGACAATTGTTTTTATCAAAAATCATAATAATTATTAATCTGACAATTATGAAAAAGCCAACAAAATCTAAATTCTCAAATAGGAAATATCTTCTAAAATTAAATATATACACCAAATGTTACATTGTTACCATTTAAATAAGCATGAAAAAAATCTCATAATTATCCATTTGTCACTCTGGCTCTGGGTATCCATCTATACTTAACATAAAAACATTATGATCTTACACAATTGATGACCGAATCCTTAAATGACGCAATATTTAACGATTTTATACAATTTGAGAAAGAAAACATCTCTATATTGAGTGACATGAAACACTTAATCAGTTATTTGGTACGATTATGGATTATATATGTATGAGTACAGTAAGAGAAAATAATTAAAGTGAAATTTTGGAACAACTAAAGAAATCTGGTATAAACTTAACATTGATACCAAAAAGAGTAAAGAAATCTTTAAAATTAAATAACCAAAATATAATAAGTTGTACATTTACGTATTGTTTTCTTCTGTTCACGAGATAGAAAAAAATATAAAACAAAAAGGGACTAAACTAAAGTATATTCTTTCAAGAGAGTAAATAGATTTTTCCATGTAAAAAATAAAAATGAAAACTATAATTAATGAACTAATTGGAGGAACAAAAGCCAACTAAAAACCCCCAAAGTCTCTAACGCAAAAAGAAGGGTCCTTATCAGGCATATTGCCAGCATGGCGTAGACCAAGCGTGAGTGACACGTCACCAGTAGGGTTTGTCCCAAACCTTATAACATTAACACCATCCATGTCAGTATCATCGAACCCGCCAACACCTTGATGACACGTGGCAAGCGCGGAAAACGCGGCGGCTGAGCCACCGTAGCTAGAGACTACGACGGCGTTGGAATAGGAGGAGGAGGAAGGGAGTACGAGTGATGAAGGGTCGTTTTCGTAAGCATTGATGTCGGATGATCTTAGACGGTGGCCTGTCGCTACTGCCGCGTCTGCGTCTGGTGTGGTTGCTGCTGATTGTGCAGTTGTCATTGGAGTTTGCGAAGTGGTCCGAACGGCAGAGAAGTTGCTTTCATTGTTGTTGGATTTTGTGCTCTTGTCGTTGTTGCTGTTTTTTGTTTCTTGATCATCTTCGTTTTCTTCTAATTCTTCTTCTTCTTCTTCTCTTTCTCTTTCTCTTTCTTTTGATTCTTGTTGATACATTTCTTCCACCATTGGTTTCCATAATCGAACCCTAGCATTTATGAACCAATTTGACACCTGAATATAAAAGACAAATTTTTTCAGCAAGTTAATAATACTAATAGTTAAGTCTATAGAAATTGTGGGCTCTTTTTTTATTTGTCATTTGGTTATTTAATGTATGCAAGAAAATGAGAGTTTCTTCGGGATAATTGAAAGCTGTGAACTTTGATGTACTTGAGGGAAAATGGTCCCTTTTGAGTCTTTAATGTCGATCGCTTTCTCTCCCATCTCATACACATTATAAAGCTCTCTCTCTCTCCTATGTTTATGTGGGTCTGTCTATATATATATATATATATGTATATATAATAATAAAACGAATCCCAAGAAAAGTTAATGGTGAGTGGAAGGCAAAACACATGGTGTTCCTCTCTCATCATATCAAACCAAAGGAAGGAAAGAAACAAAAACCATGCAAAAGTTGTATATCAAGTTAGTTACTAGTTAGTATACTCATACATGGCGTCCTCTTAATTACTTCCCTCATCAAATAAGTTAGGTTTGTCAACTTCTAAACGCTACTTGCTGTTTGTATTAAGCATATGTTTATGAGAATGGTCATTCTACATGTATAGGTAATTCGGGGCATAAATCGTTAATGTACTATTGTGAAGTTTTTATAAACATGGAATCATATAAAAGTATCAACTAAAGTTTGATTAATTCAAACAGATATGTTTGATTGTGTTTCGGTTTGCAAGTTAAGTTTAAAAGTTAGGCTCATATTTAGAAACTATTCTTTATGTTTTCGTTTATAAATTTTCAAAAAGTGTTTGATAAAAACACAACATATACCTTATAACTATATATATACCCTATACGTTTTAACAGGTCAGTAGTATATCTGTTGACTCATTAGTCCAGACTGTAATCATTACCATCAATTATATCTCTAGTAAAAATCGATCCATAATATTGACTAAGAGAAAGATACTCAACTGACATAACTTTGTTAAACAAAGGCAAGTATTCAATGAATGAAGATATATATTTTTTTTGATTGTGTAGATGCCTGCATATGTGTAGATATACACACATAACTATATATATTTTAAATTTTAATATATATATATATATATATATATATATATAGACTGACCTGATTTCTGGATAAACCAGTCTGTCGTGCCAAGAGGTGCTTATCTGCATCGCTTGGATACCTGAGAAAGAGACCAGAAAATGACATCACTATATCTTTGCCCTAAACTGATCAATCTAATTTCTTTTCTTTATATTTTCTCTATATACAATACAAGCAAGTATACGCAAGAAAAAGTACAGACTTTCTCCTTCTTTTTCCCAACAAGGGCGTGAGAATCTAAGAGACAAAAGAAAAGCTGATGATTACATAGCATAGATCCAGTAGTTATTTTCTTCTTTAACTTAGTTTATTTTATTTTTGTTTGTTTTACTCATAAAGCAATTGACAGAGGTGTTAAAAAAAGTACAAAAACACTAGTCTTTTGCTTTATTTCCATTTTTTCGTTTACTCTCACTAACAATAAAATAGAAAAATTCCAGAGACATAAAACTGAAGAAAGTAGTGTGCTGAAATAACAAGAAAGAAATACTTTTGCTCAGCTTTTTTAAAAAATTTAATTTCTTTCAAACGTAATTCATTTATCATAAATGAATAATGAGAAAATATTAAAATTAAAATTTGACTTACGGGTGGAGGAAATGCTCGAAGAGCCAAGCTCTAAGGATATTAACGGAGCGTTCAGGCAAACCGCGCTGTGGCCGCCAAGCTTCTTGTTCCATCATCCCCATTTGATGAAACGCACGTTGCTGACGCAAACTCTGTTCTAGCAAACGCAACCTCGGCGTTTCACCTTTAGTTAATCCGGAAGAAGATATTCCGGCTGCATCTTTGTCCCCTAGAAATTCGCAACTCTGCTTAAGCTGAGCCGCGACCGCATCCTTAAGGCAACGAAAGTGCCTTGACATAGCTTTCTGAGCCAATGCTGTGTACGGTAACGCCGCGCCGTGGCCCATTACTATGTCGAATGAGTTCACAACCATCTGCATTTGCTCGCAGTAATGGTTGTACCGTCGGTCCACCTGCCAACAAAACGAAACTATACATTATACAATCCATATATTTAATATTTGCTTTTTTCTTTTAACATCTGTTATTGTTAACTCGTGTGTCTTATATATTCACGTGATTAGTATTAGTGTAGAGATGTTTTTTCACGGGGACATATTTGTGTTCCTTTTTTTTCGAATAAGTACTATTTGTCAATAAACAAAAACAAACGAGGTTAAATTAGTTACGTTCAAAGTGACAAATGGAAAATAAGATATTATAGACAAATTAAGGACCAGAGAATATACTCCAAAGTTATCGTTTTCCTATCAACAGTACGTTTTATCGTATCCTCGAGCATAAAATAAAATACTATCTTTAGTGAGAAAAAACAAGTCAACTAAAAAATAGAATAATTCAATTGTGGCCTTATGGGTAAACAATTAAGTAACGTTAAGGACTAGCATTAGGACGTAGCTTATATGGAGAAGGAAACGCAAATTAATTAATCGTAGTTAATGCATTTTTTCCTTTGATTAATCGATTCCACCAAACGCTATAAGCATCAAAATATACCTTCTAATACGACCGTCACACGAATAAAATGATTAAAATTTTAAATAAATGATGCTAGGATTGCGTAATCAGACTCTAGCAAAATAATCAAATTACGACCAACTATTAGCTAGATTAATCCACAAAAAAAAAAAAAAAAAAAATTGATCAATTCAGTCATATCATGTTTCTTTGTAATAACTTTTGGATCAATATAATGGAGTATTTGACTACAACAATATGGAATTTCATGAAATGTTTTTTTACGTAAAATGTGTGAATGAATATATCAGTCAGTAAGGACCAAGTCAAAAATCAAGATTGAAACTAAAGAATAACTAATAACATACCTCTTCAAGCATGGTGAGTAGCTTCACTTTCCTTCTTTGATGCTCAATCCGATCAGACGCCGATAAAGGAGGATGATCCTTGATTGCTCCCGCCGACGAAGGAGAGCCGGCACCACCGCCGCTTCCACCGCTAGTATTAGGGTTTGAGCTGTTCCTTAGTTTGTTTTTCTTAGAAAACCCTCTTCCAACGCTACAAAACTCCTCCAACAAGTCTTGAGCGGCCGTCGTGTACCTCGAGTTTCTTAAGATATTGATCGCTCCGATGGAAGAGGTAGATGCCGCGGCAGCCGCCGGAGATGATCGGAATTGGTTTAATACTTGATGATGTTGAGAGGAATCAGCAAGAAGAGTCTTGAATTGATTGTATTGATGATGAGATGATGCGTTAGAAGAATTGGTTCCATAGTAAATGTTTCTATACTCTTCGGCTTTTGCTGCAGCCTCTAAAGAAGATGAGAGAGATAAGGACAAGCCTTGTCCTCCGCTGTTTTCCACGTGGACGGTCCCGATCTCCCTCTGGCTGTTGTGATGATGATGATGATCGGAGGAAGAGGAAGACTGCCACGTCAGCTGTTGGTGATGCTGATGTGGAAGCTGATGCATAGACAAAGTATTAGCGTAGCCTTGATGATGAGATAGATTCGGTAGTAACATGTGAAGAGTTGAAGAATTGTGGTGGCTCCTTGCGGTGGTTGTCGATGCCGGAGACGGTGGTTGTTGCGGTGGCGGCGGATTCATCAAGAATAACTGCATGGCGGCGGCGGAATCCGTAGCATTCATCGCCGGAATATTCTGATGTTGCTGCTCAAGCAACTGTCTATTTGAGCGGAAAGATTGGCCGTGGTCAAGATCTCCTCCTCCTCCACCGCTGCTTCCAGGGAAATTAAACATCTCAGATAACATTCCGGCAGTTTCGTAGACCGGAATCCCACTTCTGGCGGCTGAGGATTCCTCGTCCATCTCTACCCTTTGATGTTCTTGCTTCTGCTGAGTTAAACTGGGAGAATCTGATCGGTCGAATTCATTAGAGAAGCTGAAGATTCCTCCTTGGTGTTGTTGATGATGATGATGATGATGATGATGGTAGTCTTGGGACATAGAATTATTATCGCAAAGAGTCTTCAAGAGAATTGTAGTAGTAGGAGAAGTTTTAGCTATTCCCATATCAATCTTTCAATCTCCTTCTTCATGATAAATATATAAATATCTCTTTCTCGGATCCTGTAATGATTCAGACAAAGAATTTAAAAGAAAGAGAGAGATGGTCAACTAGGTCTTATGCTGTTTTTTCATCTATCTACATCATCTGTAGCTGATGAACAAACATATATAGATATGTATACGTATCGATATATATATGTGTGTGTATTAGATGCAAGAGAGAGCAGAGAAGATGAGAATACCTTTGGAGTTTGCTGCAGAGAAAAGAGAGAGACGATAATTGAACTTAGGTATCGTTTTCTACTCTCTCTCTCTCTCTGGCTTTCTCTTTCGGGACTCTCCTTTTCTTGTTTTCTTTGTTACTAAGAGTTTATTCAGAAATTCTTTGTATAAAAAAAAAAAAAAACTGATAAGTCTCTCCCAAAGCAAAAGGAAGAGAGAAAAATATGATAGAGAGAGTCACTCTTCTTTCTTCTTCCCCAACCTTTTTAGCCCACCAATCTTCTTCATTAGTTTCTTTCGTAAAATATATATTATATAAAGAGTGAGTAAGTCTCACAAGGAGATGACACATCATCACTCCTCTACATGACACATCAGCTTTCAAAAATAATAAAAAAATAAACATTTTAATTTTGACACATTTTCCAAAAAATTAAAAATCTGAATTTTTTTATTTTTTTTGTTAACAGAACTTAAATTTCCACCAAAAAATTAAATTAATATAACATTTCAACCAAAAAAAAATTAAATTAAATTAAAATTTCATAACATTTAAATTTAACTTACATAAACTTTGTTCAAAAAAAAAGAATTATATAAACCATATAGATGACAAAGTAGGATTTAATAATAATGACAGAGATAAGCAAGTTTAATTTGGCTGATAAATTAGATATAGTGGATTGATCGGGTTATGATTGATGAATGTTTTTTGATAATTTTTTTGTGAGACTTCGAAAACTTATTAAAATAGAGTAGATTGGTGGGATATTCTTTGTTCTAATTTGACCATAAAGCTAAAATTAAAGAAATGAAGACCGAAGACAGAAAAATTAAGAAACGAATGCATAAGAATCAAATCGAAAAAATATAAAGATAAAAAATAACTTTCTAATTGTCAAATGACATTAATATTTCTTATTTCCGATAAATCATGTAGCTTTTCAATAGAATTCAGTTCAAATAATTTTTTTAATTCGTTTGAGAATTATTAGTTTAACTCAGAGAAATCTATATGTTTTTCAAACCATTTTGCTAAATTCAAAACCGTAAATGGGACTGGTTGATTTGCGGTGCTACTTAATTTACGAAATTTTTAAACATATTTTGAAGAAATGTTTGTTGTTCCAACTAGAGGGGTGAAAAGAGGTAGGATTGCGAGAATTGTAAACTTAAGATGGCAAAAGAATTTATATACAAATCAAAACATAACCGTTCTTATGAAAGAACGAGCGTTACATCTTTATGATAAAGGAGACCAACGGAGAAATCAAGAGAACAATAATATTATAAATAAATTTAACTTCTGCATACATGTATCAAAAATCAGTTTGCCCGAGACTAACTGGAACTTGACAAAAAGAAAACATCATAATTTTGATAGATAAAATTTTGAGGATAGCGGATGAGTATAGTAAATTATTCTCAATTCTCATTTGATAATGTAGTAGTTATCACCTATGTTTTCAGTTCTATAAACCAATAGACTTAAAATTAAACGTTATATCAACGACAAGTTTGTGAAAAGATAAATACATGAGTGATCATAGGGATTTGGGTAGTAGTAGTACTAAGCAACTTAATATTCAGAGAAAATAACAAATTTTCTTACCAAAATTCAATTCTATGTAACGGAAATGATTAAAATATGTTACTATTAACTAATATGTCAGACTATATATATTTTAATAAAGAAATCTGCGTATACAACTCCATGTAACGGGAATGATTAAAATTTGTTATTATTAACTAATTTGGCACACCAAAGATATATTTTAATAAAAAAAACCAGCGTGTATACGCGGATATTCATCTAATTTTACTAAAATTTATCCCCAAAACAAAAAAAATTGTACTAAAAGATTTTTATGTAATTTACAAAGGTATCCATTCATTGTATAAATAGATATTGCCTGCAAAAAAACTTATTCCAGTGCAAATTTCTTATTTTTCCGATTCTTTTTCCGATGACATATATTTTTATTTTGTCAACGATATAATAAAAATAAAGTTAACAGGATTTACACGATATATTTTGTTCACGGAAATGTCGGCTGCCATCAACAATTTCAAGATGTTAGTTTTGGAAACTATTTTTTTTTTAAAAGCAGCTAAAGGAATTAAAAGAAGAAGAAAAAAAGTAAGTACAAGGTCATATTTACTAACCACCACCATAATAAATATAAATAGTCGATCTCGTCTATCGTTTGTTTTTATTACACTGGGTTAACTCCCAGATAGGGTCAATTAGGTCCATTCAACACTGGTCCTGTTGGTGCGTAGCTCCTCACTCCTCATATTGCATTACATAGGTTATACCATAGAGCATCATTATTGGGAAAAACCCATTTAAGTTTCTTAAGTATTTAATTATAAATTTGAAGTTAAGAAACTCTGTTAAAAAACTTCTGTTTTTGCTGTTTTATTGGTAAAACTCTATTAATAGAGGTTCTTAAAAAAATAAAATAATAATTTTGTTTTATTTTAAATAGAGTTTATTTTTTTAATTAAACATAGTTGACTTAAAAACATAACATTTTAAACATAAATTTTGAAAAAAAAATGCAAAATAACGCTCAATTTGGGTTTTTTTTATCTTGTCTATGAATCGCTTCCTGTTCACCCACCGAACGATTCCAATTCATTAATATGTAAAAAAAATTTAGAATTTTAAAGTTGAAGTTAATAAAAAGTTTCAAAAAGATTCTTAACTTTTTTTTTAAGTTAAAGTTAAGAAAAAGTAAAAAAAAAAATCTAGCAAAAAATTTTTTTGGCGAATTAGGAGTTGACACGTGGCTAAGAACAGTGTAAGAACCCCCTTAAATAATAGTTTTAAGAACCGGTCCTTACACTGTTCATAATATTTATTTATTATTATTTTTTTTGGTTAAGAATCCCTTATGAACCTCCCAATAATGATGCTCTTAGTAAAGGAATCTTAAACCAATCAAAACTAGAAATCAACATAATTTCAAATCTACATATTTATTTCAAATGTATTAGAATAAGCTTTTGATTACAAAAAAAATATTAGAATAAGCTTACAATATATATAAATATATGACCCTTACTAGGAATACCATGGAATTTTCTTTGTAATAAAGCAGTCATAACAAAATAGTATTTTCGTTTATTACAGACTTTTATCTTTTATTAAAATCAAATTAAATTTCCTAATACCGAGATTATGATTCATTAAAAGAGCATAATCACTATACCAAAACAAATGAGTCTGCATGTCATAATCAAATTGATTCTAAGTTATAACAAGTTAGTCACTTAGAATCATCTTTTTCATTGAACTGACAACTTAGCTACGTATAAATTAACACTTTTTAGCGATCACATATTATTCCACGTACATAGGGTCAATTATGTAAGATATAGAATTTGCAAAATTAGCTTGACCGAATTTATAATAACCATGCAAGAAAATGCAAAAGTTACCAAATCTATATATCGAACCTATTTTTCTCGGACCAACGATCTTGAAAGCATAAATATTTTGCTACTTGAGGTTCGAGTACGATGTAAGTAGGAATGCTTGGAGGATAATGTAATGAAACACCGTCTACATTTTTTTTACTTATTAAATAAACAATGAAAGATGGAAGTTCGCACGCACCGGACGTGTTGTTTGGCACGTGTGAAAGGTTAGGAGGAAGGATCATAACGAAGTCAAGTGCTCACAATGCTAATTAATTAGGTTTGTGCGTGAGGATAATCTCGAAAACCGATGAAATCGACACATAACTGATTTTTGGTTCAACAATTTTGAGATCGGGTTGTGTTTTTTTTTTTGGGGGGTATGGCTTGTACTAAGCTCTAATTTTAACTCCATGAGCATGGATCGCGTATGTGGATGATAATTGAATAGACAACCAAATGAGTTTTTCACACTTTCCATGCAAAGTTTCTATATTTTATGTGATGATTATAATCTATTGAAAATACATTAAACTGTATAGAGGGTTTTCCCTCACACATTACAAAATAATCCAATTTTAATATAATTTAGTGAAGATCAGCAGAAAAGCGTCATAAAATGAAAAATGCACAACTGTCAATTGATGGTTCGGTATATATAGCGATTGGAAAATTCTAAATCAAATAATAAGGTAGATCTTTTCCGTTAAAGATAAGTGTTTAGGTTGGAAAAAAGGATTTAAACAAGCGAAAATAATAAGAAAATTTGATGTGAGCACTAATGATGGATTCTTTAAACTAAAATTGCTTTCTTATCGACCGGTCGATCGATCAAGTCTCTTATGTATCTCAATCCAATCAGTCGATCGTTCGATTAGAATCATCTGCCCACTTTGATCAACCATTTGATCGATCGTCTGCCTGATCAGATTCTCTTAATGCATCTGATCGATTTGGACGTCGATTGGAATTGCTTCTTCTTGGTTATTTGCTCTCCATCGCTCTTATACTAAATCTCCATGCTCCTCTAACTCTGACACTTTAATGCATGTAAAATATGTTATGCTAATGCAATATATACAACTATAACGTTCTAAAATGCGAGACATAGACATAAATGACTCAAACATATTAAAATGATCTCTAAATGGCATGGAAAGTGACGGATTATAACAAAACAAGTGTCTAAAAAGGTCTAATATCAACGAGAGTTCCAAATCTTATTTATCATGTGTTAGTGTTTGAAAATCAAACACAACGATTGTTTAAGCGTTGAGAAATGTAGCTTTCTCCAAATCTTTTAATCTTAATGTACATTAGTTAATATGGATATCGGGATTTCTTTCTTAAACCGAAGACTTATTTCGTATCACGTATGTCGTCTTACTAAAAAATAACATTCCCGAATTTGAATTGTCGTGCATATCCCACAAACGGTTAGGGAAATATTTGATATCGCAATGTAGGTTATAAGTCCATAATGGGATACATAACTAATGGAAATGTCGAAAGCAAAAGTGTAAGTCCACTTATATAATTTATACATTGAGATTTGTTTACTGTAACATGACACCATGTTGGAATCTATCATGTCAGGACCATATCAACACGCAAATACTGATTTAATTTTTAGTTAATAATTTTTAAAAAAAAAATCCGAGTGGCTTTTCCTCGAATGTCATATACTACATATAAAAATATATCTATTTAAAAAAATAATTCAACGGGTTTTTGTGAGGTAAATTTTAAGGTGTGCTGTATATTTCTAGGTGTTTTTTTTTTTTTAAATAATTTATGGGTAAATTTTTTGGGAGAGATGCAGCTCACGGATAAGTTTTCTCTTTCGATATTCAAATGAATCCTAAAACATGAACTTATATTCGTGTAGATGTCCAAAAAATGGTGAAAGTGTTACCAAAGATATTTTTTAAGGTCCAACTACAAACCTGGAACGACAATTGACAGCTCAACCTTCTTCCCGATATATCTTTCTCTTTTGAAAATGGTTGATCGGGTGGTGAATTTCTCACGTGAATCCCAACCTTCGTTCACACGTATGCACAACCATCCATTACGTGCCGAACCTTCCATTTTCGCACGTGTGAAGAGGATCTCCCTTCTTTATGCATTTATTTATTTATACTCGTTACCCACCAAAAGCCAACTTGTGTAATGGTTCCTATTGCTCTGCTTTATAATAATATCTCTCTAACCTTCAAAATATTTCTTCATTTTTTTTAATTTCTACACGTTTCTCGCTTCTCGACCTCACATTAACATTCATCATAATCTCGATTTTTTTTTCTCGATTTCTTACGCGTCTTATTCGAAAACCAGAGACTTGTCTTTGCGATATGTTTATTATCGAAAGTCACACAACTCACAGTCACAAGACATATTTTACACACCTGTTTTATAATCGTCGAACAATAAATTATGATGATATACAAACTCTTGATAACGAAGTTTATACCAAATGACTATATTAGAGTATTTCGATATATGAATATCGATCGTAGTAGATTTTATACGTGACTCTATTTATAATTGGTGTTCAGATAAAATGTATCAAATTATTTTTAAAACAAAATTAGTCGGGTTTTCTCTGTTTAGTAGTAGGTAATTTAATGACTAATCATCCAGGTTCGATATGATCAGATAGTGTGCAATTGCAAATAGTCAGAAGATAAAGAGCCACAACTTCTTTGTCTAAAGGAAAATTAGAAAAAAGCTTTTCTTAGCTAAAAGCTTTTACAACAACTCATGATATAGGCTATATATAGCCTCACATGTTTGATTTATTGTCTTTTCGATATATCATTCGATTTCACGTCCATCAATCGTCGGCATATGAAATGATGTATTTCATGAGTTTGTAATTATTATTTTTGCAGACATCTGGAGAGTTTGTGAGTTGCGGAGTTTAGTGTTTTGTCGCAATTTAGTGTTTGTGATTAATGGTCACAAACAGACAAAGAAGTGTTTTGGCTACAATCTTTTTATTGAAAATAAAGTTCTGGCGCAATTTAATTAGTGTTTGCGATTAATGGTTAAGGTTATGTGATAGAGAAAACGTTTTTAATAACCGAATAAATACCAAAAGTTTTGTTGTCTTTGCCAAAATGAATGTGAGTTAGGGCATCTTCAACCATATTCTATTTTTTACTCTAAACTCTATTTTAGAGCAAAATCTCCTCCAATCTCATTCTATTTTCAACTCTAAAATAGAGTAACTATATTTCTTACTCTATATTTGGAGTAAGATCATCTCCAACCGAATAAATACCAAAAGTTTTGCTGTCTTTGCCAAAATGAATGTGAGTTAGGTTTGCGTTAATATCCGTTTTAACATCGTTACAGTTTTGTTTACACTAGGCCTTTCTAGCTGTTGTTGTTCCCTTCCTAAGTCGAATAAGTTAAGTTCCTCTCCTTTCAAGTACAGTACATTCGCAATTTCTAAGAAACAAACATAAAATCACTCATAAAATCTGGACGAGAACCAAACTCTAGATTTGAAAACCACCAGCCGATTTTTTTTTGTTTTGCTGTATTGTTCCAAGTTAAACGGATAATCGTCATTAGCAGCGTGTCAATATGAAAAAAAAATATATATAGCAATCGTCTAAAATTTTTGAATTTTTTTTGTGGTATATATGTTGCATTATAGTCGGTGAAGCTGACTCCATCGAAGATATTTTAAAAGAGAAACAGTTTGATTTTTATTATTTGTTTTAAGTTAATGAAAAGTTTTTATCGTTCCATTAACTTTACCATTGTATGATTCAATTGTTCTGTTATTTTGCTATTTATTATCAGACGTTAAATTACTTCTTTTTTTTTTTCAAAAATGGGAATCAAAATCATGTCATGATTGAGAATGGACATGACAAAACGAGGAAACCAGATGACTTTTTTTTGTTCATTCTTAACTCTATGTTTCGACTTGCTTAGAAGTTTTATTATTATATAAATACAATAAAGTCGATGAGAAAGAAACAAATAAATTTTTTTTTTCATGAGTAATGGGAGAGTGAGACCACAAAGGGAGTTGTGAAAATGGCAGTGATGGTCCCTTCTTATTCCATTTCTTGTCCTTTTGGTGTCGATCTAATTGTTCCTTTCTTATTTTATTTTCTCTTATCATCTCTTTTTATGTTATTTTATTGGTTTTATAATGATTTTCTCGCTTTTAAGTTTTTTTAAAGCACTGTTATTTTGCACCTTCAGAGTGTTTTTGTCTTATGGTGACCACAAGTCCACAAGCTCACTACTTGTTTTTAGGTTTGCCTTTGTGATTTGCGCATTTATTTGTGTTTTTAATACAAACATACATATACAACGAATGTGTGTGCATGAAACTATCAAAATCTAGGCATCATGATATGTTTATTTTAAATTTTGCTCACTACTATATACTCCCTCCGTTTTTTGTAGATTGATTTTCTGAGTTTTTTCACACAGATTAAGAAGCATTTTTTTTTTTTGTGCAACACTTTCTTTCATTACTTAATCATCCAAATCACAACTAGAGGGAATTAACCATCCTCTTTGAGCATACACATTAAAGACATTAAAGTTTAAAACAGATAAAACTTGATAAGATAACAACAAATTCGAGGCTAATCTCAAACGAGTCGATAAGGTTTTCACGACAAAGTCAGAATGTTTGGAATTAGTCACTTTACCATGTGACGTTGAAATTGAAGCTCTACCTCCGGGAATCGTCGAAACAATCCCGTTTGCCTCTTCTGGTCCCGTGCAGACCGCTACGCAAGAAGACAATTCGGTAAAAACATTCAAAAGGTTTCCCGGCAATAAGCTCGGGAGGAATTCACCTCTCATAGAGAAGGAAGTTGCTGAAATCACCCTCTCCAAAATTAGAGTAAACGTGACTATCCCTGCAAACAGAACAAGGAAGTCACCATAAGTTTTGGGCGTGAGAGATGGACCATATACGATCGAAGGGTGTGAGCTGAGAAGCCCACTTAGCAAGTATGGCGCGGTACATAATTTCTCCTCGCCGAAAGAGCAGCGAGTATGATGGGAGACAGGTGGAAGCGGAAGCTTTTTACGATGGCTTAATCGAATGAGTGGAGGAGCGGTAGAGGCAAGAGGGCCGGCGGTGTAAAACCGATCAGAAGCCGCGCCAACAAAACCCACCGCGGAGGAGGGGAGTCTCGACAGTGGAGAAATGACCCGTGGCTGGACGGAAGATATAAGCTTACAGAGATTTGAAAGAAGCAGCATCCATTGAGCGAAGAGGATGGTCGAAGAATTGAAGAAATTAACGCCGGAGCAACTCCTTTCAACTCTCTCGAATAAACACAAACTCTCCGGTAAGACGGAGGAGGATGAACAACAACTGCCCAGATTAAAATTAGATCTGCAATCAACTAACAGATCCCATTTTCTTTTTCTTAGTGGGCCTTCCAAAGCAATACCCATATAGAAGCCATCATGGGCTAGGCCCAAACCCTCAAACGAGGGGATGTTTCTCTCGACATGGAACACAAGGGACGAGCAGGGGCTTTGAGTCGCCGGAAGTATGAGGACGAGACAGACGGCGGCGGATCTGCTCTTCTTGACCAGAATACTGCTGGATAAAGCATCAACGATTGAGGTTTGCGAGCCCGCACGGCTGTCTGAGATTTGTGGCAGATGTGAACCAGGAAAGGGTAGGAATCTCATATCTGATGAGTAGATTGAACAAGTTAACTACGGCGGCAGTGCTACGAGGAGATCCGGTAGATCCGGCGGATCCGGCGGCTCCGGTATAAGGCCAGAGTTCAGCGGCGCCGGAGATCTTCTCTTCCGGAAGAAAGATAAGCTGAACATTCGGGGTCCGACCGGAAGTATAATGAGCCTTCTTTGATTTGACAGCATGGAGGATGACAACGCCAAGACGGTCATCGGAGCAGCCTCAAAGGAGAGAGAGAATGGACAGCCGAAAAGCAACCAGGCGGAGGCCGGAGGAGTTCACGTCGGCGACAAAGGTCCAAATCGACGGAAGTTGCAAGACAAGTCTTCGGGTGAGGTCCAACACGGTCTCGAGAGAGAGGAATCCAGCTTCAGCAGGCGGAGGGCTCGTCGGTGGAGGAGGAGGAAACCGTTGAGAGGAGCGTTGTGCGGCTACCTCGGGCTTCGAACCTGGGAGAAAAGCTACCTACGATTGATTACTTGGATCTCGACGAGTTAGATGTGTTATGATTAAGAAGCATTTAATACTAACTTTTTCTAATCATTTACCCCACAACCCACACCACATTCCAAAACTCTTATTAATTCTATCCAATAAGAGAAAGGGTAATACTAACATATCTACTTGTACTGTAATTAATTACTTCGTTAAAAATGAATATACTTATTAATTAGAGCTTAAAAATCAATCTTTTCAAAACAAAAAATAAAACTCAGAAAATCAATCTTAAGAAAACGGAGGGAGTATCTTATAGTGCATGTATTTGTCTTTTTAAGGTTCGAAGAATTTACATCTTAAACATCTAAATAGTTGCTTACTTTAGAGCAATGATGGTATTTATGCTTAGGCATATCAAAAGTCATATTTTGAAGGATTCTATGATTTAGAATATGACTAATGTAAGATTCCCACCAAAACTGATCATCAAATACGTAGTGCGGTTATGCTTTTGAAGGATTGACTAAGATCAATAAGCTGTTTGCCAAAACTTCTGTGTAGACATCAAAGTAATGATCTAGAATGAATCTGGATTAGGTCATTAATTATCTAGAGAGTGGTCCTATGTTGAACTGAATTTAATTTGTAATGAAACAGGTTTGAAAATTATAATTATTGGATAATCATACAATCTAATACAAACCCAGCTTTCTGACGCATATATATATATATATATATATACATATAAATATAAAATTTTATTAGTTCATTTTGTGTATGTAAATTTTTGTGTGTAATGATGAGTATGAATCAATTTTTTTTTATTTGTCTCCTTTTGAATTAACGAGCGAAATTCATTATTATTAGTTGTGGTCAGAAAGGAGCGAAATTCATTAATTGAATATATATAACAATTACCACATTTAGTAAATGTGTGAAAATTAATTTATAATTAGCTTTGATGTAGATATATATAACAAAAACGAAATACATAATATAACGATTAAACAATAAGTTTAAAAAGATCCCATTTGATATGCATCTTAACTAATTAATTTCTATTTAAGATGGGGAATCCTCACCTAATGATGTTAAGTTCTAACCAATCAGATTTTCTCCGCGAGCAACCATAATATAAAGATGTGTGTACTTATTAAATAGAGACATGGAGCTATAAATACGACTTATTATTTAGCATAGCAAATTTTTCTTAATTTGTTTCTATTCTCTTCCTTTTCAGCTATAAAATTTGGATCGGATACTTATCTTATGAACTTATGAAAGGAAAAGTTTACTTGAGAGTTGAGAGCCATGAGTAGGTAGTTACAGACAACTAGTGTGGATATTTGTGACAAATAAACAAAGTTGATTATAGTGAGTGAATGTTATTTATTTATATATAGCCATATTGAAAATACATATTAGGAGATACGATCTTATCATGTATAAGAATATTTTTTTATTTATATATTTATTTATATTATAGATTTAATGTAGTTTTATTATATATAATAAATAATTATAAATATTGGATAAAAAATGAAATAATTCTTTTCCTGATCTGTTGATACATAAAAGTCCTTACAAGATTAAGAAAGGTCGACATCCTCTTATAAAAATAAGGGTGAATTTAATAGATAGCCTTCAATACTTCTAAAATTAAGTAACTAGCACTATATACTTCAAATTTAGTTCTACAAAAAGTAAATCTAAGATTCAGACAATTATACCCTTATTGTTAATAAAGTGAACAAATTACTACATTAAACGCTAACTTAGATGTCTGACGAACTAACAAAATCATGTTTATAGATAACCATGTTATACAACTATATACCAAAAATAACTTAGATATCTGATGAACTAACGAAATCGCGTTTATAGATAACCATGTTATACAATTAGATACCAGAGATAATTTAGGTATCTGACGAACTAAACCCTAAACCCTAAAAAGCTAAACCAGAAACCCTAAAAGCTAAACCCTAACCCCTAAATGCTAAACCATAAACCCTAATTCATAAACTCTCATCCATAATCACAAACTCTAAACCCTAAAACTTTAAATCATGAACCCTAAAACAATAAATCATAATCCTAAACTAAAAACATTAAACCATAAAATCCTAAACTATAAACTTGAACATTGAACCCTAATCTCATATTAATGTATAGAAAAGTTATATATGAATTACTGATATTCGGATAACAATTTCAACTAAAATATATGTGGATAACTATATACGATGATAACACTAGACAAATATATATGAGGGGTTTATGTGTCATTTCCTTTGTGAACAGTACAAGTAAATAGTGTCCAAACTTAAAAACTAATTTACAAAGTTTTGAAGGCTATCCATTACAAATACTCTAAAAATAATACAACTCAATTTTCTTATAAGTTAACTCCGATTCGAGTTTAATTTTCCATCTATTTCTAAGTGATGTGACGTTATTATACTAACTCTGGCCTGACCTGGTATTGATAAGCCTAGACTTTTGGTTCATTATAACATTTTTAACTAGACTATACTGATCTTTGACCCAAAAAACAAGACAAACAAAACTAGACTATATAACACTAATCAAGATTTAGTATTTTTGGATACTTTAACTGTCAATATATATATATATATATATATCGATTAAAAACAGAGAGCATCATATATAATTTATGACAAAGTATATATATATATATATCATTATACCATTCAATGTTGAATAACATACTAGGATTGCAAAGATATCATAACGATAATTGTAAATATGAAAAAGGCAAGGTATATACTATACTCCATGTGTATCCAATCCCCCCACACGTTAATAATCAATGAAAAAAGGGGAAAAGAACGAAAATGTTTTGTTTTTGTCTTTTGTATTTTGATTATCACAGCGAGTTAATTTATGTGCCCAGAGATGACTATGACTAAATAGTACATGTACATGTAAGTTGTAACTATGTAAGACTGTATAGAAAATGACTATTGACTTGACCAAATAGAATAAATTATATAGATCAACATATAAACGTTATATGAAAACGAAATAAATCAAATTAATTCTTCTGAGAGATCACATATTGAAGAGTATGCAGCGCTTTAAAATATTTTAACTTAAAATTACGTTCTTGTTTCCTGATTCTGAAAAAGAAAAAAAAAGCCAGAACAATCATGATAAAAAAGCACTACTATGTAACATTATTTGTAGTCTGAATTGAGAGTATTAACGTGTCGAGTCAACGAATCTGTCCTCCAATTTTATCAATGTATAGGTGATTAAGGTAGTGTTTGTCTCATTGGACAATTTTTTGTTTTGTTTAAAGATATTAAAAGCATTGGACAATAGCTAATTAAATAAAGCAAAACAAAAGGTCATCAAATGAAGAAAAACAAAAACAAAAGAAGCAAAATGTTTTTATGAGTGAATGTCCAAGGGACCAACATTCTCATGGTCTGGACCTCTCCATTTTCCAATGTTATCTTTGCATTTATTTTGCATCTAAATAGTCTATACGAAATAATCTCTACGAATACAACAAACCTAAATAAAATACAATAATCTCTACGAATTTATATCAATATATTTCCTTGTCTAGATTCATATAACACCAATAATTAGCTAGGACCATTTATATAGCTTTTTGGATCTCTTGACCATTTTGTTATAATGTTTCTTATATATTAATACATAAGAAAACACTATACTACAATATTTAATTTAAACAGTTATATTTACCAACTGCTACGTCATTTGATTAATGGTTACCAACTGTTTGTGAGATCATCTGATTCAAAGAAATTAAGAAAGATGGACAAGTACTGAAGAATTGTCCACTGTATTGAAGCTGGTGACAAAAAAAAAAGTCGAGGCTTTTGTTCAAAATTCACAAATGGTCCGAGAAACGCAAAACACATCTCAGTTCACGTGGAAAACCCGGCAAGGGATGGCCACGTCCACGTGGGATATGTGGTCCATATCAAGATCAACGTGTCTCATTATACCACGTGTCTGACCACTTAAGCTTGACAGCCTGTTTCATAACCTCAAGTTTTCAATTCACCCAAATCTATTTAGAAATTTTATTTAGAAAAAGGAAATAGTCGGTGTGAGATGAGTAGTAGTAATAATACATACATNCTTTGTTTCCTGATTCTGAAAAAGAAACAAAAAGCCAGAACAATCATGATAAAAAAGCACTACTATGTAACATTCTTTGTAGTCTGAATTGAGAGTATTAATGTGTCGAGTCAACGAATCTGTCTTCCAATTTTATCAATGTATAGGTGATTAAGGTAGTGTTTGTCTCATTGGACAATAGTTATTTTATTTTTGTTTAAAGATATTCAATTCATTGGACAATAGCTAATTAAATAAAGCAAAAAAAGGGCATCAAATGAAGAAAAATGTTTTTATGAGTGAATGTCCAAGGGACCAACATTCTCATGGTCTGGACCTCTCCATTTTCCAATGTTATCTTTGCATTTATTTTGCATCTAAATAGTCTATACGAAATAATCTCTACGAATACAACAAACCTAAATAAAATACAATAATCTCTACGAATTTATATCAATATATTTCCTTGTCTAGATTCATATAACACCAATAATTAGCTAGGACCATTTATATAGCTTTTTGGATCTCTTGACCATTTTGTTATAATGTTTCTTATATATTAATACATAAGAAAACACTATACTACAATATTTAATTTAAACAGTTATATTTACCAACTGCTACGTCATTTGATTAATGGTTACCAACTGTTTGTGAGATCATCTGATTCAAAGAAATTAAGAAAGATGGACAAGTAGTGAAGAATTGTCACTGTATTGAAGCTGGTGACAAAAAAAAAAGTCGAAGCTTTTGTTCACAATTCACAAATGGTCCGAGAAACGCAAAACACATCTCAGTTCACGTGGAAAACCCGGCAAGGGATGGCCACGTGCACGTGGGATCTGTGGTCCATATCAAGATCAACGTGTCTCGTTCTGCCACGTGTCTGACCACTTAAGCTTGACAGCCTGTTTCATAACCTCAAGTTTTCAATTCACCCAAATCTATTTAGAAATTTTATTTAGAAAAAGGAAATAGTCGGTGTGAGGAGAGTAGTAGTAGTAATACATGAAGAGGAGATTTTTTTCTATTCCATTTTTCCCCCTAAATTAAATTGAAAGAAACTGAATATGATGCACAAAATCTAAAACATATATATAAAAAAGCTAAATATTCCTTCCGTTCTATTAAAATGGAAGTTTTGAATTTTTTATTTGTTTCATAAAGATAGATGTTTCACAAAGATAAAAATTTTATGTTTTCAATATAAAAATTTAGCTAATTTACCTATTTTATTTATACTAATTAAAAATAATTACATAGAAAAATTAAAACTATTTTGAAATTACAATATTCTAATGAGGTTATATTTGGTATTATAATTTTGTTCTTAAAATGTGTGCAAAACCTTAAATTTCCATCTTAATGGAACGAAAGGAGTATGTTGTAAGAAGAGAAAACTTAGAGCCTACTCAATTAGTTAGAAATTGGGATATAATCAATTTCGGCCAAGATTTATCTGTTCTTTTTTAACAACATGATTTCTCTGTTTACCCATTTGATTTAGGGCCAAACTCGCGATTTAAAAAAATGAATATTGTTTGTAGCTCAATAGATTTTTTTATTTAATATAACGTCAACAAATGTTAAAAGTATTTATGTGAAGATTGAATCGCTTTCCATACCAACAATTTTTTTTTTTATCTTTACATGCGGCCCAAAATTAGCAACTCGTTTCACAAACCCATAACTAACAAAATTATTTTCTACAACAGTGGGTTTGATTTGTAAGCCCAATACTAAAATATGGGCCTTAAGAAGCCTAGTTAAAGTTTCATTTGTTTGGTAGTGATATCAAATTTACAATATGACCAACTGAATCACTGATACGAGTTTCAACTATTTTAGTAATTTATAAACTAGGGCCAATGAGGTGTTTTTATATATGTGAATAAATTGAATTTTTTTTAAGCCCATTGACAACTTTGCTGACCAAGTTATAACAAATATGCTTGTCTGTTGCAGTACTTTTATTCATTGCTTGCGTAAGAAATGAGTGGGATCACAGTATGAAGAGCGTCATTTAGTTCAACTACTACTAAAAGTCTATAAGTCTAAAGCTATCAGAAAACATAATTACCAAAACCAAATGAATTTTGTTTATGTTTTTAAAGAGTTTTGCTTCAGTTGGCACTTATTTGTACATACATAAGTTTTTTGTCATTTAAAAAAATGTGCAAACAGAATATAACATTTTATGTACCGTTCATAGCAATTTTGTCCATATATAATATGGTGTGTACGCTTGTATACGGTACATGGAAATGTAATAAATGAAATAAAATCAAATTTTTACCCCAAAAAATGATAAATATTTTTAACACTTTTATGAAAATGCTACATTACAAAAACAAGTTAGAATATGTGCTAACTGAAGCAAATATGTCTTGTTTTTATCTAAACATAAAATTGTTAAGCACATAACTTTAATAAAATTTCGGTGAAATAGTAATTTTGGGCATCTAAACAACTAATTGATCGGCTAAACACAATAATATACACGTTTTTTTATTTTTCTTTCCCCATACGATTGTTGATTTGAACCTACCGAATACTCTTGACCATTCTAACCAAACCAAATCTCTCTCAACCACAAAATTAAATAATAATAATATATGAAACTGCAATGTTACAATTCATTTTAATCTCGCAATGGCAAAAAAAAGCTTAAATTATCCATATAATATTATCTATTTTTTCCAAGTTATTTGGCCGTATGTGATAATGCATTAGGTTGAGCTAATTAAAGTATTAGATGACCTTACCTATTAAACAATTTTCAAGTGGTTTGTATTTTCGTGTAAAATTGATTATTCTAGACCATGATTAATTGATCAACTTGGAGTGTTGCAAAAGAGGCTAATGAAGAAGAAAGTAATTAGTACTACTAATTAGAGAAGAGAGTCAAAGATTGCTACTATGCTAGTAAACATCAACTTTTTTTTTTACTTTTTTCCGCAAATAACGTGGTTAACTTTTGTTTACAAGTGCCAACTTGCTTGACATTGTCAACCAAAAACTTGATTTGTAACCATTTCCATCATCTTCTCCATAAAGTTCTTACCTTTAAGTGTGTTCTAATGGAGATTATTCTCTCCTCACCTTTCTCTCTCTATCCCCTTCATTTATTAAGCCCTCTTCACGCTTTTTAAGATAATTAACAGCCACGGGTCTTAAAAAGCTAAAGGCTTTTGCTTCGAAATCAAGTGTCCCTTCACTTTCTCTCTCTATTTTTCCTCTGTTTTTGCTGTCCATTCCTAAGAAAATTCCTGATTTTGTAAAGTGATTGAGAGAAGTCGAAGAATCATGACTATGGGGTCTTCTTTTCTGATTCAAATGGTCATCTGATTTTTGTCAATTTTTATTGTCGATTCTTCATCTCTTTCAGGTAATTTTGATATCTCCATGCTCTGTTTATGACTTCTACTTAGATTCCATTTCGTCGACATGAATAATCTAGAGTCTGTATTTAGAAGCTTCATAAAGATTCAATTTTTCTTCTTCTGGGTATTTAGAATGATGAATGCCTCTATTCCCTAATGAGCTACAAGAAATTTAAGATTAGGTCGATTGTTTTGAGGAAGATTTGGATGAACCTTAGCTTAATTCTATGATCCTTTTTCTGGAAACGATCAGACAATGGGTATTTGGATTGCTTTGTAATAAACTCCTACTTTGGTTCCTTAATTTCAATTCAATCTTCATGATTTGGTAACCCTTTTATTCTGATGCAACCCCCTATAATACCTTTCTTCAAATGCTGTTTTCCGGGTTAATCAGTTTCTTTTGTTTACTTCAAATGTCTTTGCATATTCTTGAACTTTCTTTATTGGATCTTTTATCTCACTTTGATTCTTTGTTACCAATTATGTCTTAATGCTTGATTAAGAAAATTTTAAAAAACCAATCTTGGGTTTCAAAGCCATGGTGTTTCTTCTCTTCTTTGGATACCTTAAAACAGTGTTTCTCTTTGCAGGTAAGGGATTATTGGTGCCAATGGGGTGGCTTACTAAAATCCTTAAAGGTTCTAGCCACAAATTCTCGGACGGACAAATTAACAGAAGATATAGAGAGGATAGGAACTTGGACAGTCCTCGTTATTCTGCGGTAAATGAGAGTTTCTTCTTCTGTGTTCTGGCTCATTGTCCATTCTTTCTTATTTGGTGTGTTATCGAACAAAGATGTCGTTTTGAAGTGAAGATAAGATGGTTTCTTGGAATTTTGATTCAGGATGGATCTGATTTTGACAAAGACGAAATTGAATGTGCTATTGCACTCTCTCTTTCTGAACAAGAACATGTAATTCCACAAGATGACAAAGGAAAGAAAGTAATCGGTAATGTTTTCTATTTGCTAATTGTTTGCAATTGCATAGAGAGAAACAACACAAAAAAAGAAGAAAGAAAGTTGTGTGAAACTTCATCTTGCTAAGCCGTTTTCTTTTACCTCATATTCTTTAGAATACAAATCTGAAACCGAAGAAGATGAAGATGAAGATGTAGATGAAGATGAAGATGAAGATGAAGAATGCATGAGAGCTCAACTAGAAGCAGCAGAAGAAGAGGAAAGACGGGTAGCTCAAGCTGAAATTAAGGAAGAAGAAAAACGGCGAGCTGATGCTGAGCTAGAAGAAATAGAGAAACAGCTTGCGAAAGCTCGATTAGAAGAGGAAGAAATTAGACGTTCCAAAGTTCAATTGGAGGAAGACGAGCAACTTGCCAAGGCCATTCAAGAAAGTATGAATGTTGGATCCCCTCCTCGATATGATTCTGGAAGTGTGTTTCAACCATACCCCTTCCTTATTCCATCTAGTCACAGGTAAATGGTTCAAACGTAAATTAATATCCATTGCTTAGATTCATAGACACTATTATTCTCTAGAAATTTGCTGCAATGAGTATTTTTTTTTTCCTTCTTTTTTTATTGTTTTGGAGGATATGCACCGGTTGCCGAGCTGATATTGGACATGGAAGGTTTCTGAGTTGCATGGGTGGCGTTTGGCATCCCGAATGTTTCTGTTGTCATGCTTGTGATAAGCCCATTATAGATTATGAGGTCCAAGACATTTCGTTTAAGTAGTATTACATTGTCCTGAATCTTGTGAATCCTAACATGTTAAGTTTTGTTACAGTTCTCAATGTCTGGGAATCGGCCTTATCACAAATTATGTTACAAGGAGCAGCATCATCCTAAATGTGATGTTTGCCATAACTTTGTGAGTGATTCCAACCTTTTATTGATCGCTATATGTCGATTATATCTTACGCAAACTTTGTTTTCAAGTGATACTAAGCTTAACGTGTATGCGTAATTCAACTCCTCTAGATTCCAACAAATCCAGCTGGTCTCATTGAGTACAGGGCACATCCCTTTTGGATGCAAAAGTATTGTCCTTCACATGAGCGTGACGGAACTCCTCGGTGCTGCAGTTGTGAGCGAATGGAGGTCAGTTTCGATATAACAGTTGTAGTATTTGGAAAGAAAGAATCTCTTTTTGAAATTTGATGCTGTTTTGTATTTTGCTCATGGTTCCAGCCGAAAGATACAAAATATCTCATTCTTGATGATGGTCGAAAACTTTGTCTTGAATGTCTCGACTCAGCCGTTATGGACACTCATGAATGCCAACCATTGTACCTTGAAATACGTGAATTTTATGAAGGCTTACACATGAAAGTGGAACAGCAGATTCCTATGCTCTTGGTGGAGAGATCAGCTTTAAACGAAGCTATGGAAGGAGAGAAACACGTAAAACCACCATTTATTTATCCTATATTGCTTATATATACTCTCTTTTTTTGTTCTCTTGTTGATTTATGTCATTGTACTTACTATTTAATTTTGTTGCAGGGACATCATCATTTACCTGAAACCAGGGGACTTTGTTTGTCTGAAGAACAAACTGTCACCACGGTATATCACTCTCACCTTCCTAAGGAGCTTACATTGTGTTTAACTGTTATCCGCCACGAATTGTGTTTGAATCAGAAAGATTTTCATGTAGGTGTTAAGGAGACCAAGAATTGGGGCAGGCTACAAGCTGATAGACATGATCACAGAGCCTTGCAGGCTGATACGCCGATGTGAAGTCACTGCAATACTCATTTTATATGGACTTCCTCGGTAAAAAAAAACACTTCCCGACACACTATTAAACCGAATTTTTTTTTCTTGATGAGATATCTAAAATATTTGTATTAACACTTGTACAGATTGTTAACTGGATCAATCCTTGCTCATGAGATGATGCATGCGTGGCTTCGACTAAATGGTAATTTAAAGAATTCTCCCTTCTCGGTAAATGGAAACTTCATTCCGATAATAATTGCTCTTTGATGTTTTGTTGCTATATGTATGAATGAGTAGGGTATCCAAATCTTAGACCAGAAGTGGAAGAAGGGATCTGTCAGGTTTTAGCTCACATGTGGTTGGAATCTGAGACTTATGCTGGCTCTACATTAATAGATATCGCATCTTCTTCTTCCTCATCATCATCGGCTGTGGTCACTGCATCGTCCAAGAAAGGCGAGAGGTCTGACTTTGAGAAGAAACTTGGTGAGTTTTTCAAGCACCAGATCGAGTCGGATTCTTCATCGGCATATGGGGATGGGTTCAGGCAAGGTAACCAAGCAGTTCTTAAGCATGGTCTGAGGCGAACCCTCGACCATATTCGCTTGACCGGTACATTTCCTTGAATAAGATTAAACGAAAAGGAGAAAAAAGCTTTGTTATAGTGTTTTTTAGAGTATAGAGACTGAGAAAAAAAAGAAAAAAAAAATGTATAGGTTCAATACACATTTAAGAGTCATAAAGTTTCCACTTCTAAGTGTAATTTTGCATGCATTTTATGGCTATTACGCCCTTGAACTTTCACATAATCAACATGAAGCAAGGTTGTGTAGGAGATGTGGAAAAGTCAATTATGTTGTAGAATAATCTAAGGGTCAGGAAGTTTTAGATAGCAAATATGGGCAATGTTATATATTTGTGTTATCAAACCTAAGTTTCTACGAGTACGACCACTAGTTTGACAATTATATTTGGACCAAAATGGATAAAGTCTGTAAGAAAAGGAAATAGGATAGACTTGTATGTCTGCATTGTATATATACATATACATAATTCTATGTAATATGGCTCTTCTATTCGCTGAGGGGACGAAGGTCAAAAACGTAGAATATCTGAATATCGTCATAGTGATCTGTCCAACTAAAAGTCTAAAATATCAAAGAATGCATGCATGCCATCTGTTAAAATAGAGAGAACTATATTAAAAATATATATACCATGCTCTCTATCTTTTATACTGGTCTTTGTTGATAAAAACTACTATATATATAGTCTTTAGAATCGTATAAACTAAAGATATTCAAGTACAATCTACTTCTAATACATGGAAGAAAAAAGCTGTAATACTTCGAAGTTTTATATATATATCTTCATGAAAACAAAAAATTGCTCATGAAAGTATATATATATATTAGATTTTTTTTTTTTTTTTTGGTAACTCAAGGTAAATCCCAGATTTATGGAAGGACTCAGACTAATCCATGGAGGAAAAGCAACCCACGGATAGGCCCCTTCCCGGGTTTTCAAATGGGCCGTAAGCAATGGGCCCTAAGCAATGGGCCCATATCCGTGTGGATGTCCAAGAGAATTGTGATTTAGTTTCGCGCAGCAGAAAGATCGAACCCGGGGTGTAGTGGCAACCCGGTCCCGTCCTCAACCACTCGACCACAAAGCCTTGGACAATATATATTAGATTACTGAATAAAAAGAAAAATCAATTTAATATGAAAGCATGAGTGCAAGAATGAAAATCGTTAACGGTGTAGGAAACGAACTTCAATCTACGCAAAAGATTATAAACGGTGATTCCGACATTTCATTTCAGACTTACAAAAATATCAAAATTTCGTCTGTTACATTGAATAAAATGATAGTTGTTCACGTGTTATAAATTTCGTGCATTGTATGTGATTAGATCGTATTTTAGTATTATGCAGATTCAATATAATAGATGGAAAAAAATCAACAGAACTCATTAATTAGTATTATGTGAAGATATGAATTCTCGATGAAGGTGTTGTAGAACTCGGAACAAATCGAGGAGTTCTAGAAGATAAAACTCGTAAACGTCTCTCTTCAATTCTCAATCATTATTTTTTCTTAAACAAAAAAAAAAGATATTATCTTTTACCAAAAAAAAAAGAAGATATTATCAAGAAATAATAGAGAAAGTGAGGAACAAAAAACACTTTGAAGAAGATAGACATAAGAGATAGGAGATATGATCACACGTGTTCCCCACTTACTCCTAGAACTTGTCGCGGCGCCTCGTCGCCGTTCCTTTTTTTTCTTTTCTAAAATTTTTTTTTTGTTTTTTTAAAGTTCTTTTCTAATTTTGTTTTGTTTTCTGTTAGCAATATCTTTGTTAATTTTTTCCGAGAGTTCTGCATAAACAGACCCTTATTTGAACTTATCTTAGTTTTTTTGTCACTTTACATAAGTGTCTCGCAAATGTAACACTTTTGTTATTATTTTACCACAAAATTTATCATATTGCCCCTAATTTATGTACATACATATTCGACTTTTTTGTTAGAGAAGAGAAAAAGCAGAGTGTAGACGTGTGTCAGAGGAGATATTACTATTTTCCACACTATTTTTTCCTCATAGTATTTTTTTTTTTTTTGGTAAAAATGTTAAGATTATATTACTCATTTTTGATTTTTGACAGAACTACAAAAAAAAACAAGGAACAGAAAAAAACCAAAAACAATGAAACAAACTACAACAAACGAAAACTACAAGCTAAACTAGGAAAGATACTTACCAAAATTACCTAAAATAGAACTAAACAACAGAGGAGATCCGCGAGAAGCAAACTGCGGAAAAGGGTCGAAATGATACCTAAGACATTGAAAATATTGCCACGAGCTCCATGATTCTAGCCCGTCCTCAAGATCTAAGAAACATGATGCCTACATCTTCACCACAAGATCAGAAGATCCCCTTCGAGACTAAATAGCAAACCGCGGATCTCAAAACACTGGCGGGTAGAAATTGGCGTACCCCGCACTCGAGAACTAAAAATAGCGTTCTCGAGTTCTGAGAGGCTCATCGTAATTTCTTCACTGAACCTTTACTCTCATCCATCGAATAAAGCGTCTCCTCCTCCGTCGCCACCACCAAACCTTTCCATCCAACCACCATCGCCTCCGGCATCGATTCCAAATCTGGCGAGATCTCGCTCAGACAAACAAAGCCACCACCAACAACCTCTGCACCAAATATATAGTTTAATAAGATCAACTATATCAAAATGCCTATATTTTTATATATTAATGTTGAATTATTTTCATTTCATTTTTGATGTAAGATATTATAAGGTAAAGTAAGAAATAGTATACACGTATTTCACACTAATCTCGGAATTATATATATAATAGTAGTCCTAAACGGCTATAATTTCGTTCGTTCGTCTCAAATATGTTTTGGAACGTTCGTACGAACAAGAATAATGTTTTTGAATGCAGACTTTGCGGTACATAATTCATAAAGATATCATTAAACTCGAAAGTCAGGGTTATGAAAGATGTCATCATCGTCGTAACATGATGCCATCACGCAGACGGCACCTTCGTTAATTTATTAATTTTGTATTTCCTGGTTCAGTAAAAATTCTGGACCGTTGTTTCGACAGCCAATCGTACAAATATGCCTACGCCATAAATTTACAAACTTGTCGGGCTTTTGCAAAATCTATTAGCAATAGGCAAATAGTAATTATTTCGATTTTTTTTGTTTTGTTGTTAAAGAATTATTTCGATTTTAATCGATTTAACTTATGATTTACTAATAAAACATACTAGAATTCAATCCGCGCTACCTATATAGCGCGGAGTAATTTTTGTTTAAAAATTGTTTTGAATTTTTTTTAAAAAATTATTTTTATCTGAATTTTAAAATATGTTTAACTATTATAGATAGAACTGTCAATCCATACTAATTTGTTTACTTAAGCCGTTTTCCAATCAACTAAAATATTATTCGGGTTAGCCCGCAAAAACCTATAATTTTGAAAACATAATTTTGATATGCACCGTTTAATGACTATAATTTTTTCTGACAAAAAAATGACTATGATTTTTGTGGTCAGTCCACAAACTCTTTAGAAAATCAATTTTCTCGTGTCTAATTTTTTTATAAAATTAGTAAGATATTGTATAATAATTATAGTGAAAAATATTGAAAGATTTTGAATATGTATGGATTGATTATTTTAATAATATCATAATAATTAAGAAACTAATCATCAATGAAATTAAAAATACAATTATATCATTTTCTATTTTATTTATTTTTTCTTATTTGTAATAGCATAATATATAATAACTTACAAAATAAAGTTTATTTTCAAAAATATCTTCTTAAATAATATTATAGAGATTTGCAGCACCAAATAGTTTAATACTAGTAATCAACTATCAAATGCAACTAGGTTAATTAATACTTCCTCCGTTTCACAAAAAATGTCGTTTTGATGTTTTATTTTTATTTTATAAAGAGTGTCGTTTTATGTTTTCAATGCATAATTCTGAACAAAAATCAAATTTTAACTTTATTAGTTTAGTGTATTAATTAGAGAGAGAAAATTTGTTTAGTATATTAATAAGGGGTAATATAGAACTTTTAGTAGTTTTCTTAATATGTGTGAAATGTGTTAAAATGACACTATTTATAAAACAGAATGAGTAATTATTAAAAATACAACATATTTTTTCATTTTTACAACGTCAACATCATGGAGTCTAGTCCAATTAATGTCTCGCACACTTTGGATTAAATTCAATTTGACAGAACAACCAAACCGGATTAGATTTGGTCATATTCAATTTGAGTTTTCCAACCGAACAAATATGTGCATATCTGACATTTTTGAACAAATAAATGAGAAGTTTAGAACTAATCAAAGAAGTTCAGAACTAATCAAAGAAGATTAACATATAATGACGAAGACGATTTTCGTGATACAAGTTTTTATTTTAGTTTTTTAAGATGACATTTTCTTGGGAATTAGGCTTTTAGTTCACGTAAATGTATCGCTCAATCATATGTTGGAGAATCATGAAAAAGAATATACTTAATAAACCGTACCAAAAAGGCTGAAGATCTGAGATTCAGCAGAGCATCAAAATATAAAAGAGAATATGCTCATTAATCATACATCGACCGTTTTTTTCATCCTCCTACTTTAATTTTTTTGAAATTATTTTTGTGTGCATATGTCACATGATATAAATTTTTTTTTGGTGCGATGGTTGTAGTTCTTCTAGACAAAATACCAACCACAATCAACCATTTGAGAAATTATCTCTAGATTAGCATGTTTGGTTAATTTGTCAATAATCCGGTTTTAAGAAACTATTATCCATCACACTATTATTAGCTCTTGACCTCCAGCCATTAAAGAAATTGCTAAATTCAATATAGTAAAGCAGATAAAGAATTTAAAGATTCGAAAACTGTTGTGAATAAAAGAGAAAGAGAAATTTTTTTGTTCTAAACCTCCTAGAATATGGGCCTTATAATGGGCATCCATATAATTAATTCATAACACTCCCCCTTGGATGACCATTATACAAAAATGATCCTAATGCGCATAAGATACTGTCTCATTAAAAACCTTACTAGGAAAACCCAATGGGAAAAACCATAGTTAAGGGAAAAAAAGTGTAACGCGCTATTACTCATCCTCATGAGTACATCACTTGAAAGTTTTGAGACGGCGTGATCCAATATGTTGAACTAGTTTCTTGAAAGTAGCAATTGGAGATGTCTTGATCGCCAAAATCTTCACTTGAACGAATTTGTAGTAGAAGTATATCGCCATTCTTCTGCAATCAATGGATGTCGCGGATGACCCATCTTGATCATTCTCTTTGCTTCTAATGATCTCATTAATCTTTGGAATGGTGATAGACTTTCATATTTACATTCCCTTAGGTGTCTATCATTTGCGTGTTCTTTGCTGCCTCGTTAAAACCTTGACATGGAAAAACCCAGTGGGATAAAAACCATGATAAGGAAAAAGAGTACAACCACGCACATCATCATATTTCTCTCCCTAGAAACATCTTCTTCAAGAGATGCATTCCAATCATATATATCATCTTTAGGGAATTGATATAAGTATAACCTTAGTTAATACACTCGTATGATTATCATAATTTCTCAGGTTATTGGACTTCTAATCCATAACATCTTTTTCACATAGAAGATATTTTCTTCGTCTATTTGGACTTCATGCCAAATTTTCTTTTACATACAATCTTCTAAACATTCATATTGTACATACTTGTACATACAAGCTATTCCTTGTTGTAAAAGGTGTTGTTTTGACTTTCTTTCTTGTTATATGAAATGACATCTTTCAATCATGAAAGAGATCAATAAACTACTCAAATAGCATTTTAAGTGTGGTACTTCAAGACCAATCACATTGTCACATGTGAGCATTCTTTATCTCAAATCATGCAAGGATCTTTTGAGATAGCATCTCTTTCCTTAGATTTACAATTTGGAAAACATAAAGACAATGTTATCTTTCTAAAGTCGTTTTCTTCCAAATTTTGACTTCCGATAACTCTTCAAGAGTTTCGATTATGTTCAAATCAAGGATCACATTGATCCATAATCTGTTGATAATACACATGGGTATATCGATTATCTTATAATATCCGCTTTAAGAGTATACCCCATGAAACATATTCACTAGAATTTGCTGCTTCTAACAGTTTAAATTCTTTGAGACTAATCAAGTCTTTCTCTCATTATAAGACTCATAAGGGATCTGAAAATAGTTGCATCCACCGCAAGAGAGTATATCTCTTCATATATTTTCATTCATCTTTCGCATAAAGATCCACTTATGTCTTACTAGTTTTACACTTTCAAATGTACGGACTACTGGTCCAAATACTTCTCTGCAAGAGATTTTAATTCTGCATCTACGACTTTTTTCATGATTGGCCAATCATCACTTTATGTACATTTTTTCAATAAACCTTCTACTACCGCGGTTTATGATCCTCAAATCTAATCAACTGCTTCATTGCATGCAAAAGTATTATCGACGTCGATTTGCTTTTGGTTCCATTTTATTCCATACATGACACAACTAGTTGAAATCTCTTATCATTACCAGGTACCTGGATTTCCTTCTTAGTCAAGTCTAATGTCTCTTATGGAGATCCTCCATAATTCTTTGATTTCTCGATCTTGCCATTTCATAATCTGCTCCATTTCTTTACGAGGATTCTAATCTTTGGAACCAATAGGTCTATCACGCTTCATGCGATCTCTAGACTCAATAACAGTTGATATTGTCCCCCCGGGACATCAATATTGGAGCGCAGCTGGTATATGTGACTTCATCACTCAATCAGGATCAGGAAATGCTTCTGGCATCAAATTTGCTAACTCTGCAAATGAATTATCTTTTGAACTTCTAGTGCACATTCTTTATGAGGATCAAGATAATTTCTTTCACTGATTTTATTTTCCAGCTGTTTATTTTGTTCTCCCCCCTTAATTGTTGGAAAGACTGACTCACTAAAACTACAGTCTGTAAATCAAATCTTATCCCCTATTGGTGGCTCAATACATTTACTCATCAAGGGAGATTCATATCCAACAATTTCTAACCTCCTTTGAGGTCCCATCTTAGATCAATGTGGTGGAGCAACATTTCATCCAAAAACTTTTAGATGGGAAATAGTTGGTTCCTGACCAAAAACCAATTCTGGGGAGAACTCAAAATTATTCGTTGGCATAATGCGAATCAATGCGGTTTCACTCTAATTAATTAACCAAATACTTTCGCAAATATACATAGTGGATGATCAGTCCAAAATATCTCCTTGTATACGTACCAGAAAACTAATAAATTCCAAATTTATTGGATAGTGAAAGCCGTATTATCAACTTGTTTTATAGACAACACATAAGAATCTTCTGGTTCTTTAATGAGTGTCCACATAATTTTTTTGATTCTTTTTCGCATTACTATTGAACCGGAATGGCCTAACCGGTCATGCCAAAATAGTGAGATTTTCAATAAACTTCATGTTTACTATTTTACTTATCTCCATTACACTAATTTATTGTGTAGTACAATCTAGTAGAGAATGTAGGTAGTTTCTCCAAAATACTTTTACTGCTTTGGGTAATACTCATGATGTGAAGATATTCGACATTTCCTTCACTCATTGTCTCAACTTGATAAATCTTAAAATCTTATGGATTTTCTTTACACATGATTTATCGAACATGAGTGTGAACATGGTCTTCTGGATGTTCCACTTACTATGAATTGTGGAATTCTGCAGTTCTCCCCCTCGAGATGATGACACTTCAGGTCCATCCATCTTGAATTGAATCCCACTTTAGGATCAACAACATACCCAACACATGAGTTTTGTATTATATCTTAGATCCTTTTGACCTTTGAGATTTAGGAGAATATAAATGATTTCAAATTGCATTCTCATAGGCAAATATATTTGCTCTTCCGGAGCTTTCAATAATCTTTATACTACCTCATTGTGTACTCACACTAGCTTATTTTATCGCCACATGAGAAAATATCTCTTGTATGATACCATCTTTACTTTCTCTCTTCTAGTGAGAATCTGAGTTGTGAAAGAAACTCTTTGACATTGACCTTATCCATATACATATCCACGTTCACATCTACGACCACTTCTATAGCCATTTTCTCGGTCAATGTTATTAGTGTGGTTCTTTTCTTTCTTAGTATATGGTGTCACATTCACTTCAGGGAATGGAGCATAACCAATTAGAAGTGTCTCATGTATTTTCATCTTTAGCTCATTATTTTGCTCAGTCTCAATTAGACAATATATAAGTTCAGAATACTTCTCAAATCCTCTTTTCATAGTAATGTGTCTTCAGGACAACATTACTGGTCTAAAATGTAAATTATGTCTTTTAGCTTCTTTGCATCAATGATATTATCTCCACATAATATCAATTTACAAATAATTCTGAACATAGCTGAGTAATGTCTACTTACAGACTTCAAGTCATGTAATCTTAGATTAATCAGTCATAACGAGCTTTAAGCAATATCACATTCTAGTGATCATATCTTTCTTGTAGATTACTCTAAATAACATGTGGATCTTCTATGGTCAAGTACTTAAACAAAAATAATCGAATAACATCGATTTGCTAAAACTCAAATTTTATAAAGTAATGCATCAATTATCCGTTCAATAAAAAGGGAAATCGTACCTTCAATCAAGATGTGAGGATGAAGTTAGTGGATCAAATTGATGGTGTTCCCTGCTTTTGCAAAATAAAATTCATCCAAAAGTGACTCTAAAGCACACGGTAATCAATTATGCCATGGATATATGAACCAATCAGATCTAATTAATATGGAGAGTAAGTTGTACTTATCTCGATAACGGCTAGGCGATAACTTGGCATAACGGATTTGAGGCTTAGGGTTTGGCAGATTGCACCTGTTATGAAGAACTTGTCATATCTCTCTTTGTACAACTTCTTTTGGAGTGATTCTGAGCTTTCTAGAAAGATGACGTCCGGAGCTTTCCGTGGATAGTCGGATCGTCGCCTGATTCTTCCGGAGTCGCCGGTAACACGTCGTTGAAGGTGCCTGATCGGAATCACCGGTGGAGAGCTCGGTCAGACTGCAGCGGCTTAACGGTTTCGGCCATAACTCCAGAACGGTGGACTCAATTGAGGCGCTACTGACGTTTATGAAAAACTGATTCAAAGATCTATCCGTGGGTGGTTGAATCGTCACGAATATCCGGGTGGTTCGCCGGAAAATTACCCTGAAAGGTGGCAGATCGGAGAGCTTGGGCAGACTGCACCGGTTTCAGAAAAACGATGATATCTCTCTGACCGTGGACTCAAATTAAGCGAGGTCGGTGGCGCTGGAAAGCTGACTCGAAGAGCTTTCCGTACATGTGTGACTTGTCGTGGTTCGTCGGAAAATCGCAGTGCAAGGAGACGGCTTGAATTCTAGGGTTAGCTCAAACGGCTAGGGTTTCGTGCTGATAACGTGTTGTGAATAAAAGAGAAAGAGAAATTTTTTTGTGTCTTATTCCATGAATAAAGAGAGGTATATATAGGTTTACATAGACTTGGAGAGCAAGGTGAATAAAGAGAATAAGGAAACCGAGAATATTCTAAACCTCCTAGAATATGGGCCTTATAATGGGCATCCATATAATTAATTCATAACAATTAAACAATAGATTGACATCCTAAAAAAGAAAGTAAACAAAGAAAAATTAAGCAAACAAATATCCTAAAAGCTAAAGTTAAAATCTAAAAAAAGGATAAAAGCTAAAGTTTTAAAAAAATGAGATACAAAATTTTATAGTTTGATTAAGGAAATTAAAGAAAAAGAATACAATCCTATAAAGAAAACTTCGTTATATACATCCGCTACACATAAGCTACACCGAGGTAATCTTATGTGTAATCAAAATTATGATGTATGTTATGAAATATCTTCGTTATATACACCGCTTCACATATCTTCGTTATTTACATCCGAAATTATGTTGTACGTTATCTAAAATAAAAGTTAAATTATGTTGTACGTTATCGAAATTATGTTAGAGGAAATTATGCTTCGTTATGTTAGAAAATTATGCTTCGTTATGTACATAAGAAAGACTAATAGAAATCAAATAGATTAGTACGTATTAATCGCTTGATAACTAAAAATCAAAGTTAAAAAAATTAAAATCGATTAATAAAAAAACTTAAAAATTCTGAAAAGTTAAAGTTGAAAATTTAATCTTAAAAGATAAAGTTACTAAAAAAATAT